>JAIGNY010002669.1:712500-717500 GCA_020152595.1 Chiridota heheva | reverse complement strand
TCTACGGAAATTTTTTCATTTTGTGAAATTTCCTTCATTTTGGGGAGATTTTAATATTTGGGAAATGTTCTTTAATTTTCTGATAATTTTGCAAAATTTTTTTCTCAATTTTGGGGCAAATTTCTTCAATTTTCGGGAAATATTATCCCCTTCTGGAATTTTCGCCCAATGAACTCCTTCAGCTTGTAGGGCTTTGTTCCTAGATTTGAAACACTGATTTTAACATTTTCCTAAACCTGGTGCCATCTAAACGGTACATGCCAATTTAGACTATGTGCCCAACGTTTTACTCTTATAAACATTTTCCGGGGACGCAAAATGCCCTTGCCCCCAGTGAAACATGACCCAACACGCCAATGGTGCACGGAACATAATTGTGCAAAGTTTGTTGCGCGATTATGCGCTTGATAGTGGATTATAATATACGAGATTATACGATATTTAATCCAATTTTCCAAGCTGTGAGATTGTGGAGCTTTTAGAAATCAGGCATGGTGTAATTTTTAAACCTCACATCATACACAACCTATACTCTACTGCGATAGCAGGGGCGTAGGCTGGTCTGAGACTGGGGGTGCGATTTTCAGGAAAGCAGAACTCAATTTCGGTGAGTGAGTGTATGCGTAAGATAGACGATAGGGGCGGCGCAACATATTTTTAATTGGGAGGGGGGGGGAGGTGGTGGTTAAAATTGTTGATGGTTATCATTACATATAGATAATCGAATAGGTGTGGGGTCCAGGGGCCGTGTTGGGGGGGACTGGGACAAAGCCCCGGAAAAGCTCCTGGGTTTGGGGCATTTCAAAGTCCAAAAATCTGCTTAAATTCGATGAAAATTTCGAATATTTGGGGTAGAAATATTAAACGTTTTTATTTAGTAAACTTGATATAATCGGCACAAGTCGACTGGAGAATCGCCCATTAGTCCATGACCAAAAAGATAAAAGGGTGTATCTTTCACGGGATCCATCAGTTTTTTTTGTTTTTAAGGAACGTCTTTTTTATACTTAGAATATGAATTATTCTCAAACACTATTTCATAAAACTAAATAGTCAGTCATGCAAACTACAAGAACGTGTACATTTTCCAACAATCACCTGAGAAGAACAAAAAAACACAATTTCAAAGGTTTATTTACACCGCATTTTGGTCTATAAATGTGAACAAAGCCAGGAGTGAAGATTAATAGGCGTATGGAAAATTGGTAAATTTAGAAATAACTCGGAGATATACAGACCTCCGTGGTGTAGTGGTTAGTGCTTCGTTCTCTCACCTACACGTCCCGGGTTCGAATTCCAGTAGGTCTGCAACCAGTGAGTTCACAACTGGTTATGAAAGGCCGTGGCCGTCTTGATATTATGTCCAACACTGGATGCTTTCGGGACGTTAAACCTTGCTATGCTATGCTATTTAGTAGGAGAGAGATTGTTGTTTCAAAATGTTGTCTAAATCTTTATTTACCTATATATATATATATTTGGGGGTAAATACACCCCTTACCCCCGGTCGCGCCGCCCCTGGACGATGAGGGTCTTGAAATGCTGATTCTAATTCGATGTTTTATTTCCGATTTAAGAACATGCAAAAAATTATATAATTAGAATATGGAAATTTGGAGGATTTAACTCTCCTTTCGTGCCAAAGTCCGAAAACGGTCAGCACATATTAGGCTATACAGCTATGCAAGGTACAAACTGTGTCAAACTACTGTAGCTATTGTTACATCATTGGCAATTAAACCAGCGACTTGCGGGTATCTACATTCTGTGACTTCGCTTTCCGATACTTATTCTTTGACCAGGCCAGCAGAAACGTTCATTGTTATTACCACAATTCCTAAAATTAACGTTTTTTAAATGAACGATTTTTAATGTAATGGAGGGTTACATTAGGGAAGTGCCATCTAAATGAATTAACAGCTTGATTTTTATAATCATTTCTACACCTAAGCTTTTATCAATGCAATCGTGTAATATGTGGATTTTCAATTGATGTTACCCTTTAATTACTGTGTGAAAATAAGCAATATTGATAATTGTTATTTGCTTCAACTGGAGAACTAACTCTCGGCTCCTGGTGCTAGGTAATCTAGAATCCTTAAAAGTACGGAACAATTCGCGATCCTGAACACCAACCGTTCTTTATTTCTCAATTACTCTATTACTCAATCTTCGATGTGGTAATATTTCTTAACTTGGAAACTTCTTTTGCATTTCAGGTGATTCTGTAACAATACAAGCTCTACCATGGCAGACAAAATAATGGAAGAAATCAGCGCAGATCTTTTACAATGCTCTATTTGCATGGAGCGCTACAAGTCACCAAGGATGTTGCCGTGTATACACAGCTTCTGCACAAAATGCCTTGAGAAGTATGTTACTAAAATTGGTAAGGAGAGTTTTCCGTGCCCAGAGTGCAGAAAGCAGACAACTGTTCCAGTCAACGGAGTCAATGCACTTCCCATTAATTTCTATTTGCAAATTTGGAAGAAAAAATCAGTTTGCTTGAAAGGCTAACTACCCCCGATGTCAAAAGTCAGCGTTGTGAGCAATGCGACAAATCGGGTATCACTGCCTTCTGCGAGGATTGTAGCTGCGCTATATGCAAGGACTGTCTTGACGTACACTCAACATGGCGAATGTTCCGAGATCACAAAACCGTACCCGTTTCACAGCTGAAAAAGAGTGTGTTGCAGAAAAAGATATCCCTGACAAAATTACCGAAATGCAATCTTCATCCGAGCGAGTTCCTTCGATTCTTTTGCAGGACGTGCAACAAACTGATCTGTCGCGACTGTACGATCGTCGAGCATAGCAAACCTGAACACGAATGTGTGGAAGCAGCACGTCAGGTTAAAGAAATGAAGAAATCTCTCTTAAGTGATTTGAAAATGATTTCGCCGGTACTTAAAGAATGTAACGGATACCTAGAAGCAGGACAAGTAGCTTTGGAAACGGTTCGTGGTGACGCAAAAGAAATGAAGAAAATGATGTATGCAGAAAAAAAAAAACGTTTGCGCCAGGTTGAGAAATTCCTGCAAGGTGAAATAGATGACGTGTTGAAAGATGTTGAAGGGTGTGAAGAACTAAAAACTACTCGACTTACTATTTTGCAAGAAGATGCGAAAGCATGGAAGAAAAGTATGGAACAATCTGTAGAGATAACGTCAAAGATGCTAGAAGAAAAAAATATGTGGGAAATTTTGGCCATCGGAGGGGATCTACACACCGCGTTTGACTCCTTGAAGAAAGAGTCAGATTTGATGTTGATGGATAACTCACTGCGTAACCTGGGAAAAGCTTTCCAACCTATAGAAAACTTTAGTGTTTGTATTGGAGAGGTCATACACTGTATTCATTTCAGTAAAATTCCAAAACTGACAAGGCTTTATTAATTGGATTTGATGAGTTTTTTGGCAGAATTCGTATTGGTATAGCCTACGACAAAGACAACTATGATGCTCAAAAGATCGACTGGACGGCTCCAATAAAATTAAAGGAATTATGTCGTGAATGACAAAGTCCTGGTTGCCTCATCATCTCAGTATATAGTGATTGGTTATGGTAAAAACCTTGCAGTAATAGATGTCAATGATAACAAATTGGTGAATGAAATTCTTTTTGATGAAAATTACCTTGCGAAAGAAACCTCTGTGATAATGCAAGTTATTTGTATTAATAATTCTAATCAGTTTTTCATTTTGGATGATTTTCACCAGCTTACTTTGATAAGCATACCAGATTGCCATGTTGCCAATAGTTATACGGTGAACAACAACTTAAACATCACTTCTGCAGTAGCGTACCAAACAAATGCGTTAATTTGTGCCGACAAAGTTTTACCTGGTATCTTTCAACAAATACCAAGTGGACGTTTCGGCAAACTTGTACAACAACCTCCAGAAAGCTTGGCAACGGGAATATGCCGTACCTTATTCATATCGGCTCCACTGGGCCTCAAATCTGCAAGACCTTATCCTGTTCGCCAAGCTCGCTCGTTGTATAATGACAACCAGCTTTATGTAGATCAAGATAAAGATGAGTTTATCTTCTACAAAAAGCTTCAAATCGTTTTAAGTTTTCTTGGTTTGCTCTTTGGACATCACAAAGTGCTTTTCAAGGTCCCGTCGCAGCGTGGAAGATTACTGAATACGTCTCAAATAAAAGTAACGTAGACATTGCTTACTTAGATGGGCCCGCTGGTTCAGACATTCCCGTCGGTATTTGTGCTCTACCCAATCCCGCAGAGAAAAATGGCATGCTGCTCCTAGTATGTGACTCCAAAGCAAATGTTACAACATATTTTCGCACACCCTGGAACGAAAATACACAACAAAAAGTAGTGTACCAAGTTTATAAGTTGAATGAGTAGCTACAAGCTGACCAGTGTGGTAATGAAAGAGGTACATATGCTTACATGGGTTACAAAGATGTGCGGAGAATGCGTACATGAGTTACACAAGTGTGCGGAGAATGCTTACATGAGTTACAAAAGTGTGCAGAGAAGGGGACTCCATCACAGTTACTAAACTTAAAATAAGCCTGAGGAAAATAAGCTGCTGAACAAGCTGACAAACTGAACAATTAAAACAGTTGCAAAGGATGTTTTACAGGTTGGTCATCATTTGTGACTTTGTTAATTATCTAAAAGCTTATAAGAAATAAATACTTTGGTCTAGTGGTCATATCATGACATTGCCAATTGTTAGATGTACCTGCTTCAATTCCCAGTGGGTCCTCATCCATCAGTTCTTTACATGTGGATTATCTCTATCTCAACTCAACTGTTAAAGACTGGATGTAAACTACCCAATATATCTATCTACATTTTAAAACTTCATTTAAATACTTATCAGTTGAAAACACAGTATTAGCACCTACCAATCAAAGAATCATTTGCACAACTGGGGCTCAAAGTAGGGTCAAACCCTTTTCTGTGTGCGAGGGGGTCATGAAACATTCTGGTTTGAAAATGCAAATGGGGTGAGACAAGTGTTGAC
>JAIGNY010002669.1:692500-705000 GCA_020152595.1 Chiridota heheva | reverse complement strand
TACATGAAATCGTAATAGATTGGTGAGTTCCGCGCTGCTGAAAGATCATTACAAACAAACACACAAAATGAGGAGATTCCAAAACGTTGTTACGAAATGTCTCAGAAATAACATAATATGAAACTATTTTGTACAATGTGTCATTTCATTTACCATTGCAATGCTCTTTCGTGGAATGTAGGCCTATACTAAGAAGTAGGCTTAAAGTGAATTGAATTTAAATACAATAATCATCGTTGCCATTGTTTTCATTATGATCATTCTTAGAAGGGATGGATTGATTTTGTAAGGTCTAATTCTTTATAGTTTCATGCTATTTTCACCAAACTGGCAAAAACACATTTATGTTTAGCGTAGCCATTACGCCATGTGAAAGATAGGATCGATGCGGCGCTAAACTGCTGTTGGTACGAAGCTGATCCCCCATAGAGTTAAATTGAACTTGGTGTCTCGCATTTAACTGTTTATATAACGAACCTCCTACCACTGCCCACTGGCACCCTAATTTCTTCGAGAATTCATCTTAAGAGCCCATCAATGCTCTAAAATAAAAGTGTTAGGCTGGTAGAGCATGTTAAAAAGTAAATACAAACTTTAAACAATATTCCAAAAATTGAATTGCACCTAATTCTAGACTAAAGCCTGTTTCCATAATATATCTATTAAAAAAGCAGGTAAATTAGGTGTGTTGAATATAATTTTTTGAAGAAAGATTCGATAGCTGTCATGAGACGATTTTTACTTTCCCTGTTCTTACTGCAAACCTGAAAGTCACATGCTTAAATATTTTCAAATACTTATTTGCAAGTTATAATCCTTTATCTGTTTATCGGGATTATAAATCAATTAGCCTTTAAAAAAAACGGGGATTTGTTTAAAAGCAAATTTCAGGCACAATGCTGTCAACTGACCACTAAAGTACAACTCTTTTACTTTGGGCGCATAATCATGGCTTAATAATTTGCAAAATTGTCATTTTGTAGCAGTGATGTTTTCTAGATCTAAGCAGGCAGGGGCGTCAGCATGGGTAGGGGAGGGGAGTGCAGCACCCCTCAGAAATAATTTTCCTTTAGGAAAAATGCAGTTTGTTGGGAAAATTCTCCCATTGTTTTGGGGAAGTATGAAGTCTCGTCGGGAAAAATGACCCATCCAGGCTGTTACATGTGGGGATGGGGAAGAGAGGAAGGGGGAGGGGCAGGGAGAGATTCTGCTACCGAAGAGGATTTCACCTTCCTGTTAGCATTCCCGGTTTATAGGTATAACATTGGGACCTTATTGAAATGAAATTGATACAAATATGGTAACATTTTGCAATATTTCCTGAAAATTGAAGAAAATTTCACGAAAATGCAGGACATTTCTCGAAGATTGAAAACATTTCCCGAAAAAGAATAGAATACACCTTTGCAGAGACTTTTCGTCGGGACAATCAGTATGCACTTTTAGATACTTGTTCAGTCATGGCTAATCAAAGTTGGATAACATTTAGATTTATTATAAATGTGTGATGTATAACCGGGCAGAAAACTTTATGTTAGTTTTTAGCTCAACTATTTGAAGAGCTATTCTACCACCACCAGCATTGGCGTTGGCGTCGGCGTCTAAAGTTTTTTGTAAAGTTTTTGGTTAGAGGTTTTGGTGAAAGTTTTCATAGGTTATGAATGGTGTACATTCATGTAGCTTGGCATACGGTAGAGGACATGGGCACTGATCAAATGAGCACGATTAGGGCTTGTGAGTACATATTTATTAGCTTATTTGCATAACAATGAAAATGATTGTATCTATGATATCTCTTAGATTAAAGTGGATGTGGGGATTTTGTTTACACAAATGATCATATATGTGAACGCCATTGTCTACACTCAATGGTGAGTGTAGTGTGCATATTTATTAGGTTATTTGCATAACAATACACTTGCGTACAAAATATTCAACCTTAGATAATAACTTGGTATTTGGTTCAGTGGTAGAGGGCATGGTACTGTTCAGTTGAGCATGATTGTGGGCTTGTTTGTGCATACTAATTAACATATTTGCATAGCAATGTATATCTGGTATTTCTTGAATTAAAGTGGGTATGCTGATTTTGCCTAAACAAATGACCATACAGTGTATGTGAAGATCATTGTTCACACTTAATGGTGAGGTATAGTATGCATAATTAGGTTAATTTGCATAACAATAGTCTTTGCTGCAAAATGTTTGACCTGAGATCAAAAATATATCTCTTATGACGTACTAACGTCACATTTCTAGTTTTGTTATATTGACATTCCTGACATGAATAGCAATCAAAATGTTTGTCTTGCCATGAATAAAGAAGCAAATCAAAGTTTCCTCGCTTCTAAAGAATGTTGAATTAGTGGTTTGGAAAATATTAACAATAATCAGAGTGTGGAGTAGAAGATGACATGATTCATGCTGCTTGACTTTGCTTGACACACATATTATCTTAAATTGGGAGTTATATTACAATCCAGGATGTAGTTCTGGGAATGTGTAGGGGCTGGGGGAGGTTACAGGTTGGAAAGGGGGCTTAATGACATTCTTTCATTGACATTGGCAAGTCAGGGCCTCTACTTTCTTTGTTATTCAATTGATAGAACTAAAAGATGTGTCGTAGTTATAAAGACTTCTAGCTTTTACATGTTTTCTGAATTACTGGGTAAGGTAACCTTGAGCTTTTTTTGTCTTAAAAGATCTGGGAAAACTCAAAAAGATATTTTGAAGCTTGTAGTAAAATGTTGTGAAAATTAACAAGCAAATAAAAATGTAAGTGCATCTTTCAAAGTTAAAGTAATTGGAATTCATCCGCTCCTGCTACCATTTGTGCATATACTTCCCTCCATAAGCCCATTCTCTATACTAGCTTTAAATAGTCGAGCATTATGTCCTTCCGACCGTTCCGCTTGTTGAATTTCTTTCCTAAATCTCAGTCACTGTAAATGATGGCAAAGTCTATTTCCGCTGTAATTCAATTGGGGTTTCTGACCTTTGGTCAGCATTTTCTGCGCCCTTTCGCAGAATTACGTTATAGACAATTAAAAACAAAAGGACTTACATTGGTCAGAGCAATTTGGCTTTTGATTACTGCATAAATGGTTCAAATGTTGGTTGTGTTGATCAAGAAAGAAATCTAGGTGTTGTCATTACTAGCAATCTGAAACATTCTGAAATATGTGCTTTGGCAGCTGCAAGGGCAATAGGATGCTTAGTTTAATTAGAAGAAATTTAAGTTTTCTTGGTATAGAGATTCTTCTTAATTTGTATAAGCATTAGTCATGCCTCACCTTGAATATGCTATTCAGGCTTGGAGTCCCTTTTATTTGAAGGATAAGTTCATTTTGGAATAGGTTCAGAGAAGAGCCACTAGATTTATTTCCGAAGTAAGGAATCTTTCTCTGAATCTTGGGTGCAAATTTTTGGTTTGACCTCGCTTGAGTTGAGAAGAGTACGTGGCGATATGATTCAGATTTTTAAATTCCTGTCTGGCAGTGATGCTTTGACTTCTTGTTATTTAAGGCATGTTTTAGCTGATACTCATGTGACACGTGGTAACAGTTTGAAGTTGACCAAAGAGTTCTCACGGATAGGTATTCGGCGTTTTAGCTTTTCGCAAAGAGTTCTTAATGAGTAGAATGGTTTGCGCGAGTGGGTAGTTAGCTTCAATTCTGTTCACAATTTCAAATTCAACATTGATAAGTTATTTACTAACTCAAGGCGTCTTTGATTTTTGTGTGTGAGGTGGTGGTGTTAGTTTTGGCTTTTTATGGGGTGACTAGCTCTTCTTAGCCCTTGATCTTGTTATGTTATATAATAGCAAATAATACCAAAAATACCTGTAGCAAGGGCCCGACGCCAGAAGCGGAGGGAGCATGATCCCAATAAAGTTCAAAGCATTATGATTTTCAAATATGGCTCTTTGCCCGATGGTTAACATTGTTCCTGGCAAGGGTTACACGAGCCGAGTGGATAAACAGATAAACCACATACATAATATAAAAGGTACTTAAAGTTGATCAATCGGACATTACACCCGAAAAATGGACCTTAGATACATCCCTGTAATTATTCAACCTGCATGAAAAGGGAAGTAGAATAGGGATATGAAATTCATTGATTTCAAAGGCATCACCTTCCATCAATCCACCAAGTACCAATCCGATGCCCTTACGATTTTCCCATAATGTGCAACACAAAGTGCACCATTAATATTTGACCTTTGACCTTTTAGTGACACCTTAAATTAAAAACAACAAATAGCAATAACCTATTTGATCTTGATATTGATGATTACAGTTCAACACTCCTGGTGGAGTAAAGCGAACTGGATAGGAGGTGTGTGTGCATGAAAACTGATTACTGACTTCTTGTGATTGCTTCTTTGAATTTGTTGTTGTCTATTATACTTGAGGTAGTTTCTGGTAGGTTGTTTCAGTCCTTTACAGTTCGTGAAATAAATGAGTTTTTGAAACAGTCCATGTTAGTATGCAGTTCTGTAAATGTCTGGTTATTAGATCTTCTTGTTGAGCGGGAGGCCGGGCGTAGGAAAGTTCGGATAGGGGTGGCCAGGTAGTCCTGATATGCTTTCTGGAAAGTTGTAAGCTTGGCTATATATCTACGGCGTTCCAGGGTATTCCAGTTTGAGGACTAAGTTTTTTTTTTTTCTTCAGTTCTTTTCATGTCTACTTATTTGTTATTTTGGAAAACATGTAAGATACTTACAATTTTCATTTAAGCAGTATTTACATTCCATTCATTTCTTCACTTTTGAATAATGCTTATTTATCAAATGATGACATACATCTAATAGGCACTGCAATTACTGTAGCAAAGTATGAAATGTCAATAGTTTTATGAATTCCACCTGAAAGTCATCTACCCAACGCCATCCACTCTTTTCTCCCTGATAACATCCTTCCCTCCCTCCCCGATGCCAACAATCCATCCCTCCATCCGCGATGAAATCCATCCCTCACCAATGCCATCCATCCCTCCCTCTCCCAATGCCATCCCCTAATGCATTCACCCATCCCTCACATATGCCATCCATCCCTCCCTCCCAGATGCCATCCATTCCTTCCTCCCCAATGCCATCTATCTCTCCCTCCTGATGCCATCCATCTATCCCTGATACCATCTATCCTTCCCCCGCTGTTGACATCAATCCCTTCCCTCCCAAATACCACCCATCTATCCCTCCCCGATGCTATCCATCCCTCCCTCCCTGATGCCATCCATCCTTCCCCAGAAGCCATCCATCCCTCCCGCCATGATGCTATCCTTCCCACCCTCCCCGATGCCATCAATCCATCATCATCCTCTGTTGATGCCATCTATCCCTTCTTCCTAATGCCATCTATCCCTATCCTTCCCAATGCCATTCATCCATTCCTTTCGGAAGCCATCCATCCCTCCCCTTCTCTTCCCTCCCCGAAGCTCTCCATCCATCCATCCCAACCCGACGTCATTCATCCATCCTCCTCCTCCTCTGATGCCATCTATTTCTCCCTCCCTGCTGCCTTATATTCCCCCCTCCTTGCCATCTATCCCTCCCTCCCCAATGCCATTCCTCCCATATGTAACTAGAATATTAGCACTCTCTGGAGCACATACCTCCTCACGTTGCAATTTCAACATGCCTAGATGGTTTGGTTTGATGATGGTTTAACGGCACCGCAGCAAAGAAGGTCAAATTGTACCTGAGAGGTCAGATCATTCTAGAAGTAGTAAGTAAAAAAAACAGGGGGAGAATGAGAGAAATTTAAGGACAAAAGGTCAGAAAGCTTTGATTGTGAGGGGAGGTGCATGCTTGAAACAAAAACAAAGTAGAGAGGGGGTGGAAGAGGGAAATTAAATAAGGTTGTAGAGGGAGGCATGATGAAGGAAGGAGATAATTTTATCCTGAGGATTTTTCTGGAAGAACTCAGCAATTGAGTTGTAGGGAGCGAAGGAAGCTCTGGGAAGGTTGTACAGCGGGCAAGCAAGTAATTTTTATAGAGTTCATTTGATCTCCATACCCAATATAATTTACATCAGAAATCATAGGCCACCAAGATTCATTCCCAAGTATTAATCTGTAATGATCATTTGCAATCAGAACACTTGAAGATTATCTTGCGACTAGATTTCTTCCAAGGTCATACCATTGTTTTCAGTTTTATTCAAGCAAAGCATTATTGTTTCAGCTCTATTCAGCCAGGATTCACATTCCATCATTTTTCATTCAAGGCAGAAACCAGTTGTTTCATTGTCATTGATTCCAGAGAACACTGTCTCTCAAGTCTCTTTGAGTTCGGAAAAATGATTGTTTGGATTTCCATTCAGAGTGCAAAGTCATTGTTCAACACATTCCATTGGGAAGTTTAAGTACCCTCTTGACAACTTAGTCTTGACAGATCTCATCCTAACACATCCCCACCCTTCAATTTTTGCCCTTCCCCTGTTCCAATTATTCCCAAATTTTAATCACTTCTTTCTGCAACAGTAACAAAACCACACATCAAATTTAATTAAAATCTAATTATCAGTTCTTGATATATCTTGATAACAGACAAATGCATCTTAAAATGTCCCCACCCCTCCATTTTTACCATTTCCCTCTTTCAATATGTCGCAAATTTTAATCCCTTATTCCTTAAGCAGCCAATGATCAGTTCTGGAGATATCCTGATTAAAGACAAACTCACCTTAAAATGCCCCCCAATTTACACCCTTCCCTGTGCCTGTATGTCCCAAATGTGTCTTACTTCGTCCTTAGGCAGTAACAACACCACACACCAATTTGTATCAGAATCCAATCTACCGTTCTTTAGATATTTTGATGACAAACAAATTTACAGAGGCGAAAACAACCTCCGTCTAACTTCGTTGGCGGAGGTAATTACCATCTTACATGTCGTTCTTTAAGATCCATATATTCAAGTTCTTAATTTTAGGTGCCATATCTAATAGTGCAATGAACACTTCTGAAATCCGTCGAAGAAGCATATCTCCTTGTTGAATGAATGCAAGAAAATTCCTGATTATAACTGGCCATCTGTAGTACATTGGTCTAAGTTATTTGTGTACTTCAAAGACTGAAAAGAGTAACCAATGGTCTATATCCGTTTTCAAATGTAAATTGCATAATATGTTTGTTTGTTTGTGCTTATACATAAATAAAAGTCAGTTCATATAACAACTCTATGCAAATTAGCAGTAATATAATATGATAATATTTATAATAACAATATTTCAGATATTTAAACACTTTTCTTCTTCTTCTTCTTCTTCTTCTTCTTCTTCTTCTTCTTCTTCTTCTTCTTCTTCTTCTTCTTCTTCTTCTTCTTCTTCTTCTTCTTCTTCTTCTTCTTCTTCTTCTTCTTCTTCTTCTTCTTCTTCTTCTTCTTCTTCTTCTTCTTCTTCTTCTTCTTCTTCTTCTTCTTCTTCTTCTTCTTCTTCTTCTTCTTCTTCTTCTTCTTCTTCTTCTTCTTCTTCTTCTTCTTCTTCTTCTTCTTCTTCTTCTTCTTCTTCTTCTTCTTCTTCTTCTTCTTCTTCTTCTTCTTCTTCTTCTTCTTCTTCGCATTCTTCTTCTTCTTCTTCTTCTTCTTCTTCTTCTTCTTCTTCTTCTTCTTCTTCTTCTTCTTCTTCTTCTTCTTCTTCTTCTTCTTCTTCTTCTTCTTCTTCTTCTTCTTCTTCTTCTTCTTCTTCTTCTTCTTCTTCTTCTTCTTCTTCTTCTTCTTCTTCTTCTTCGCATTCTTCTTCTTCGCATTCTTCTTCTTCGCATTCTTCTTCTTCTTCTTCTTCTTCTTCTTCTTCTTCTTCTTCTTCTTCTTCTTCTTCTTCTTCTTCTTCTTCTTCTTCTTCTTCTTCTTCTTCTTCTTCTTCTTCTTCTTCTTCTTCTTCTTCTTCTTCTTCTTCTTCTTCTTCTTCTTCTTCTTCTTCTTCGCATTCTTCTTCTTCTTCGCATTCTTCTTCTTCTTCTTCTTCTTCTTCTTCTTCTTCTTCTTCTTCTTCTTCTTCTTCTTCTTCTTCTTCTTCTTCTTCTTCTTCTTCGCATTCTTCTTCTTCTTCTTCTTCTTCTTCTTCGCATTCTTCTTCTTCTTCTTCTTCTTCTTCTTCTTCTTCTTCTTCTTCTTCTTCTTCTTCTTCTTCTTCTTCTTCTTCTTCTTCTTCTTCTTCTTCTTCTTCTTCTTCTTCTTCTTCTTCTTCTTCTTCTTCTTCTTCTTCTTCTTCTTCTTCTTCTTCTTCTTCTTCTTCTTCTTCTTCTTCTTCTTCTTCTTCTTCTTCTTCTTCTTCTTCTTCTTCTTCTTCTTCTTCTTCTTCTTCTTCTTCTTCTTCTTCTTCTTCTTCTTTTCTTCTTCTTCTTCTTCGCATTCTTCTTCTTCGCATTCTTCTTCTTCTTCTTCTTCTTCTTCTTCTTCTTCTTCTTCTTCTTCTTCTTCTTCTTCTTCTTCTTCTTCTTCTTCTTCTTCTTCTTCTTCTTCTTCTTCTTCTTCTTCTTCTTCTTCTTCTTCTTCTTCTTCTTCTTCTTCTTCTTCTTCTTCTTCTTCTTCTTCTTCTTCTTCTTCTTCTTCTTCTTCTTCTTCTTCTTCTTCTTCTTCTTCTTCTTCTTCTTCTTCTTCTTCTTCTTCTTCTTCTTCTTCTTCTTCTTCTTCTTCTTCTTCTTCTTCTTCTTCTTCTTCTTCTTCTTCTTCTTCTTCTTCGCATTCTTCTTCTTCTTCTTCTTCTTCTTCTTCTTCTTCTTCTTCTTCTTCTTCTTCTTCGCATTCTTCTTCTTCTTCTTCTTCTTCTTCTTCTTCTTCTTCTTCTTCTTCTTCTTCTTCTTCTTCTTCTTCTTCTTATTCTTCTTCTTCTTCTTCTTCTTCTTCTTCTTCTTCTTCTTCTTCTTCTTCTTCTTCTTCTTCTTCTTCTTCTTCTTCTTCTTCTTCTTCTTCTTCTTCTTCATTCTTCTTCTTCTTCTTCTTCTTCTTCTTCTTCTTCTTCTTCTTCTTCTTCGCATTCTTCTTCGCATTCTTCTTCTTCTTCTTCTTCTTCTTCTTCTTCTTCTTCTTCTTCTTCTTCTTCTTCTCTTCTTCTTCTTCTTCTTCTTCTTCTTCTTCTTCTTCTTCTTCTTCTTCTTCTTCTTCTTCTTCTTCTTCTTCTTCTTCTTCTTCTTCTTTCTTCTTCTTCTTCTTCTTCTTCTTCTTCTTCTTCTTCTTCTTCTTTAGCATTCTTCTTCTTCTTCATTCTTCTTCTTCTTCTTCTTCTTCTTCTTCTTCTTCTTCTTCTTCTTCTTCTTCTTCTTCTTCTTCTTCTTCTTCTTCTTCTTCTTCTTCTTCTTCTTCTTCTTCTTCTTCTTCTTCTTCTTCTTCTTCTTCTTCTTCTTCTTCTTCTTCTTCTTCTTCTTCTTCTTCTTCTTCTTCTTCTTCTTCTTCTTCTTCTTCTTCTTCTTCTTCTTCTTCTTCTTCTTCTTCTTCTTCTTCTTCTTCTTCTTCTTCTTCTTCTTCTTCTTCTTCTTCTTCTTCTTCTCTTCTTCTTCTTTCTTCTTCTTCTTCTTCTTCTTCTTCTTCTTCTTCTTCTTCTTCTTCTTCTTCTTCTTCTTCTTCTTCTTCTTCTTCTTCTTCTTCTTCTTCTTCTTCTTCTTCTTCTTCTTCTTCTTCTTCTTCTTCTTCTTCTTCTTCTTCTTCTTCTTCTTCTTCTTCTTCTTCTTCTTCTTCTTCTTCTTCTTCTTCTTCTTCTTCTTCTTCTTCTTCTTCTTCTTCTTCTTCTTCTTCTTCTTCTTCTTCTTCTTCTTCTTCTTCTTCTTCTTCTTCTTCTTCTTCTTCTTCTTCTTCTTTCTTCTTCTTCTTCTTCTTCTTCTTCTTTCTTCTTCTTCTTCTCTTCTTCTTCGCATTCTTCTTCGCATTCTTCTTCTTCTTCTTCTTCTTCTTCTTCTTCTTCTTCTTCTTCTTCTTCTTCTTCTTCTTCTTCTTCTTCTTCTTCTTCTTCTTCTTCTTCTTCTTCTTCTTCTTCTTCTTCTTCTTCTTCTTCTTCTTCTTCTTCTTCTTCTTCTTCTTCTTCTTCTTCTTCTTCTTCTTCTTCTTCTTCTTCTTCTTCTTCTTCTTCTTTCTTCTTCTTCTTCTTCTTCTTCTTCTTCTTCTTCTTCTTCTTCTTCTTCTTCTTCTTTGAAAATATTATGTTCCGTTATAGTTAAAAAGAAGATGATCAAATTTTTCGAAGTATGGCAATCTCAAGGCGCATTTAAAAAACTGTGCGTGTTTGCATTACTTAATATTTCAACCGTTGCTTTTTCTGTCTTCCTTTTAACGCTAATCAATCTTGATATTATAACAACACATTACACAAAACCAACTTGCCAAAACCACTTGCCAAACCATTGCACAAAATAAGTAGCAAAAAACATCTCTCTATCTGTCTATACATACATTTTTCCTTCCCTTTTTACTCATCTTCAATGTTGCAGAAATATTACCAAACTTTTTCTTGCAAATCGCAAACCAACATTGAAATAGGAAGGGAAAAACTTGCCCAGACATTTGTCCCTGATTGTAGACTTATGTCATGAGATCAAATTAACAAAAATGTTTTAGGAAAGTAATGCAACTTTGCTGATGCATGTATGGAACGTTAAAGATACGTTCCTACACTGCCAGATGAGTTTGAAAGTGGAGAACCAAGACCAAGTACTCAAAGAAAGTCACCAGGTCAAATAGAAAATTGTCTTAGGAATATAGATTTAGCACAATAAACGTTGATGCCATTTTCATCAAATTTGCGTGGTGGGTTCATCTTATTAATACCTGTAATGAGTTTAACATGATTGACCCTGACCTTCTTAGTGCATGTTCGTGAATATTTGTTGCTGCGTGTATGAAATTCTCATGATATATCTACCTGGAAAAAAAGGAGAAAGAAAAAACATTTATCAGGTCATAGTGTGTACTAAGGGTTATGTGAAGGCTACATTTATCAGGTCAGAGTGTGTAGGGCACAGGGGTTATGATGCCAACCTCTCGTTGAAATTGGCTTGCTTCTAGGATTCAGTTTTTAAGATTATAGTGAAAGCATGTAAATATCACAAAAAAAACTGTTGTCAATTGGACGGTAATTCAGCATACCCCTTTATATAAAAAGATACATACAATTGTGATTACTTGAAGTTGAAGACAATGATATAAAACCTTCTTCTACCATTCTCATTATAGCTTCCATATACACGAGACAATTAGTATGTGACTGACTGCAACGAGGTGTGCTGTTTACAGACAGATTTATTTCAATGTTGCACGCAGACAGTATTTCTAAGCAAAGGTGAATAAATAACTAAACATTATAACTTCCAATATATAATGTTAAGAACCTTTAAATTGGTGGGAATATATATTTAAGAGTGGCAAACACTAAGTAAGTAAGATGTCATTCATGCTAAGCGCTTTTTCCAGGTTTTTGAAAGCTTTATGATCACTTCAACTTTATCATCAACTTCTCCTTCATTAATTCTACGCAAAGGGGAAACGCATAGTCACTATATCTTTTAAAGACCAGTTGTCGTCTTTAACATACGAGTAAATGAAATTAAAATCCTGTGTTTTGATTGGTCAAAACACAATGGTACAGTGTGCACTTACATTGGTAGGCCAATCAGTATCATTTTGGAATAAATTGTACGCCACCACATTTTAATTACGATAGATGACCTTAAAATGCTTCCCACGACTACCTGGCATCATATCGCGATACCTAAAATGTATACTTTAACCGTTACAAAATGTCCAGATCTAGCTTAATAAAATTACTTCTCTGTAAATAAACTTTGATCTGGCCTAAGAAAGCCAGATATAGCGGCCTTGATATTTAGAAAACTTGACAATCAAATAAAGTTTGATCCGGCCAGATCAAGCCAGATTTAACTTTGATTAAAATCAATTTGATATTGATATACAAATAAAGTTTGATCTGGCCAAATAAAGCCATATAGAAAGTGGATTTAATGCTACATCATGATATACAATTAAAGTTTGATCCGGTCAGAAAAACAGATATATTTTTGATTAAAGTCAATTTCATATGAAAATAAAGTTTGATCTGGCCAGATAAAGCCAGATAAAACCTTGAATAAAGTCAATTTGATTTAAAAATAAAGTTTGATCTGGCCAGACCAAGCCAGATATAAAGTGGATTTAATGCTACATTTGATATACAAATAAAGTTTGATCTGGCTAGATAAAGCCAGATATAAGTGGATTTAATGCTACATTTGATATACAAATAAGGTTTGATCTGGCCAAATAAAGCCAGATAAACCTTGCCTAATTTAAATTTGTTCAGATCAAGTCAGATATAAAGTGGATTTAATGCTATGTGATATACAAATAATTTTGTTCTGGCTAGATAAAGCCAGGTATAACCTTCATTGAGGCAAATTTCATCTGCAGATAAAGATTGATCTGGTCAGATCAAGTGAGATATAAGTTATAATAATAAGTTCTAATAATAATTCATAATAATAATAAGGTATATTATAAATAATAATA
>JAIGNY010002669.1:637500-687500 GCA_020152595.1 Chiridota heheva | reverse complement strand
TTCTGATCTTTAAGACTTTTGAAGAAAAGAATTGCATTATTTCATTGGCGGTATTAGCTTTGCTCATGATTGATGGAGTTTGTTTACCAGGTTGATTAAGTAGAGATTTAACTACACCAAATAGCTTTTTTGGATTATTGTCACAATTCCACACAAGCTTATTGTATTCATCAGCGGCCAAATTAAACTGCTGCAAGAAGTTGTCTCTTACCTCAATGAATTTTGACCTGTTGATGTCAGTCTTGTTCCTTCGCCAGATCGTTTAGAGTGTCTTTTGTTACTTGGTGCAATCAAAACTATCTGATATTGAATTGTAAATAAAAAACAAGGAGATGGTGTTTGATTTTAGGAAACGGTCATGTGATCGTGCTCTAATCAGGGTTAATAATGAAGGTGTTGAATAGGTGGACCATTACAAATATCTAGGCACTATCATTAACCGTAAACTTACCTTTAAAGACCAGGCTGATGCAACTAGAACCAAGGAGTACCAAAGGTTGTATTTTTTACGAAAACTGAAATACTTCAAAGTTGACAATATTATTCTTAAGCTTTTTTACCAGTCAGTTATACAAAGCGTGTTGGTTTTCAGTATTATGTGTATATTCGGGTTGCTTACAAAAGATTAAACTAGTAAATTGGAGAAGATCGTAAGGGCCGCAAGCCGTGTTGTTGGTGATGACATATGTCTGAAGTCCGTCTCTGATCTCTACAATAACATGATGCTCCAACAAATAAGTAAAATATTGAATGACAACACACTTCCGCTCTTCCCACTTTATATTTTTTGAAGTTCACGGAAAAGACATCGTATGCCACGGTCCAAGCATAACAGATTCAGGTTTTCATTTGTACCCAACTCTATTTCCCTATTCAACTTGAAAGCGGTGCGATAGTTTGTGTTTTTATATTTTAAGTCATTTTTTTATATTTATTTACATATGTATATGTATGTGTATATATGAGTATATGTATGTGGGTGTGCGTATGTATGTATATATATATATATATGCTACAGGGCGACAAATTTCCATATTTTGTTGTGGACGAAATAAATTGATCTTATCTTATCTTCTAATGGACTTTAGTGACTTCAGATCATCGTTTAATCAAGGAGCAGCAGGCCTCACAGTTATGAGCTTGGTTTGAAGGGGTGCATGCAGATCCAAAACAAAACGAAGACATGAATCATATTGGGAGACTAGCACATTCAGGTTATCAGATGGTTTCTGGAGAAAATTAGATGCCGTAAGGTCATCTTGAAATTTAGCTACGTTAATTTTCTTGTACTTTCGACAAGTAATAGACCTCACCTCCAATGATGTGGAGGGTAATTGAGCATCACAGTGTATGAAGCAATGGTCAGAAATACATGCATGATTATCAACATTAATGATACGCAGATCCCTTGTAAGAATTAAATTAAGTGTATTGCCACTAATATGTGTAGCAAAGTCCACGTGTTGGCTATAACCAAAAGTGTCCAGGATGGTGAGCAACTTGCACCCATCAGAATCATTAGGTTTATTGATGTGGATGTTAAAATCACCACACACGATTGTAGGGGCATTGTGGTTATGTGAATCTGACAAAAAAAAATCAAATTCATCAAAAAACGGGAAACGAGAATCGGATGGGATTTAGAGTATGGCACCCTATAAATAAGAGAAACAATAATGGTGGTGTTATGATAATATATTGACCATACAGAATATTCTGTATTAACTGTCTTTTTGACTTTTGGATAAAGAAGTTACTGACAGGCTGGATCGACATAGAATTCCAGTCCCACCACCAGATTTTCTCAGTGATCTGGGTTGATCAAGAAACTTGATGGCTGTTAAGTTAAGCTTATCCCGGGATACATCATTAGCAATTATCCAAGTCTTCGTCAAAAAGGCATAAGTCCAATTAATTTTCAATAAAAAGATCGAGAATTAGGAGTATTTTGTTGCAGATGGAACGAGCATTAACTAACCCGATTTTGAAACACGTAGAAGTAGTATTTGGGGGGTTATTGACTTTAGGATGAATTAAGTTCATTATGTTACACCCTCTCAACTTACGAAATCTAGAAGAAACAGACCTGTCTCTGTTTTTCCCGGCGCGTTTTCCTCTGTATTTTCTACTTTTAAACTTGAAAATTCTTAGTTCTTTAAGCTTACTGGTAAGGAGCAAATCAGGGATTGCACATTCAATACAATGGCAAAAGCTGCTGACATCATTTAACTGTTTTAAGTCACTTGCGCTGTATTTGAAGAATGTTTCTTTGTGGGCAGTGTTGCATGAAGTTGTATCTGCTTGTGTGGGTGCTGAAAGCTGTGTAAGCCTAATTAGGTTAGGCCTGCCTGCATTAATGTGTGTACATGCTTGAAGGAAAAACAAAAAAGATGCTGCAGAAAATCGTTGCAAAAATATTGAGCAACATAGCTATCCAGGAAGCAGGTAGTTGAAAATATAAATAAGATCCAAACTAAGATTCTCAGGTTATTAAAAACAAACACAAAAATTGAAAAAGAACAACTGCAGCTAACGTTTAACATCAGCGCATGTTGCTCCCCATGGCGAAACAATAAATAAATATATAGATAAATAAAATAATAATAATGAATAAATAAAACTAAAACTATGCAAATGATTTCAGTTCCCACTTTCACACGTATCACTTAGGCCCAATTAACGTCAAAGAAAGTGCCCTCCTATTGAAATTCGCCCCATGCATGCCCTCATATTGAGTCTCGACCCATGCCCTGATATTAAGTTTCGTCCAATGCCCTCATATTGAGTTTCGTCCGATGCCCCCTTATTGAACCTCGATCCATGCCCTCGTACTGGGTTCAACCCCATGCCTTCGTATTAAGTCTCGACCTATTCCCTCGTATTGAGTTTCGCCCGAAGCCCTATATTAGGTTTCGTCCAATGCCCTCATATTGAGTTTCGCCCGACGCCCGCGGGTTGAGCTGCGATCCATTCCTCTTATTGAGTTTTGCCCCATGCCCCCTTATTGAGCCTCGACCTTTGCCCTGGTATTATTGAGTTTCGCCCAATGATCCCGTATTGAGCCTGGTCCAATGCCCTCGTATTGAGCCTCGACCCATTCCCTCATACTGAGTTTCGCCCAATGCCCTCATATTGAGTTTCGCCTAATGCCTTCATATTGAGTTTCGTCCAATGCCCTCGTATTGACTTTCGTCCAATGCCCTCATATTGAGTTTCACCGGATGCCCCAGTATTAAACCTCGATCCGTGCCCTATATTGAGTTTCGCCCATTGCCATCATATTGATTTTCGCTTAATGCCCTCATATTGAGTCTGGCCCGATGGTCCCGTATTGATCCTCGACCCATTTCCTCGTATTGGGTTTTGCCCAATGCCCTCATATTGAGTTTCGTCCAATACCCTCATATTGAGTCTGGCCTGATGCTTCCGTATTGAGCCTCGACCCATTTCCTCGTATTGAGCTTCGCCCCATACCCTATATTAAGTTTCACCCCATTCCCTCATACTGAGTTTTGTCCAATGCCCTCATATGGAATTTTGCTCGATGCCGGTGTTGAGTCTTTACACATGCCCTCGTACATGCCCTCTTATTGAGTTTCGCCCCATGCCCTATATTGAGTTTCGTCAATGCCCTTATATTAAGTGTATTGAGTTTGCCCATGCCCCCGCATTGAGTTTTGTCCCATGCCACCGTATTGAGTCTTGACTTCTCTTGAAACAGACCATGAACATTATAACATTGCGTGTTAGATATAAGATGTAAGATTATACCATCGTAATTGATAATGATTTAATGTAACAATAACATAACTATTCTGGAGATCTAATACACACGTTGGTAAGTTAATAATGGAGAGTTATTTGAAAGGAGAGTTTAAAATGAACGCTAAACATATAACATACGCATAAAAAAAAAGCTGGAATTTGTCAACTAAGATTCTTAGAAGTGCCGTATAAATGAAACCTTACTATAAGTTTTACACTGGCGTAAAAAAAAAAAAAAAAATTGCTTTAAGAAATTATGAAAATATATTGCAAAATACTTTAGATGTTTTTGTTCTTCTACAGATCTCTTCAAATATTCATGGAACATGCTGAATTCAGCTTGCTCTAATTTAGCTCCGATTTCAATTATTTGTCAACTCATCGTTTATCCATTAACAATATTTACCTGGTGCGTCATATCAATCAGTGTTGAGAAAGATATATATTCTCCCTCTCGTCGTTTCTCAAATAATGGAGTAACTCACTATTGGACATATATTCAGTAACGATGTAAATGGGTTCCTGTAAAAAGTGAAATGTCATTTAATAAATTGGAAGAAGTGCGAATGAACTTGGATGGTAAAGAAAATGTCACAGTTCAATGAGCGCTTACTCCAGAAAAAACAACGAATACATTTGCAACGGATGACTCTATCCTCTTGCTTTTTTCGTAGGTAGAGCGATCAGAGAAAAATCCATTGCTTTCTGCCTAAGACAGGATATACCAAAAAGATTCAATTGTGATTGTTTGCGAAATACATAATGTTTGCTACCGTAGCGTAGCATAACATAAACGCCCTCCTGAGTTCCTACTCAATATGCAATCGAGACGTTTTACAGTTTGAAAAGTTGTCCATTGCTCAATAAACAATGTTAGGCTGACGGCTGATGTTCTGAAGGAATATCACTCAAAAACTTAAAGATATCGGCGGATATTTTATTGACAACTTGCAAAATCTTTTACCTGATTATCCGTGTTTCTGTTCATCGTTTTTAATCTTTAGGCTATAAGTATATCAGGACCCTATGCAGTCATCTTGGGGTGTGGGTGGGTGGGTGTATGCAGGTGTGACGCTTTGTTTTTAAACACGATATCTCAAGAACCATACAATGGATGTATGTCATATGTTGCACACAATGGTCATTAGATGTATGTGGTCTATTTTTTATGGTCAAATTATGCATATTACTTAGCAGGCGGGGCTTAATGTAAATGTTTTAAAATGTTCATATTCTAACAACCACAAGTCTTTTATTTCTTATTTGGTGTAGTTGTGCTGTGTACATGTTCATGGTATAAAACGTTAAATTTTATTTATAAGCATAGTGGTCGGGGCTTAATAGGATTTTGCTGAGAAAAGCATGTAAACCCAATATCTCGAGAAAGTTACATTGCATTTAGTTGGTATGTAGTACACAGACAGCCCATGATACGTACATGTTTTTTATTGTTTTTGTGAAATAAGTGATAAGTCAATAAGAAGGCGGTGCTTAATGTGAAAATCCTATAATGCTTATACTTTAGCAACCGCAATTTTGTTTTGTTTTATATTTGGTGTAATTATATGGTTAGGTAATATGTACATGTTTATGGTATATAAACGCTGGATTTTATTAAGGTTTATAGTAGGCGGGGCGTAATATCATTTTAATGTACACAATTTTGAAATGCTCATATTTTAGCTACTGTATGTCTGGTTTGCTTCATATTTGGTATACTTACAGTATGTTGTTAGCTAGTATGTATACATGTTCATGAGATAAAATGTTGAATTTCAGTTATATGCAGTGTTACAGGCTTAATATAATTTTGCCCAAAAATGATCCGTATTGTGCATCGAAACCTCAAAACCTTCTGTTTTCTGGTTCTGTTAAAGAATCACATATCGAAATAGTAATGTAAAGATGCAATACAAATAGTGCCACTGGCGTTTCAATTCATTTCAACTTTTCATGGAAAACAACATTGGTAAAACTGAAAATATCTTCAGAAATACATTTTTTCCGTCAAGATATAATGACATTATGTGGCCATTGTCATATTAATTGATCTTTGGCTGATGCTGCTGCCATCGGAAAGCAGATAGACATTATCTTTATAAATCTAGAAGGGGACAAAGATTGGAATGATTATTAGATAATTAAATATAGATTAATATTTGAAGGTGACTTAATAATTGTGTTACCTATCTTACAGTGTATGGAATGTGCTTACATCCAATGAGCAAACACCATCTAGGGACAACAAATGTTTATGTCTCATCTCCTTCATAGTTTCAGCTTCGGCTGTAAATGTGTTGCATATAGCTTCCGACATTTTGGGTCTTAGAGACTGATTGCAACTGTGATAGTTTTCTAAATTCCTAACAAAGGAATTGCAGAGAGTTTATTTCATCAGAATTTCTACACAAATATCATTTGCTTTATTTCTGATTAATTAATCATTAGTAGGTTTATTTGTTTATGGTAAGTTATAATGATATGTAAGAAAGATACACTCAGATGCTTTGAAATGCATCACAATGTTTATGAATGAAGTAGTTAACAACAAATTAGGTAACAAGTAGATGGTGAAGTGAAATAATTATAATATTTGTGAGGATAATCTTTTAAAGTAATTGTCGTTTTTAGTATGCTTTACCTGTGTATAGCTGTATAGTGATGTCACCAATGACGAAAAATGTATAGCTTAAAATGAAATCATTCAAGGAAGGTATGAAAATTTTTAACCATTAAAAGTAATTCCTTTAAAAGCGGTGATGAACATTTCTGAAATCCAACTTCAACAACAAAGACAAAGTAGTTTTCGTAATAAAGTATGTGCATCAAATATAAGCAAATATTCTAAGGACTTTCCTAGTGCACTTTGTATAAAAGCATTATCAACAGTCCCTTCATGGATATCAAACGTCACTACATACTACAAATTGTTAAGCTTTCTTCAAATAACAATTTACTTGCAAGGCTTTCACTTTCTTCTTGTTTATTCACGACTGCCCGACCTCATATCTTCTAATTATTGTGCATTTAAACCAATCAAATACAAAAATAAGGATTAAAACTGTTAATTTTGAGTCACCCTAATGAACTTTTCCAAAATGTCAAGATGCAATTTCGTACCCAAAAACTATGCTTTTTCTATCTAATTCCCAGACATCGAAAGAGGCTTGAGAGAGATGCGATGTAGCACGAAATAAGCACGCAACCATCCTTATTGACGACAGCTTTTTTTTTTTTCTTTCTGAAATACAAATAGTTACATACAGCTATAAGCACAGATTGGTGTATAAATAGTTATATACAGTTATGTACATATATATGTCTGCTTAATATTTGCTCATATGCACGTGCAGTGTAATAATCCAATTTCATTATATACATGAGGTTTGGTTAAAACCATACAGAAGTTTAGCGTAGATTATTGTATTTAAATTGCTCATGTCACTTTGTATACTTTGCATTTCTGAATCACAGTATCGTAATCTGATAATGTAATCATTATGTTCAACTGGTACATTTATTGAAGACAAATAGGAGCTACACATACTATAAACAGTTATCAGAAAATATCAAAATTCATATTCAAAATAAGAGTAGGGAAGTGTCATAGAATATCTTTATATTGTAAAGAATATCAAATTTTTCATTTGTAATTTCTTTATCCTCAATCAAAATTCCAAAGCACGTTCTAAATGCTAAGTGTGTATAAAATCATTTAAATAATATAGTTATGATAATTTACCACAATAATACATCACAATACTGTCTATTGATGGAAAATCGATGTTTTTGTCTTTGAAGACTACGAGAAAGAAGAACAATTTCTTTCCCGTTTCTTCATCTTTCCTCTGATCAATTTCAAAGTGTATAATTTCCAACTCTTCTTTGGGATTTGAAACTTGTACTGACAATACATGCCTTCCTAAAAGATGTAAGGTTATCATGAAAATAAATAGATTGTTCATCTAAAGCCTACATTTTAGCAGTTAGTTTTCTTCGCAACCACTGTTGTGCAAAACTATATTTCACCTCGCCCGTGTACCTTCTTTTACATATTCTCCCTTCTCTTCAACCTGTCAAGTGGTTAAAATTTTGAAGGATTTTTCCAAGTATTTGTATAAAGCCAATGATTGATCTATGACAAAGAAAACTGAAGAAACTTCTTTGACATCTCCTCCGCTCAGCAGATGTCAAATGTGAAACATGTGGTAAGTTTGCTTGACAATGATTTGTATTATCTTGCACTGATTACCCTGTATTGTCTGTAAACCTTATCCTGCATAAACTTATTCACATAGTCTGATGGTTCATTACCGTTCTTCTTTAGCTAACCCACTAACATATCGAATGTTTAAAAACCATGAAATATCAAGCACAATTGACACAGTTTGTGCGGATGTTGGATACCATGATCCCATTTTAGTCTGATTTCAATCATTTTTACTTGAGTCATTTTATCTGAATATCTCATTAACTGAAACAGATGGGTCTGCGAACAACTAAACATTAGCTCTATATAAGTTCGGGAGAAAACAATGATTGCTATGCTCTCAAATTACTGTTCTAAATAAAATTGCCCATTACTGTGCAAAAAACCGCAGTTTGATGTCTTATCTGTATGTAACATTTTTGCCTAGGAGTATATCCTGCCATTCGTACCCGATGGTCTTTTATTCAATGTTTAACAATTTTGGAACTGTAAGACAACTTAAACATGGCGGAAAGGAGGTGTGCTTAATTGCATAGTTATTGCCAAATACTCAATTAATTGATACAAATAGGTGAACGATAAAACCACATCATAGTAAAGTAATGGTTATATGCAAGTTGAAAAAGTAACTTTTAAAAATAGGTTTAAACGTTGTTATATGGTTTGAAAATGTCAGTGTCAAATTTCTTGCTCTAAAATCTTAATGGATTCTGCTCTTGTTTTATGTCCCATAAAGAAAAGAACAACATATGAATTTACGACTTCTCTGCAAAGGCCTATTAAGTTTGCTAAGAATGAGAAACCTTCTTAAGTGTTTTGGATCATTGGTACTATAATGGGATGAAAATGAAGATGCCGGAAGATCAAGCCGAAAAGCAATTGTTGAGAATATATCAGTTGTTTTTTATTTGAATTTTTGTATATGCTCACATTTGTATTGCATTCGAATATTCTAGTGCATACTTTTGTAACATATAACCAAAAGCAATATAATTAATGTATATATATATATATATATATATATATATATATATATATATATATATATATATATATATATATATATATATATATATATATATATATATATATATATATATAAATATATATATATATATATATATATATATATATACATATATACATATATATATATATGTATTATATATATATAAATATATATACATATAGATATATATATATATATATATATATATATATATATAAATATATATATATATATATATATATATATATATATATATATATATACATATATATATATATATATATATATATATACATATATGTACATATATACATATATATATATATATATATATATATATATATATACATATATATATATATATATATATATATATATATATATATATATATATATATATATATATATATATATATATATATATTTATATAAGACATGATAAATTGACACGGTGCTATAAAACTTCTTAAAAACACGACGTTTCGGTGTTAACCCTTCGACAAAGTTAGCATAATAGTAACTACAAACTACACACAACCGTAACGTAAGATAACATGCATTAATCATCATGAACAACACAGGAAAAAGCGCACTTGAGGACAGATAATAGAGACTCATAAAACTTCGAATTAGAGTTTAAACCATGAGAAGATAAAGAACATAGCATGAAAATAAGTCTGTTTTCAGATTTAAGACGGTCATTGTTATCGCCTTTTAGTGACAAGGTACCTGTGACGGAAAAATCGGTAACTATGCATGGGGAATGGGGGTTAAAATGGGAGGCAACGGGAAAACCAGAAAAATTCAATTTGATTGAGCGTAAATGCTCTGTGATGCGATCAGCCAACTTGCGTTTAGTTTCCCCAACATATAAAATACCACATCGCTTACAAATGATAATACAAATAACAGTGGTAGATATACAAGTGAAATGTTGGTTTTACAGTAAAAAACTTTCTAGGGGCTATGATACATAATAAATTGTTGCAGTTGACATATTTACAGGTGTTGCATCTACTACGCTTACAGGGGTATGGGCCAGGATTTACGGTGAGAGAAGGTTGTGGATGTGACGCAATCACTAACTGGTCTGATATATTGCCATGGCGTTTCTACGCCTCACTGAACTAGTCCTCACCACCAACACGTTTAATTCTAATAGTATTTTTTCCGTCAAGTCAAAGGTGTAGCAATGGGTACTAAGATGGGTCCATCGATTGCTTGCTTAACTATTGGACTTTTTGAAGAACAGGACTATTCTAGTTTTACTGTCCACACCCCCATTGTTTATAAGCGATGAATAGACGACATCGTCGGCACCGCAGTTTGTTCAAGAGAGGAACTTCAAACATTCATCAATTTCATCAGTACTTTTCAGCCTTTTTAAAATTCACCCATACCATTTCTACCTCTTCAATGACCTTCCTTGACATGGAACTTTCATTTGATAATTACAGATTCCCATCCAATATTTATTTCAAATCAACAGACTTACATAACTACCTGTTGTATTCATCCAGCCAGCCACCAATTCTCCGACAAACGCAACCCGATTTCCAACAAATATCTATCTAGCTGACAATATGCAGTTTTATAACACAGCTGCAAAATGCATATTTATCCGATTAGTTTTGTACGTCAATAAGCACTCCATTTTCTGTTAGATAAAATAAATTTAAAGCCATTCTACACATCGTATGAGAGTGCTTCTTTACAGCAGAATATGAAAAGTGTTAATACTTAGTGGTAAATGATAAGTCAGAGTTTATTTTAAATCTAACCAACTAGCTAAAAATCGGTGTGTTCTTATTGTTTCTCAGCAGCTCACTAAGTGATTTTGCATGTTATTATTTCATTTGAAAATGAACCTGATGAAATGACTGTGGGACCTTGCATGACACTGCTCAGACTATCAAAAGCACCATCGAAAAACTTTAACTTCCGCAAACCAGAATTTTAGTACGTAATCACTGAACCTCCCGGAAGCTGAGTACGGTGTTTTAATATTCCCACTATCAATAGACTTAAAACAATCTAAAATGACGTGTCCGTGCCATTTGATTGCTTGAGGTGGAAAAATTTCCCTGTGGCGATGTATCACACATGTAAATCCGTTCATTGGGCGCATTTTTGAATATGGGGTGGATGGGGCTGCCCTAAACTCCTTCAATATAACAAACATACTACAAATAATACAACATAATACAAACGTCCATAAGAATACCTATAGTGGCACCATCTTATCAAACGGGTGCATTTTAGTTACTACAGAAACCTGAGATTATTTCAATTTGAAAGAAAGTACTCAAATCTGGTACTCAAATCTGGTTTGAATAACAAGCAAGGCTGTCTAAAATGATTCTGACCGTTGGGAAAAAGAAAATATCAAATACTTTTGAGAGGGATCGCTACTTACGCTTCATTGAGCACTGCCTTTTGTTTTCGAGGTAGTTTTCCGGCACGAAACCATCTCTGACCTTACCATGCTCCCGAACTACCCTTACTTCTCACCAATCTGGATCACTGGTAACTAAATATCAACGGTAATGTAAAAGAAAGAACAATACTTGATGATTTCTTTACTGATACATAATAATCCTATCTTCGCGATCAGCAATTCGCACAACAAGCACGAACAATGTAAGCAGCAATTATTCAGGTATTTTACAAGCTTTCTTTGTAAATATGGCAAAATTCTTGAACGGCTTACGTAATTTTGCTATATACCAAGTATAACGTGATGAATGACCAGCGAGTTTCACCTCTACGGTTAGTTAGTAGAACAATCGTTAATTAGCCTTCCATTAAATATCGAAGATCGTGATCAGGACGACAGCCTTTTCGCAGGTAAGTTGGAGTTTCAATAACGTTGTTAGTATGTCAGCCATCGAAGTGTTAATAGTGCACCAATTCGGTCGGGTATTTGATCATTGTGCAGTATCTTTCTCATCAACAATGCCATGTAATAGTACTATTCAATTTGGCATCGCTAAGACAACATTGTTTAAACTTTATAGTGAAAATCAGTTTTAAATTAACACAGTGGAAATTAGGATATTCTTTTCAATTATAATCAGGGACTCAATTTCCAACCTAATCCTCCCAATTGTGGATGTTGAGCTCCTCCAACGGTATCCTATGTCTACCAATCTCGCTCGAAAACAATAGGAAATTGTTATCACTTAGAATTTGATAAGGTGCCCTTTTTTTAATGATTTAGAGGTTTAAAAATATCAAGAAGTGAAATATCGTTACCTCGCATCTACATCACTTCGATTGTTTCCCCTATCTTCAGTCACACATCATCGTCTCCATATTGACTTTCATAATCACACAGTGCAACAAATTGATCGATTTCTACAAATAAGACCAAATATTTATAAATCATAAATATCACATTTATTTAAAATAGTATTTAATAAGAATTTTCTGTTTAACATAACATGATAAAACATATCACAATATAACATGACATAGCATAACAAAACTACGGGCTAATAAGGTAAATCACCCAGAAAAATGCGAAGCTAACACCACCACCATAAAAACAAATACAGAAAAACTGCCCAAATGTCTCTTGAGGATAAGGCGAAACATGCAAGAAATTACGGGACGTCAAAGACAGAAAGATTATTTCATTTGGGAATATGACTCTATTGCATCTTCGCTGAAACAGTTTCCAAGGAACTCCAAACCTGTATAGCATACTCATATGTACTAGCATAAACGTGAAGCCTAATTCACTGCTTGCACAAATTAAGAACAACCTCTTTACAAGAATACATACATTTTTTTAATCAAACCAAGCATTCTATTTGTCCTTCCAAACTTGTTTACGCTCCTTGTTGAGACTCAAGGGTATCGCATTGCTTGTTACGACAACACAAAAATCCTTCCTTCATCAACACAGCAAAAAAGTGTTATTCATACAGTAATATAAACTAAAATTTACTGGGGCATAAGGTGAAAAGCCTGGTAATTATCAACATTGAAAGATATCTGCCACGTTTGGGATCAAAAACGAACTTGCACGTAATCCAATTTCATCTAAGAACTATTCTTTAGAGATAAGTGTCATCGGCAAATTACAAATTTTGTAGACTGCTGAACATTAATGTCATTAAGGAAGATTACGAATGGGAGGAAAATCAATTCAGAACCTGAGGAACATCTCCACAATCTCTTTGACCTTTCAAGTAATCAAGAATGAATACAACGGCACACGAAGAACTCTCGTGTCATCATGTGTCTGCCTCATGGAACTTTACCGAGTGCTTTTCGAAAAAAGGATTGTAACCAACTAACTATGTGACAACATTAATAAACTTCAATAAATACGCAACGCAAGACATCTTAGATAGGAAACCATTTTGGGACAATTTCAACAAACTATTGACCAGTAAATTATCTAGAGCAGCAATGGACTCCACTACCTTGCTACACATAGACTATTAAATCTAGCCCAATAAGGGCCACACCTCAAACTAATTGCAACATAATTTATTTGCCACCATGCATTTCTTTGAGACTCCCAGGTAAAAAGTGTCAAAGTCTATACAAATCTATGCAGGGAAAATATGCCTAATTTGCCTAAATCCAAAATAGCCGTCATGCACATATTTTATACAATAGTTTGACTTCAGAACAGCCGATTTACATGATTAAATGTAGTAAATAGTGATTTTATGGAGTGTAGGAATGCACAGAATATATCTCTATTCTCCCTGGCCTTTTTTACAAAGAAAGAAACCTAAACATATTTGCATAAATCAAAAATGGCCGCCTCAGACAGAGTAAAAATATCATTAATTTTCTTAATATCAATGTATTTAAATGTCAATCCCATTTTTATGAAGAAACAAGTATACCTAAGCTGCATCAATTAAGAATGGCTACCATGTACATATTGAATGCAACTTAGTTTGCAATTAGAGTAGCAAAAGATATATATAAAGTTAAAAGTGGGCTATATCTGGCCAAGTGGAATATTTTATTACACTGATTCTTGCAATGCATGGTTAAGAAGCATACATATTTGCATAAATCTTATCTGACCACCATACATATAGTTAAAGCAATATATCAAAATGTCTCGGCAATAACATATTTACGTAATTTAGAGTAGCCAACATGGGAGTTTGATCATTTTATCATATGATAACGTCAGATGTTTTCAACATTTAATTCATTCTTTAAAACATGAATATGATTAATTTGATGAAACCATTCAAAACAATTCAAATTTAATACCCATTTTTACATATATTTTTTCAAAACCTATGCTGCTTTAACCCATTTTTGTGAAAACATTTAGTCTTACCAAACGATATGTTTATGTATGCTTCTGATCAAGTGAAATGTGAGTACTGACCATCAGTGGCCTTGTGGTTTCATGATCCAGAATTATTTTGATTCTTTTATCTCAGCTTTTAGTGACAAGAGGATGTGTATGTGAGAACAAAACCATAATTTGACTGTTCAGCATTGCGTAATTTACTTGTGTTGTCAAAATCTTTTACATTTTGGCAAATGAAACTTTTTAGTCCAAAGATTTCCAAATGCTTAAAACTGACTGAAACATGTCTTATCTGTAAAACTGTTTTGCTGATGGAGATGATACTTTGGTTCTTGAAGCTAAAGGATGTAGAAGTGTCAACATTTTAAGTGAAAAACGTGGTAGTGACCTACAAGGCTGTGCCAGGGGATGTTGTATACAAACAATGCAGAGGCAAATGTTATAATCCTTACTATATTGCTCGCGATAAAGCATAACAGGAAGCAAGTCATTCTCAAGGAAGTTAGCTTTTCGTTCGGAACATTACCCCTTTTTCATTTAAAGAATATTGTCTATTTTGTGAAAAACCTGCCATTTTTCGGGAAACGAAAATGTGATGAATCAGGAGTATTTCCTGTTTGAACTAAAGACTTTCATGATGCTATTTCAAATGCTTTTCAAACTAGAAAGACCAGTGGGCAGAAATGATGCACAGAAGGATGACATCTACTACTGATCTTCATGCTGCTGATGCCATCTACCATCAGCAGTGTAGAGTGGACTTCAAGACAGGCAAACAGATTCTTTGTAGATTGTCAAATGAACCTCAAGCAGTAAACTGGGCGCCAAAGTTTGCAGACCTGCAAAAGATGACAGGACAAGTGCCATCCTCAAAACAATGCAACATTTCAAGGACAATGATGATGAACTACAAACAATTAAGGAATTAGTCCAACAGATGGCAGACCACCTTAAAACCACTTCATATGAGCCACATAGTCATGTCTATATGAAAAAGCAAATGCATTCTCACTTTGGAAAGATAATTGTAATAACAAGACTTCCAGGAAAGGATTCAGTTGTAACACCTCGTGATACAGCAAGTTCAATACTCGTTGCGTTTCATAACAAAAAAGAGAAACTGACATACAATCGGAGAAATGGAGAGTCATAAAACGGCTGCAAAACTAATTGTCAGTGACATCAAATCCTTGGATGCTACACGTGATACATATCCCACTACATAAGCTATGGAAAATACAGAGAGTGCCAGAATCATTTCACATACACTGAAATAACTCTTGCAAAGTATGTTTGTAGGCAAGTGTAGTGATCTGAAAGTAGTATCCATTGGACAAGCAATGATGCAAGCAGTAAGACCAAGAACAATGTTGGCTCCACTCCAGCTGGGTCTTGGGGTTCAGATGCATCATCATAATGCATCCAGCTTCCTTGTTGACACTACTCCCTTATATTTTCCTGGTCTTATTCAGAAGTTCAAAAATATGAACAAAGTACTGCGGTAAAACAAGGAACTGAAATTTATGGTTGTACATCAAATCATGGAATTCAGTTTGTAGCAGATAACATGGATCATAACATTGATACCATAGATGGCACAGGCACATTCCATGGGATAGGCATAATTGCTGCAGTTACACTAAGATTGACATAAAGCAAGCCTGTACCACGGAAAGTTGTGACAAGTGACGACATTGTAGCTGTTGGTCGCGTGTGTCCATTGAATATTTCACAATGTCTCCCACATGTCCATCAATAATCTATCAGCCACGACCATATATTGAAGCAGAAGATCCAATTGCACCACTGGATCTTCTATGGAAGACCTCTCTTCTGCATCAAACAAAACGGCCTGCATGGTCTGAAATGATGCACAAAGGTACTCATCCAGGTCAGTCATCAGTTACCTTTCTTCTACTTACTGACCTAAATACAAGTGATCCATCCTGTATATATTCAACACTTAAGTTTGTGACCTCCCAAGCTACACGACATAAGGTAACACCTATCATCACATTTGATCAGCCATTGTATTGGAAGGCTCTGCTTATCACACAGTTTCATCCAAGCTCTAGGGACCTAAAAAAGGTGGTTCTGAGACTTGGTGGACTTCATACAGAAATGAGCTTCTTAGGCAGTATCGGACATTAAGTGGCTGGCTCAGTGTTGCAAGAGGTTCTGGAAACAATATATGCAAGCAACTCTGTTTGTCATATGTTAATAGGCAAAGCTGTATCTAGAGCAGTACGAGGCTATCTCCTTGTGGATGCAGCACTTAACAGCATTCTTGCTGCAGAAGCATACAATGTTGCAGTGCCAACTAAAGAAACCATCATAGCCGTAAGGTACACAAATGCAGATGGCAATGAAGGCGATTTGGATGTGCAAACAGACCATTCCTGCCCAATAGATATTAAAGAGGCAGAAGAAATATATAAAGCTGTGCATGTACTTCCAAAACTTTAAGGAGAGTCAGAAACAAGCTCAAAGAGGGAAAAAACTGAATACAGCATGTACAGCAGAGCTCTGGTTGCAATATATGGAAATGATCGATATATTAAAAAAAAGTTTTTGAAAGCAGAAGGAATAGGAAACTGGAAACTGCACTTGCAGTCTGTTAGTAGTGTGCTTCCTTATTTTGCAAGATCATGACACTCTCTGTATGCAAAATCTGCATACATGTACTTGCAATCAATGCTGGAGCTACCTAAAACACATCCGGATGTGTAAGCTATCTTTGAAAATGGACATTGTGTGGTAAGACGAAGAGACAAGTACTGTGCAGGACTCTCTACTGATCTCATAGTTGAACAGGTTTGAACGAGAAGTGTAAAATCTACAGGTGGCGTGACAAGAGGGCGTGGGATAACTAAACCCCATCGGACAGTCTGGTTATTGTCCATGCCTGCATGTTCTAAGGTAAACAATGCCATGCAACAGATAGCAGATATTGCATATGAGACAAGTGAACAACACAAGGATGAGTCTAATGCTCGTCAGGTACGCGATGTGAATGACACTCTTGCACTTGTGGGCTACCTCCAAATAAGAGATCCGTTTTCTGGCAACACATCACTGTTTATTATGGAAAACGGTGTAACAGCTCAACAAAACGTTAATGAAGATGATGCAAAAGAGATTGGAAAGAAGATTTTGGAATCGATGGCCAAGCAGGCTGTAGAACAATACACATTTTAAAAAGCAGACCTTTCAATAACTCTTGCTGCTCAATCAGCAGTAAAGTTTCAAGAAAAAACAGTACAGGTGGATCCCCGTTCACTGTTCCAGAGAGTGATAACGGTTGGTGAACGATGGAAAAAACTGGATGAATTGTTTAAGCATGAGCTTTGTAGTCCCCCTCTCCCTGCATTGTTTGAATCACCTTCCCTAACTCTTTTACCCAACAAAGCAGCACTTGCAGATTACCTTTGGTCTCAAATAAATATTCCTTAGCTGCAGCCTAGCAAAGATGTTCAATACATCTTAAATGGTGGCTCACTTCTACATCGACTACCCTGGTAAAGAGGGGTCACATATTCTAGTATAAAAGCTTGTGTAACTTGTGTACGCTATGTGACCAAAAGATATGGTAGAGCTGTGGTCATATTTGATGGTTATCAAGATGGTCCCACAACAAAAGACACAACTCTTCTCAGATTCTCGCGATTCAGTACAGTCGTAGTTGTCATCTTCACTGGGGATATGATGTTTCAGTCAAAGAAAGAGGACCTTTTTAATAACAAACAAAACAAACAAAGATTTATTAACCTCATGAGTGAGAAACTACAAGAAGCAGGATGTGTGACAGGTCATGCGAAACAAGATGCTGACCTTCTCATAGTTCAGACAACTGTAACCTGGTCGAAAGTCAAAGACACGGTTGTTGTCGGAGAAGAGACTGATCTCCTTGTACTTATTTAACTACAATGATGTTAATTCACATGAAATATTTCTTGCCCCAACACCCAAGAGTAATTTAATGAAAGATAGAATTTGGTGCTTGAAACAAGCTAAGAGTGCACTTGGACCAACCATTTGCAAACACATCCTTTTCCTTCATGTTCTCCGTGGTTGTGATACTACATCCCGTATTTTCAATGTAGGAAATGAGGACTGGAATCAAGAAGATCAAAGCAGATGCAAATTTATTACAATGTGCGCAAATCTTCGATCAACCAGAACCAATAGACAAATCGAGAATTGTAGATGCAGGTAAGAAGGCTATAATTACCTTGTATAGTGGAAGAGATGATTTTGGATTGGATAAGCTACGATATCTTAAATTTTGTAAAAGGTAGCTTGCAGCGCCACTGAAGTTGAACCTCAAACTCTACCCCCAACATCATCAGCAGCGAGTTTCATAGTTTGCGAGTGTACTTCCGGATAATGCAGTGGAAAAGTTGTGGTAACAATTTGAATCCAGAGGATTGGGGATGGCATATGGTTGAGGGGAAATATCTCCCTATTCCAACAATCAACCCCGGCTCCACCAGAGCTGTTACAGATTATTCATTGCAAGTGCAAAAAGGACTGCAACACATGGAAATGCATATGCCGAAAATACAACTTGTCTTGTAGCAATGTTTGCAGAAAATGTAATGGAGTAGGCTGTACCAATGCAATGGAGCCAGATATTCCTGATGAACAGAAATTGTGAATGAATTGTGAACTTTGAAGTAAAATTTCCAAAAAGGTAGCCATATTTGATCATTATATCTTGCATGCAAAATGTACAGAACAACCATTTTCAATTTATGCAAAATGAAGCTTACAGCTACTTCATAACGTAAAAGACTGAAATGGTTTTCATTAATAATATTGCAGATGCAAAAACTAAATTTTTAAAGCCTTAATCATACTTATTCAAAGTTGAAGGCAAATGTAGGTATTAACTATGTAAGAGGCGGATATATGCAAATTAGTTCAGGTTCCTATCTATGTCTGCAAGCACTGAGAAAAAACATTTATTCTATGCAGTTAAATTACATGTAAACATTTAAACCATTACTTACCATCAAAAAACAGGTAAATATTTGTTTCCTAAACAAACATCCATTATGTGAACATTTTGGATTTATGCAAATTAGGTTTACATTTCCCGTCCTGGACGTGTTGCTTTAACCATTTACATGGTGGTCATTTTTTAATTATGTAATTTAGTTTATTTCTTTACTCTGCATTACTAGAACAATTGTTGTGAAGTACCTGACATTGTTTTATTTTAATGGTCAGAGATCCTATCATGTGTTACAAGTGTATATCATATGTATTGTTACAAACTATATATTGCATTTAACATGTGCATGGCAGCTATTTTGGATTGATGCAATTTAGGTATATACTTATTTCTTAATAACATGGGATTGACAAACTTACCGTATCTAAGATCTTTGGCCATAAAAAAATTTATATTTAAATCTTAGATCATCTAGATACATTGATACTAAGAACATTTATATTATTTTTACTATGTTTGAGGCGGCCATGTTGGATTTATGCAAATATGTATAGGTTTCCTTTTCTGCAAAAGACCAGCGAGAATGAAGGTATGTCCTGTGCATTCCTACACTCCAAAATACTACTATCTAATTACCTTTAACCATGTAAATCTGCTGTTCTTAAGTCAAGCTATTGTATATAATATGTGTATGGCGGCCATTTTGGATTTATGCAAATTAGGAATATTTTACCTTCATAGATGTTTATGGACTTTTAAACAATTTTCCCCGGGGCCTCAAAAAATGCATGGTGGCAAAATAGATAATGTTGCAATTAGTTTGATCTCAAACCTCATTTTGGCTGGCCTAACAACACTAATAAGATTGAATGGCCAATAGTTGACATCAGCAATTTCCCAATCAGAAGAAACATGTTGAACAACGTGACGAACGTCAAAGCAGGAATGTGCTGAGTTAGATGGTCAAAGCATTTAGAAAATATAATGCTCATCTTAGTAGAACAACGTAAACCTGTAAACTGTATGATGTACGGTGGGGTGTCCAATTTCTAGTTTCCCTCAATCATGTCAAAATACAAACAAAATATCAATAGTAGTTGTAGTTGACAGAATACATAATTTCTTGACCTAATTTATATCTATGTTCCAATCAGTGACATTTGTATATATACATGCCTTTTAATCGGTGACGACCTACCGATCGGAGACGCCCCGATTGGTCCCTTGCAGATTGGGCACTCCAGGCAGCAAGGTTGAAAAAAAATGCCACCAGAAATTTTACGCATTTTCATTGCTGTATCCATTTAGTTGGTTATGAGTAAGGCTGTTTTTTAAAATATGTGTCTTTAGGTATCTGTATAGCAGCTTTGTGCCCGCTTATATGATTCAGATTTCATATTGGCCCCAGTTTGTATCTAATATATGGTGGTCCGGTTGGAGGACATACACATGTGTGTGCCCAATAAGTATGTTGTAAATTACATTCCTGTTTAAGGCTTTAAAAAAAAAACGATGAGTGTTGATACAAATTGGTGGATTTGTGCTTAATGAATCCATTAACATCTTATTAGGCTAAAGATAAGCGTCATCCATGGACAATGTTTACGATTGGATGATTCAAACGCATGTCCCTACATGAGACTCCCTACATGTGTGTGGGTTTGTGGTGGGGGAGGGAGAGGGGGTAACCCTCCATTTCCTCTCATCTTTAAATTCTTGATCAATTAACTAGCAGCAAAGGATTGCGACATTGAAACACACATTAATTACCTTCTGTAATAGTTGGTTTAATTTCTTCTTTGATTCCCGTACCGTTATCCTTTGTAATTTTTTTAAATTTTCTTCTGTGATTCCCGTACCGTATGGGTTTACTTGAGGCTGGGAAGTTCCTGACGTATAATCAACCGTTTTTGCATCTTTTCCACGGTTCGTAAATCTGTAAAATTCATATGAGATAAAACATGTATGGAAAACCATATCTCCTCAATTTGCTATTTCTTTTCTTCTTGCCAAAATTTAAATTGAAATCTCAATCATAAATTTCACAAGGATAATGAAGTTTAAAGGTTGATAATAGGTAAATGATCAAAGCAACAAACTATACTGTCATCTTGAATCAATTATTGACAATTTCAAAGCTTTATGAATTTTATTCGGAATAGTATGTATATTTCTGACAGTCTGATAAACTCTCGCTCTTTAATATGATCCTACATTTCGAGGCAAAATCCGATTCTTGTAAAGTCTTATTTGTCGAGATAATTTTTGTACTGCTTGGTATGGGTGAAACATTGGGAGCCACAGTTTGAGGGCTTTTGGAGTTGTCGTTTTCACCCTCTTAAAATATCACTTTTACTTTAGTATATTGCGTTTGGCTTCCAGAATTCCGATTTTTTTTCTCTAATTTTTTCCAAAACCTTCGCTATGGGTTTTAGTATGCATTTTCGTTCGTGTTTTGTATTAATTTTTTTGGGGGAGACGTGGGATATATTTAACTGGTATCGAATGGTTAAAGTGTTGCACTGAATTGTTTTAGGTATTGGATTGGATTATGCCTACGTTAACGTTTACTTTTCGTTGAAAAATGCTAACTTGATTTTTGCTATAGTTTGCTTTCTCTTTTATTCTCATTCATGGTGTATTATTGTGCACAATTACATTTTTGCATCATTTCTAAAGCATATAGTATTATCAAGGATTGTCCTTTCCTTTGATTATCTGGGACAAATAACCGCAATTAAGGAACATTTGACAAACTTTTTTTTTTTAACTGTCTACGCAATTCAATTTAACCACGATACATTTTGATGATAATGACGATGATACTAATGACAACGATGCTGATGACGATAACAATTACGACAATTATGGTAATGATGATGACGATGACGATGACTTTGACCATGACGATGACATTGATGATGGATATACTAATAATGATGATTTCTGATTAGAAATGAATAGAACATTGTGGTTAAAATTTGTCAATAATTTAATCTGATATGACAGTATAGGTCATAATTTTGTTTATGACCATTTTTCAAAAAAATTTCTTTATGAGAGGCAAGTTGCTCACTACCTCTTCAATGGATATGCTGGGGCCACTGCATCAGACTAAAGCATTGAAACTTTAAATTAGTATAACAAATGCTACTATGAGTCATTTCTCTGTTTGTACAATAACATTATCTCAGCTCTATAACTTGATAACAATTCTTAATCACTGGAGGATACTCATAACAAAACACATAAACGAATACTCACTTTCGAGAAAGAAAAAAAAATCTTTTACCATTTCTGAAATGGTGCCGGATTTATCTTCTTCCAAGCGTCCTGTGCATCACACGATTGGGTGTAATGGTATCACTTGCAATGCAGCTAATGCAGCAAAAAGCCCGAAAAATAATTTTTAAGTGAATAATACCGCAGAATATCATTTATCAAATTCCATTTTTTATAGATATGATATTAATATTAGCAGACATCGAGGTTAAAAAATGCCACTGAAAGCTAGTTCTTACTTCCGTAACCATGCACTTCATGCTGTATGACGGTATACATCCAAGATAGGAGACAGGAAATCAGTGAATGAAGTATTTCCTGTGAGTATTTCAAAAATATATCTTCATTTGCCATACATACCAAACGTAGCTTTGTATGCATTGTAAATACGGTCTAAAGTTCACCAAAGCATCATTTGGAATACCCCGCTGGATTTTACAAAGCACTCTCTCCCCATAGTACAGTCTAAAGCTCGCCCAAGCGAGTACTCTCCTGGACTTTACAATGCGCTTTCTGCATAATGATTAAAGTCTGTTGCTACTCCTAGAAGTACACACAGAGGTCATACAGGTTTCCACTTATTGCAGGCAATTTTGTACATTAAACACATCTAGTTGATTGCATGGAATGGACGGCATAGGGGGACAAATAAACTTGCACACAAATTAACTGCTAGTCAAAAGAACAGAACAAATTAACATTTTAACGGCGTCCGAACACCAAGATACTATATCAAAATGGCCCAAACGCTAATTTTTTAAATAATCATATAGTTTTGACACTAATATCAGCGTAGAAAAACCAGGTGAATGGTCAGCTGCAGTAATCCCACATTTCTCATACACTAATTTGAAAAGCACATTAACGTATAAATGCATATCAGGGAGGGGAAAAAAGCATAAGTCGTTCAATCTGAACTTATATTCACTGATGAGAACAACTTTGTGTTGGTTACTAAATTCTTAAAAGCAAAGTAACAATTTTCTATCCATCTTTCCTTTTTTTCAAAGGTGGTCAAGTAGCTGTTGTATTAAACCAATCGTTAACTTATTTGCTCCATGGCAGTTTCCAAAATATGAAATACATGAAATATGACAAGTTTTCAGCAATAAGGTGTAAATAGGTACGTTCCAATTACTCGTTACTCCGCCACTATACTTTAACAGGCTTAATTTATTTCGCAAAAGGTCATGGTCATTTCAAATTATTAGTATGTTTAATGTGGTGTCGTTTCTAGAATGTTTTTTTGGGCGATTTTGGCCAAAGTATCAGTTTAGATGGTTCAATATGTGTTACATGCAGTTTGGCATGTATGCTTCTAGTGGCTGGTTCACTTTTTATGATGGCTGTAATGATGATCCCGGAGAGACTGCTTCCAGGTATATTGACACATTTTATGTTTCATTCCTTTTACTGGTCATCAAGTCTGAGTAGTCTTTAAATTTTGAAATCAGTATATTTCTTATTTCATGGCTGAGCATTTGCGGATGTTTGATGTATGCTCATTTGTGATACTGAAAGCAGCTAAAAAAACTTAACATTCTCTTCTTAGCTTACAAAATAAAAACGTGTTAATGTAGCTTGTGCACTTACCCTTAAAATTTATGACAGTGGATTAAAAGTACATGGATAGGTAGCAACAACATGACCTTAAGAGGTGTAAAATATAGTAAAAACCATGCAAACACCAAAACGGCCAACCAAACTAACGTGACCATGATTTAAGAGCATTTTTAAAAATTAATTATCATAAATTGCGCAATATTTTACCACCACAGAATAGGACAAGTAGGAATTTGTATATATTGATTTATTATTTTTTGGTCCTTCCTCCAAATAGTTTGAATGTGAGATTTTGATGAACAGAAATTGAATACTATTAGCCTGTAACCGTGACCCAGACTTAGCAGTACAACACAGCTTGAGAACCTTTGACAATTAAAATTTGGAAAAGATATATACAAAATTGCAGTAAAGGATTGTAGGTGTATTCCTTCTTATACATCGTCATTTTTGCACATATTTATACAAACTTTGATTTGTTATTATAGGTGATAGTGTGACCATTCAAAGACTTTTTAACTCAGAATTTAAGGGGTCAAAATCTTTACCTATGCATATAAAAACATACTTATATGTACAGGTAATATGTTTATTTAAGAAAATAGAGAAGTTTGCCTCTTCATAAACCAATAATTTACATATTAAGAACTGAAAATTTAACGTGTAAAATATTAACCAATTTTGGTGAGATATTTGATATATTTCGAATAATTTATTATTCAGTATCAAAATCTGGACTACCATTTAGAATGTCAATAAGAAAGGCGTAAGAAATTCCCATATGGTATTTTAGGAACCTTTCCCAGATAAAAAAAAAAAAAATGTTTGTAATATTGTCACAAGACTGATGTAAACTCATATATATCACATTTACAAATTCGATACTTTGTGATGTGGAGTCATATCACTGTAAACCTACTCAACGATGACAGATCCTCTTTGTCTATTCCCGGATCTTTCCCTTATACATACAAACTTGATATGAAGTGTTTGTTTGTCCCACACTTGTCTTCTTGAACTCATTTTGCTGAATGGTAGAATAAGCAAATTAGAAAGACCAGAGTTGTAACCAAATCATATTTTGCAAGTTATGTCAAGTCACAAGTCACTTGTTGGCAATTCAAGTCAAGTCACTAGTCATTTGTTCGCAAGTCAGGCCAAGTTACAAGTAAAAAAAAAAGACTAACAAACAAATGATACATAATATGGAAATGGTCGCAGTTCATGAAAGATATTTAAGACGAACTATGGCAGTGAATCAAATTTGTAAATAAATACGCGGGTGTGCTGTGGCTTTAGTCCATGGTTTTGCAACGATTTACTCGACAAGGAGGTTGGGCAGCCTACCCAACTGACTGATAGAGGCGAGAACTAAAATTTGATTGCTTTGTTGATAGGATTGTGTTGATGCATGTTGCAAAACTTTAGTAACCAGTTGAGTAATTTCGGGGGTTGTCTAGTACCCTAGCCGGGATAGGCGCTGGATAACGCAGGGGCGTAATTATTGGAATATGAAGGGGGGGGGGGGTATGGGGGTGTGACACCCCTAAGTTATTGATCACTCGAAAAATCAGCAAAAGTCGACAAATCAACGACCCCAAATAAAACTGATAAAATAGAGAGAAGAAAATTAAGAAAAAATACAATTATTTGTAATAATCCCCCATTACAAATAGAGACTCAAATTTTTGGTAGGTTCGCCAATATTTGAATTCCTCCTGTTTGATGCACATTTCCGTTCTTAATTTTGTACGAGCCCTTATGACTCAGGCCCCCTAGGATTCCCGGCCTGGGGAAAATGCCCCCTTTTCACACCTCGGCGGTACTGACTATATGGCTTCTCCCAGACTGATTATCATGGCTAAACAGTGCTTATATTTAAAGCGGCAATTACAGTTGCAAAGTTTTGAGATTTGTTTACAATAATCGCAAAATGAGAGGATAAAAGAGCGGACAGATTAAAATCTCTTTCATTTTGTTCTTTTATTATCAAAGTAGTGTCCATCATTACATCATAAATTTTGATAATGGGGCTTAAGCAATACGAGACATCATTTAAAAAAAAAAACTTTAAAAAGGTGATAGCTGCCTTGTTTTTTGTTTCCATTTACATGTTAATTGTTATAATTATTAATGCATGGATTACACATTATAGCTACTTTACATTACCTCTGCCCTTACAAAAGTAAATAATCTGTTTTACTCAACCATTTGACCACTTCGTATAGCCTACATGTTGGAAACGTTGGAAACGGCTAAAATAGTTTTCTAAAGTGTGTAAATGCTCGGTTTAGGCCCCTTTTAAGTGTTTAAATTGAATGATATTTAGCATTAATGAAAACAAAATGAAATGTTTAACCAGCGTTTTATTAAAGTGATAAAAACGGATTTTCCCCCAAGAAACGGGCAGTCAGCAGTTTTGTTTACCTAACATATTGCAAAACTTAGATAACAGATTGAATCAGTTGGCGAAAGAAATACATATTGCGGTGGATTGCATATACATGAAAGCTGTAGCTACACAGCCTCCCAAATACACCATAGGCCCACATAGATAAGACAGTATGATATACTAGTGGTGTAGCCAATAACATTTGTAGGCTGCAAGCTGCCCGTTCCATCAGTCCGAAAGCATGCCTATCAATAGGAACATTGATAACACACGAGAATATTAAAGTCATGCAGCCACATTGTTCAGATGTTGGGATAAAATGTCATAGTTTCTAATTTATGTACTTGAAATATTAAAAATCATTGTGCTGAAAAACATTTAAATTTCAAAATGGCCGTTTGGCGACTAAAAGCCTAGCTCTATTGTTTTCTTCTTCTAATATTTCTAAAACGGCGTAGTGAACATATCAAATGAGAGTAGGAAAGTTGTAGCTATGACAGTAATGAAGGTATTTTCATGACTTTTAAGTTTCCCCTAGCAAAGATATTTTTCCCAGACGTATTTCAAAATTAAAATATGTAAGATTGCATAAGGCTTTCACGTTAGGATAGCAAAGGATCATGGGCAATATCACAAAATGGCGGCTTTCCATGTAGCAAAATGTTCCCATTTTTAGGAACATTTTATGCATGCTACCGGGCTGTCCATGAAAGAAATCCAATTTCTTATCAAAAAAATAAATTAAAAATGCTGCTTGTCACGATCTGTAGATAAAATCTCAATCATATATTTCTTGCGATGCTTTCATGAAAAAAATTATACCAGAAAACTCCTACGCGTAGCGCAAGCGGGGGTAAATGAGATGTAGTCGAGGCCCCTAATGGCTACAATCATCTTAAAGCTCCCAGATGCGGCCTCTCTCTTTTTTCCCCTATAATGAAGGAAATTTTATGAAAATAACAGAAATTTCCCCAAAGTTGAAGAAAAACTTCTTAAACATTGAATAAAATACCCCAAAATGAAGAAATTTTACAACAATTAAAGAAAAATTCCCCAAAATGCCAAAAATTGACGGAATTTCCTGAAAATTAAAAAAGCAACTCCCGCAAAATAAGAAAATTTCCCAAAATTTAAGAAAAAATTTCCTTAAAATTAAAAAAAATCCAGAAAATTAAGGAAATTTTCAGAAAATTTAAAGAGAATTCTTAAAAATTGAAGGAGATTTTTTGGAAATTGAAGATTTCTCTAAGAAAAAAAAAGAAAAGGGAGGGATGGGAAGTGGCACTTGCTTAAACTTGTGTTAACTCTACAGGCATGATATAGGAGCGAAGGCCGCAAAGAACCGGTGGGGACCCAAGGGTTTCAGGAAACCCGGGCTTAGGTTTGTTTGTGGTTTTGATAGCAGAAAGGGTTTTAAAATAATGTGTCACATCTATGGGGCGAAGCTGCAGATAAGGGCGCTAAAGATGGCAGAAAATTGCCTAATCCAGGGTTGACATCCTGGTAGGCCTTTTTTGGCTTGATTTTGGTAGCAGAAGATTGCTTAAAATTGTGTCAATTCCACACTAAAATTAGTTTAAAGGAATGTATATTTTGGAACAAATATTCAAATGTCGAATCCCATTGACTACACTATGTGTTTTTAGTTTGGGTTTAGGGATGGTTTTCATATTTTTGATGTAAGAATAAAGCTTCGAGAGAAAACATTTACAGCGTTGAGAATAAACATTTTATATATAAGAATATATTCTCAAGACATTTTTTGCGCCCCTGTGAGCATTCGGCACATCTCGAAAAGCTTCTACCAGCTGTATTCAATAAAATTGCTGCCCTTCATGGTAAGGGCAGATATCAAATATTGTTGACGAGTTATCTCTATGCATCTTCTATTGTCCATGCGCGAAATGTGGTCTTTTCTGTGAAACATTTATGCGCTTTTGGACGACAAAAATGGAATATTACGTGCAAATAGTTTATAAGAAGAACTTATTGATCAACACATTCCTTTCCCAGGGCCTAATAGATATATTTTCAGGACAATTTTGGCGCCCTTGAGAACTCGCGTCCTCTCAGAAAGCTTTGTTGGGGGGTAGGGGGCCCCTGCCACCACGCCACTGGTCTGGACAGTCAGGAAGAATCCTGGACTTTTAGTGTGATTGGAAAATACATTAACAATTGAGAGCTTCGTATTTATTAAGATCCATGGAGGCCGCCATTTTAACTTGTGATAACGTTATATCAATAAGAAATTTACTAAGAGAACGGTATGTAATGTATGGTGCATGTACACGGTATCAGCGATGACTATAAGCCATCACAGCATCAGGTGTCGAGAGGGCTGTTCAAAATGTCAACGACCTGTCAACGGAAGTCTTTTGTTATTTTATCGCGAAGTCCAGAAGTCCACGATGAAATTGAAAAGTCCGCGGTGAAATTTAATCAATATTTATTTGATATTGGTTTTTCCTTTCAAAAATACCCCCCGCGTTCTCATTAAAAACTCCCCATTGACTTAACGTTATCACTACAGTTAAAATGGCGGCCACCATGGATCTTAATGAATACGGAGCTCCAAATTTTGGTGTATTTATTATTACACCAAAAGTCCAGGATTATTCCCTACTGCTGGATGTGACGAGAGAGAGAATGACCGGATTCTTACTTAGCTCCACAAGAGCAAGTGAAGTATCTTCTTACGACGTATGACATTTCTTCAGACGCGAAAGTATAGCAATCCTGTTAATAACATTCTACCATTCATATTTACCGCGAATGAAATCATTCTTAAATCTAAACACTACTTTGTAACTGAGAAATTGCTTTCAGCACATCATTGTTATTTGATAACAATATGAAAATAAACGTAACAACATTGTCTATGCAGAAGTAAGTTCAAATCTATTCCACCTGAAAGTGTTTATTGTGGCGAAAATGTGATTTTGTGTACGGATTGGGGAGACATCCAAATATTATTTGGCGAAATGCTATCATTAATCAACAATTATTACAATTGAATTCGGACATTGATATCCACAATTACGGCTTCAATTATGGGTGCAATGTGATATATAACACTTTATTTTACGAGGAAATTATGAAGAGGCATGAGCATATTTGTCGCTTCTAGATCTAGAATAGTCACTGACGAAATTAATACAGGATTACGGCGTGGGTGTTTATAATCTCCTCCATTGGTAAGAAAATAAGAAGGATCACAATCAAGTCTTATATTGGTTCAATGAAATGACGCGCACCCAGAGAGGTTACCCATTGGAATATCCTATATCCGCTACTAAGTCTATATAATCCTTTCTCCTGTCCGAAATAGGATCTTTGCTGTTTTTTATATAATTTTTTTATCACAACTATATCTAAATGTTTGTCGTTTATAGTGTCAAGCGAGAGTTAGTGATACTTTGTTCTCATGATAATGTTGAATATCCTCATGTATGATGTTGTATATCCTCCTGAAGATGTTGTATATCTCCTGAAGATGTTATATGTCCTCATGAAGATGTTATATGTCCTCCTGAAGATGGTATATGTTCTCCTGAAGATTTTATATGTTCTCCTGTAGATATTATATGTTCTCCTGAAGATGTTGTATGTTTTCTGAAGATATTATGTGTTCTATTACAGATATTATATGTTTTTCTGAAGATGTTATATGTCCTCTTGAAGATGTTATATATTCTTCTGAAGATGTTATATGTCCTCCTGAAGATGTTATATGTTCTCCTGAAGATTTATATCTTCTCTTGAAGATGTTATATGTTTTCCTGAAGATGCTATATGTTGTCCTGAAGATGTTATATGTTCTCTTGAAGATGTTATATGTCCTTTTGAAGATGTTATATGTTCTCCTGAAGATGTGATATGTTCTCATGAAGATATATATGTCCTCCTGAAGATGTTATATGTCATACTGAATATGTTATATGTTCTCCTGATGATGCTATATGTTATTCTGAAGATGTTATATGTTGTCCTGAAGATCTTATATGTTCTCCTGAAGATATTACATGTTCTCCTAAGATGTTATATGTTCTCCTGAAGATGTTATATGTCCTTATGAAGATGTTGTATGTTCTCCTGAAGATACTGTATGTTCTGTCCTATTTATGTAGAAATTACTGATCTGGAAAATCTACTGTAGTAGGTTGGCGCCCTCATATTCACTTCCTCAACATTTTGTTTTTTTTAGTGATACTATTCTGCAGGTGGTAGAATAAAACATTTACTTCAGTACATTCTGTTTATTCCTTTTCTAACGAAACCAATGTTTTAAAACCAAAACGTCCCCGAAAAAGTACAATGTAATTAGCAAAGACTTTTGTCCCTTGTACACCTTCGTATACCTCATATGTACGCTTGCATTCCATATGTTTCTCACATCGTAACCATCATCTAAAGAGGGAATCTCGTTGCAAGAAATAACTTGACAAAGCACTAGTAAATCTGTTACATTCCAGCGACGTCACTTCCGCTGTAGTTTTTTATATTGTAATGTGTGATCTGCCAATGAGAAACTTGATTTGTATTGCATAGTTTCTACATATTGACAAGAGGCATGTCCTTTTGTGATGTAGACAAGTATGTCTAGTCAATCACTCTTATTCTATATTTTATGGTTGATAGCAATCAACACATCCGATCAAAATATACAAATTGGAGGGCACTCATCGCACAACCCAAATACATGCCATGATGAATCTAAATGGAGCATGTCACTCCATTCTTATTTACATATGAAGGAATCTCGACATGACTCGAACTAAGAACAAAAACAGTAAAAGGAAAAGACAACATGGGAGACGGGTTGTTGGACATTAGTGTCAGATGGTTAAATGGGGATGGTCGATGGTCATGACTGGTTACTTGAGGATCTTTATCTGAAATATACGACAAACAATTTTATCGTAAATTTGTCAAAGAACTTGATGGGAAAAAGACTGTTCCCATATTCATTCTATTTCGACGTTAGAATTGAAGCTACAATCTTGGACAAAGCTCGTTGAAACACTTAGGGAAAGTATGTGATGCTTTTCATGAACCTACTTTTCTATTGTAAATTATTCTACATTTATAAATCAGAAATGCTGGAATTTATTTCTGTTGCTAGTTCAATCCCTATTTTTTTAATTGTAATTAATATTTAAGATAAGGACATTGTTATAATTTCATTGACACCGCCAGTATTCCCCACCCCCACGTACCTTACTTTATTATTTGTCCTCCCCTCCCTCCCCATTGAATGTTGGCCGTTGTTGCTGTTCTTCCTGGAAATGACGTTAAGAAATTCAATATTGAAAAGGGGGGAGGGGTAGGGGTTACAATTCTCGGAAAAAATATTGAAAAAACATAATATTAAAACATATGTAGTTCTCAAAACGCTGACTTGTTCCAACAGTTTTGTCCAAGATTGTAGGTTTTTCCATAAAAATTGTTACAGAAATATGCGAAATGTGGTTTTACTGATTAAAAATTTTGCAACGTACAGTAATCTATAAGGCGAATTTTGCATAGGCTTTAAAGTTCTGTACGAGTTTACAACAATCTGGCAATGCAACAATGAATAAACGGATTTTAAAGGTACAATATTTTTCTTATACTAATAAGTTATGAAAACAATTTTTTGGTATTAATCAATCCGTTAATGGTGTGTTACAATTTGATTTCAAAGAAGAAGTTATATGTTACAAGTTATGAAGTTATAAGATCACATGATAAATTGCTATCAAAACAAGATTACTTCCCTTCCCCTTCTTTTTAATTGAATGTGTTACCTCATATCTATAAATTGATCCCATGTTTCTTATTTGTAAATTTTAAATTGAGGCACATCATCCAGGCATTTTGACACCAAACAGGCATTCTGAGGCATATTCTGTATTTAAGGGAGCAGGTTTTTTATATTTTGTTTAACAAACTTGATCTAAGGAGAAAAAGAACAACGTTTCCATTGAGTACAATAACTGGCCAGTTGCATGAAACATTTATAAAACTTCTTCTGATTATAGTACCATAACGTCTAGTCCAACATATAAGACATGATAAAAGGCGAGTTTGAAAAAAACACACCCAACCCCAATCCAAACCTGTTCTGAAGGAAAAATACAAAAATGAAAAATATTCATCTTCTTTGCATGGCCACATTATATCGGGTATTCTTGAAAATAATCGATTATTAACTTAGTGATACTTTTACAGGGACTGTTTTTAACACAATGGCCACCTACACTCAGCAAAAACTCAGCAAGGATCTCATTATAAAATTACTTTCACTCCTCCAGAGAACGGTAAAATCTTGAAAGCACGGAGGTTTGAGGGAATATTCTAAGACTTCAAAAAGTAAAAACATAAACGTAAAAACTGTAAAAACAAGAAGGAATCTGCTTATTATTACTTTCCATTTTTAAAATATGTGTAATTAATTTACATAATTAAGGCGGTTACATGCGATACCTTCGGTTTTATGTGGTTATCAAATGGGGCACTTTGTGCTTGTTTCCATATCATCCCAACATAACATATATATATAGATATATACGTACTCAATGACATGTACATTCAGTATTTACAATCTTCATTGACGTCCATTTTAAGTTGTTTCCATACACTTTTCCCTTGTATTGTGAAAAAGTTGTCAAATGTCTGCGCTAATGTCTTGGCACAATTAGAAATCAAATTGCAAAATTATGCTTGAAAAAAGAAACCCGCTTAAATTTACCTGAAGAAAGGCTAAGTAAGGCACTTGATAACCACTGAAATCCACTCCACAAATTCAATGTTTAGATGCGATGAAAAACCAACCAATGAATAATAAGCTGCGAACAAACTAACTTCTGATGCAACATTAGCCCCATCTTATTTGCTTTACGAACGGTAAAATGTTTCTTGAAAGGATATATGACTTGATATGGTGAATGTTACTGTCCCATAATTGGTGGAATGTTCTTATTAGTATCCTTCAAATACTTTTAAACATAAATAGGTGCATAAATATGTATAGGTACATAAAATGAAGATTATGAATTATTAACTTGGTGGTCGAACATATTCATTTTGTATGAGAGAGGACATTACATACGAGAAACAGATTTGTGAAAAAGCTTTAGCCAGGCGCTCGTTAAGTTTGGAGGGTACGAACGTTTTAAACTGTAAAAAGATTATTTAAATGTAACAAATGTCTGAAAATTATAGGTCTGTTCACATTAGTGATATAATTACTTCATTAGAGGTGATACACATTTTGATAATATCTTACTCACATTTTCTTTAAATGGATTCCTGCAGATACTTCCAATGAATTTTGTGTTAATTATCTAATGCCTTTGAAATACATTTCTAAGAAATATAAAAGACTTTGAAGCAATGTTAGTCTCACTCTTATCTATAAATATATATTCTAGAGATAACTCATCACATTAAAATGAATATGTCAGGTTACTTATCTTATCCTATACCATGCCTTAAACAGCTTAAAACCCCAAACGATACATTATAGGTCTATGTTAAACAATTGAAAACAAAAACTGCTTCATGAATACATATTATAACAAATGTCCAATGGAGTTTGTTTTGCCATCGACACTGAACAGTTGCCATTAACATGAATATAATTTTACAGAAATCTTATTCAAGGTCTCCATTGACAGTTGTAAAGTATATATTTATTTTGCCATTTTTTAAGTTATGGCAGAAAAGATCAGATCTTCCATCTCCATCAAAATCCCCCAAAGAGATTTGTTGGGTAGCACTTTTACACCAATCGACGTATTTCTGGTACACGATTGAACCGGAGCGAAATTTCCATCGTCGTTTGCAAATGCAATGGTTTTTCTGTTGGACGTACGCGAATAACAAAACATGTCATCCCTGCCATCTTTATTAAAGTCTCCAATGAACCGCTTTTGGTCTCCACCGCATTTCGCACGACATGTTTTAGATTTCCAAGTTTGTGCCGCGTCATTTGTGATGTTCCAAATGTAATGACCCTCTTCATTCGCATACACAATTTGTTGCTTAGCTCCTATATGGCACATCATGTCTTGCCTACCGTCCCCATTGTCAGATTGTAATCTCCGATGTGCATAAAGTCTTTTTGATACGCACAAAAAGGACCACTATGCCACGTGACATTATTAAAAATCCCACTTCCATCAGAGATCGCAACTTGGATGAAGCCTTCACCGTTCATTCCCGTTCCACCGTTACACAACAGATCGTCTAGGCTATCACCATTATAGTCTCCAATGTACAGCGTGTCTGATGGGTAATAACACCACTTGCTTAACGATGATAGTTTATCATCAACCTGAAGATCAAATGTGCCTTCAACCTTTGTCATTGAAACCGTTATAGTTCCTTCATCTAAGTTGTGACAGAGTAAATCTTTTCTGCCGTCACCATTAAAGTCACCAACGAGCAACTTCGCATTACCAGCACACCAAACTCCCGAGTCAAAATTACTCCAAGACCATGTCTTGACCGAGTAAACGCCCTTGGAGTTAGCAAACGCACTTTTCATTGAGCCATTCGCATAGCGGCATATCATATCAGTTCGTCCATCACCATTTAAATCAGCGAGAAGAAGACTTGGACTTTTTTCATTATCGTAGCACCACTGCATTTTCCGACCCCATTTTCTCGCAGCAAATGACGATGTTATAAGCAGGAATAGTGGCATTGTCAACTTCATACTTGTGTGGTTCCTAGTCCTCATGTTGAAATGTGGCAAGCTGTAACAAGAACAAGAATTGGATGGACACATAAAACAGACATTAATTCAGTGAGGGGCGATATGGTGTAGTTTGTTGCAGAAAGATGTCATTTTGTATCTCCCCGATGTTTTTAGATCAGGTACTGAATATTATGAATTTCGGTCATATACCGATCGAGGATCATAGAACAATTATTTAGCACCGAGAACGTTTATTTAGCACCGTAGGTATTATTTGATACCTATCCACGAATTAAATAGGTGTTAGAATGTCTCATAGTTGTTTTTTTTCGGAGGGGGTACCCTCTGTTTTGAAGAAAGCCTATAATCAAAAGTTGGTCGCCATTGACTTCCTTTTCACACAAAGTTTAAGAAAATATGTTGAGATACCATTAAAACCAACCAATAAATACAAAGTTGCAATCAATTGCAATATATTTTATTTCTTTTTTTAAATGTCTTTAGAAAGAATATATCACTTAACATCGTGAGTAATGCTGGGGCGTGCTTAACGGAATGCGCTTATTCGTTCCTTCGTGGAATAAATGATTGCAACATACATTTTATCATGTCATTATATGCCGACCATATAAAAAAGAATGAAATTTGTTGTTTGCAGCCCATATTTTAAAAAGAGACGTATTTGGAAACCAGAATCAGAATTTCGATGAGTAAAGTAAGCAATTAATATTATTTCAATTTTAAGCTCGTTCTATGCAAATGTCTATCATCTGATAAGATAAACCAAGGATATGTGTTTATTGACTTCCATCTATTAAGTGAATAAAACAACTCTGTATCGCATTTGACAGTAGGGTATGTATTATTCAAGAATATTTGCATAAACAATATTTTACCTTAAGTTATATGCTAATCTGAATCTAATCTTTACGTATTTCATACGCCTTGCTACATCAGTAGAAGTGATAGAATACGAGAAAGAAAGAAATTGTATAGTGCGACAACAGTTAAATTGTGTTTATCAAATTAGTTTTACTGTAATCTATGGGAGCAAATAATCTTTTAAACAAACTGAAATATTGCGGAAAGTTCGATCGCGAAAAAAGGGTATAGATTGGCCAAACCAGCATTTACTCTTGACATTTCCGCCTGACTAAGATGGGTTTTTATATTCATTTGAACAAAAATACAAAAGATTTTAAGAAATGTTTTTCAAATCACTGCCTGTAATTTTGTATTTTTGTTTCTGTTCCAGTTGTGGATAATTGCCACAATATCAAAACATATCAGCAATACAACATTCCAAGGAACGTGTTTATATCAGACCACCAAGAAGTAGTCACTACGTCTGTGTGGAGACTTCTCAAGCCAGCGGAAAGAATATCAAGGAAAACACGATCTTTATACTTCGTTTGACATTTGTGTTATACTGTAGTTATTATAAGTGTCCGAGCCATCAACCGTCTGGAAAGATCAAGATCGACTTCCACGTTACAGATCAAAAAAATAAAATAAATAGAAATGGACTTCGGTGCATAATGTAAATTCCACAACCTCACACAGCTGATCTATCCAGACAACTGTCATTGATCTATCATAACCCTTGCAAATCTATAGATATGTTACTTAGTTGAGCTAATAAAATTTGAGCCAACCTCAATAACAGCCATAGAAAAACATGGGGGATGAATAATTTTGTTTGTAGCGGAGATTAATCATATATAGAATAACAAGTGCTTGGTTAAGCAGCCATGGCGACATCCTGGATTCCTTAGATGTTATTGCCTATATACACGAGTATAAGATCTGCGGTAGAACATTCCGTAAATTGTGCAAAAAGCGTATTTCCCTTCTAGTTTATTAACAGATTAATTAATTAAGGTATACAATAAACTCCTTCTAAAGGTTTTCTCCTTGACGTTGACGTACTACAAAACGCCGTTATACATGTGAGCAATGGAATCACATTAGAAACATTGGATTGAACATCACGATATTGTAAACTGTCTTGGATTATATCAACGGAAAGTAAATATTGTAAAGTTGTTAATAGTATTTTAATCTGTATAAGTCGCAAACCATGTCCAATTAAAGCTATTATTTCCCTCTGCTTGCATATTGTTCCATTGATATTTAATCAATTATACTTTTATAATTGTGCATACTTTTACACAGCTTTACCACTAGAAATTTTTTTACTTTTACTCTTTTGTTTTGTTTTAATTTTTGTTGCAATATTAGTGTGCTGTTATGTCCTTTGTATTTCATATACATTTATTTACTTGGGTAATTTTTTCATAACTTGTTTTCGTGTTGTACTGTATCTACTACTGCACATGGCATGTGCATGTCAGTCTTCGGACTAAACAGATAACTATGATGGAGGAACAATAAATGAAGTTGAGATACGCTTGAATAAAACCCCTCCTGTTTCTCTATATTACGGAGAGTTGAAATCAAAGAACTGCTTCTTATTTGAAAATATTTTAAGGTTAAATTAATTGTCGCCCATAGCTGCTTAGTACCTTCAACACATTTTTAACAGATACAATTGACCTTGTCAAATATATTGTTTACAGCTGCTATTTTGTGCCCCAAGGCTTAATTTGAAAATTCCGCATAGCGATGATGCTTATAATGAGGTAACTTTCAGATAGTTTACAAACAATTCGATCAATATTGTAAAATCCGGACAGATTCGGAAATTGTGTCATATCAAACAAAATTGAGTCCTGATATATGTTTTGTCCGTTGGGTTTTAAATGAAAAACAATCAAATTGATGAACGTGGTAATTATCTGGAATAGATTTAATGAATTTACAGGTATTGAGTGTCCCTCGGAAATGGGTCAAAGCTGTAATATGCATTTATAATCCCATTGGGGAGATTAGGCTAGGGATAAGGATAGCGATATGAAATATCTTTAAGAAAAATAAATAACATTGCATTATGAAATCTGATCAGATTATATGCTAAGCATTCTAGATTATATATACATCTTTTAAAGTATTACTTTTTTTTCAAAAGCTTTCAAAATTTTTACAATATAATATTTTTTACAATAATCTCACTTTTGAAATGATTTTTACAACTGGTTTGCTGCGAATAAGCTATCACTTAATATTGACAAAGCAAAATATATAAATTTGCATTTTTTTCTAAACGTATGTATTTATGCTTTAACTATTTATATTTATTTCTATTTTGTTGCTTTACTTTTGTTTGCTATATATTCATATCTAGACCTGCAAATGTTGTGAAGAAACAATAAATCAAATTAAATAAAGGGGATATTAATTAATGTTTCAAAATAAAATTGATCTATTAATGGATTCATTATGATATACCATGAAAGATTTGCGCCCTTACATCAGCGATGTTTGGTTTTTCCACATGTTAGAAAATCGAACATCTCAAGGACACTGAAAATTTGCGCATCACTCTCCGTACATACAGTGTACGATTATATGTATACACTGTACGTTTTATTTTGGGAATGGTTTAAGCTGACACAGCGCGTACATTATTTGATATTTAGTCAGGGCGCTGCGAGTACCAATGTCGCACATGTCGGTGCACAATATTGGCATCCATTCTTCATCTGTTTGTATCGAAAACTTGTTACTGTGTATTCCGTTATATTTTGTGTTGTCATTATAATTTAGTGTATATCATCTTGATACAAAACTTAATGCTATTTATTCTGTGATCACCTTCGAAATATACACAGTTTACATAAGATGGATCATTCGAAAGTAAAACTTCATAAACTACTTGGATTTCAAAATTGATATCAATTTATATGTATCGGTTATCATTCAGACAATTACTCAAATAATGCTCAAATGTACTTTCAGAAAAGTTTGTAAAATTTCCTCATGTCCGTCCTAGATTTAACACTCTTTCTTTCCTGTCTACCATAATTGTTTAATTCTTGTACACATGACATAACAAGGTTCTCAATACTAAGTTGAATAATAGCTAAATCCCACGGCCCTTTTGCTGAACGGGAAACATCAGACATAAGTACTGGCTTTCAGGGTATTCAGAATTCGTGCAACACATAATGAAAAACTGTATCGTTTTTAACGGACCCTTCAGAAAAGACTTTCTTCTAGATATTCACGCTTAGTGACTAAACGACTTACAATGAATATATGAAAGGTAATGTGGTAAATGCGACGCTTAGATATTATTATTGCCACATCTGATGCAATCCACAGTTCTGCGATTTAGTTTTGGTAAGTATGCAGACATGTGCTGTAAACAAAAATGTGAAATAAACTTTGCACTGATGATATCATTTGTCAATAGATAATTAGATAAGATAAAGTCAGGGGCGGATCCAGAGGGGAGGAGCAGGTAGACATAGCCTCCTGAGATTGTTTCGATGACACGTTTTTACCATGATATGATTCTTACTTTTAGTCACGGTTTATGCAAATTTTCTTCAATTTTAAGGAAATTATATTCAATGTTTGGGAAATCGAAGTTCAATCTGTAGGAAATTCCTTTCATTCTCTGCAATTTTCGGTAAGTTTCCCTCCAATATTTAGAAATTGTTTTTCAGTTTTGGGCAATTTCCTTAATTCTCATGCAATTTTCTTCAATTTTTCCTAAATTTTAGGGACAATTTTTGTTCGATTTCGGTAAATATTTTCAATTTTCGGTTAAACTCTTTAAATGTTTTAGAAATTTTCTTCTTTTTTGGCAATTATTTCTTTAATTTTTGATGAATTTTCTTCAAATTTTGGAAAATTTTATCCAATGTTTGGAAACTTTCTTTCCTTTTGGGGCAATTTTTTCTTTTATTGGGGAAAATTTTCGTTCAATTTCCTATGACATTTGGAAATCCCTTTCAATGTTTGGAATATTTCTTTCATTGTTGTGCAATTTTATGAAATTTCCTTCATTTAGGGGACATTTTTCTTCATTTTCCGGTAAATTTCCTTCGGTTTTGAGAATTTTCCGTCAATATTTGTGATATCCTTTTTATTAATGTTTTGATAATTTCTTTCATTTTCGTGCAATTTTCGAAAATTTCTTTCATTTTGGGACAATTTTTCTTCAATTTTCGGTAAATTGTCTTGAACTTTCGGGAAAATTCTTTCATTTTGGGGCATTTTTTTTTTCATTTTCGCTTATTTTTCTGGAATTTTTTTACAAATTTTGGGATTTGTTTCTCCTTCCTGACATTTTATTTGGGCTTCACCTGGCTAAAGTGAATTTAGAACAGAAGTTTAGAGAAAATAGCAAGCTCCCCACAATCATTTTAATTCCCCCCCTCTCCCCCCTCCCCCCAAAAATATATAAAGCTGGCTAAGGGCCCGCCATGAACTTCAACGTTGGCATGTCAAAACCTGTTCTAGATTTCTAATGACGTTTAAGTAAGAGGAGAAATCAATAGAAAAGGGCAACACTTTCAATTACCGGATAATAATACTTCATCGCTTACAAAAAGATTGATCTTCAATACTTTAAATGGCTTATCAGTTAAATCAAGATTTGACCTGTGACGTTTGTAGAACTGTTAACTAATTCTATTTTATTTCTAAGCCAGCTTAGTTTATAAGCAGATAAGCAAAGCCGGTTAAAGTAGATTGCTCTAAAATGAATGCAGAATTATTGATGATTGATTATTGATGAATTTTCCCTGTTGGGGCAATGCAGATTGGACAGTCAGAGGAAAGAATTGTGTATAAATGAAGAAAGATCCTAATTAGTAAATATAGTTGCTGCAAATATCAGGCATTCTTTAAATTGCTAAATTACAAAATAATTCAGCCGGCATCTTACTGCATGAAATAAAAACCAAAAAAGAAGTATTCAAAGGCTGTTTTTACTTAATTCAAGTTAAGATTAGTTGACAGAGTGAAAGAATTACTAACCAAAAAAAACCCTCCATCATTTCTATTCTTTTTCAAATTCCTTGACACAGATTTTTGTACTTTACTAATTTTTTATTTATTGTAAATTATCAATATATTTGATGTTACTTTTTTAGTCTTAGCTTTCATTAATAGAAGACTTTAATGCGGAATATTTACATCTAGTGTATCGTTACAAAACTTTTCACATAGTATTCCTGTATCATACCTTCAAGATTTGCTACATATTTATGAGCCTGGACGCGTTGGTCTAAGATCCGCCAACAAGCATGTCACTCGCCTTGTGGTGCCAAGAACTAATCGTGTCAGTCAGTGGGGGGACTGCGCCTTTCCTGTCCTGGGACCACGTTTGTGGAATTTTCTACCTATTGCAAACCGTCAGGCTCAAACTATTTATACTTTTAAGAAGGCCCTTAAGACTCATCTTTTTGCTACTGATTAAGTTTTATGCTGTCTATGATATTTAATTTCTTGTTTTATTTATCTAGTTTTTTTTAATTCTATTTTTTACCAATGCTTTTATGCTTTTATATTGTCCTGCAAATGTTTTTTTTGAATTTTGATATTGTAAATTAAGAGTTTGTTTATGTATTATCAATTTTATAGTAAAGCGTTTCAATCCACGGGAGAGGCGCTATAAAAATAAGTTCATTAACAATAATAATATTCTCCCTCAATTTTACAAGCTAAAAAGTTTTCCTTCAGTTAAAGAGCAACATATTCTCAAAAGCTTGCAATCGGAAAAAATCATTTTTTATTAATGTATTCAATCATATGTTGACCACCGGCCTACAACAGCAATTAGCAAAAGAAAATATACATACAATTGAGGTTCATAGTTATTAACAAAAAAAGGATATGAATCAAGAATTTACAAAAAATATTTCATAAGGCTCTTTTCGTCGAATCGTTGGATAAAGTAAAAAATTACCAATGTTATGAAAATTTCCTTTTACGTTGCATATGCAAAACCAAGATATCATATGAGGGGTTCAAAACAAGGGTTAGAAATAACGTATTTCTCAAATCAAGAATATCTTATGCATTAACAAAAAACATCTTTAAATAAACTTTATACAATAAAGTTTCATTTAAATTCGAATTATCTAAATAATCCATTTGTCGTATATATCATTTCACTTGCCAGCTCCGTAAGACTTATCTGCACCATACAGCATTTTACCTATGTGTCTTCTAGGTGCTCATTGTTAATTTCGATGATCCCTTCTATAGCGGCGTGTCATTGCCCATTTCATTGCACTGTATAATTACTGTACAATTAGTATATTTATAATACAATTGCAATTAATTGCAATTAAACTATTTTCAAACCATAAAGCAACTCCACAATCTCATTTGAATAACTGTCAGTAGATGTGGATTTTATCACATTAAGCAATTAAAGGTCTAGCTGCAATTCCCAAATGCCAAAATACAGTAGTAATAACGCAGGCAAAATATGATTATTTTGTCACATTTTCTTTAGTAATAACATATAGCAGGTAAGTATACAAAAATTGTTAAATAAGAGCGGCATTACTTTCAGACTTCAGGCTATAAAAGTTAAAATGTGGTCAAAATGTAAATTATTGTACATTTTTCCTTTCGAGATGCGTTAATCACAATATGAATTGCATCTTAATCCTCCGGGCTGTCGTAAGTAATGTTCATTCATTTACTGATCCAATTAAATTCATATTCAAATCAAAACCTTAAGGGTGAAAGAAACATTTGATAACTTTACATCTCTTACGGATCGTTACAAAAAAAACTAGTTTTACATTTTATTTCTGATTTCAAAAAAATCCTAACAACATTATTCTTATATCCTTTGCTTGTTTTCATTTGGACTTAGGAAGTGTTCGTGTATATAAGTCAATCAAGTACTTATAAAAAAGAAACTTGAGTTTTGTTCCCTTAAAAAAAAAAGTTGACGTACAAATGTAATAAGAGCCTTATCAGCAGTTCAGTCGAATTATATCCCTTGCAACAGTAAGTTTTTTAAACGGAAATTTCACTGGGCGACAACAATCACCCCTTGGGCAACTGATACGAGGCACGAAGGGAACAGGTAAATTTGAGCATCTTTAAAATTAAAGGAAATACCTAGTCTAAGATAAACTTTATTTCAGATGATGTTGTATGTTTTTAAAAACTTTTCTTCTAGGAATGCATTGAAGCTGCCATTTTGTTAAACCAAGGCAAAAATCCTGGTCGCACAGTGCATCAGAATTTTGCTCACTGGGCAACCAAAATTTCTCACTGATTGCTCAGTGAGTATGTTAAAAAATTCACAGCCTTGCAAGGTTTATAATACAAGCTACAGAAATCTAAAATGAATATCGAACGTTTTCTAAAATAGTTTTCTCGTGCATGTATTTTCCCTCTCTATTTACGCTAACCTTCAATTACTTACATTATATATATTATCATTGCAGCTCTTGCCTTTGAATTTCAAAACAAGTATCAAATCAACATTGAAAATAGTTATAGCTAAAATTGGTGATAAGAGTTTCATTTTACAAATTCAAGAATGAAAATTTTCTACAGATTGACTTAATTTAAAAATTCACTACATATACACATTTTTAGACAAATAATAAACTGCATAGTAATAAAGACCTATAAATTCTATTTGATATACAAAAGTCTACTGAAAATAAAATGAATAGGAAAATTAGAGTTCAACTGTTGAAATAAATAGAAAAATTAGAATATGTACATACTTTATTTTCATTGAAACATATTTCCGAAAAGGCCTATGAGTTTTATTTGTCACGAATTAGATGTGTCATGTATTCAAAATCACGTTTAATTATTCCTTTAAATTTTGTTTGATTGAATCTTTAGATCTACTAAGAGTCATCCACACATATCTGTAACTTGTCGTAAGGAAACTATAATAATAAAATAATTTTCATGAACAGTATAGTATATTGTAAAGAATTTAGGTACATGCTTGACTTCTCAATTAGATCAATTGCAAGTTTTATTTCTTAAACATTCAAAGTATTTAAACTTGTGTCAAAGTCAAATTATCGACTTTCAAGTGTAGCAAAGAACCTGAATAAACTTCAATAGACGGGAAATTTGGACAATTGTAATGTTTTTCCCATAGACTAGGTGAAATGAATTAAAATCATCAGCGAGAAATGGAAGTAGTCAAACCATCATTCTACCCGATGGTGTTAAGTTTATCTGGACTAACTTACACTTCTTACAGTTTCACTAGACCGCTAAACAAAAGTAGCACTGTCGGTTGAAATGCTTCTCATTCTAATCTGCCTTGCATAGGACGGTTCTGCACGGATGGTGCCTTTTACCCTACACAATAGCGTTTGCTTCATTTTTGAGCGAAAACTATTGGATAAAAGAGCATATATTATAGGATTTAAGCCACTGTTCAAGAAGTACATCGCATAGGAAAAAGGAATTAGGCATTCGCCTAACCAGGAACTTATTGGATAAGTCCCAAAATTGATCCAAAAAACAACGATTTGCATTGGAAGCATGCAAATTACAAAAGAAGCTATCACAACAATTAACATTCGGACTACTTTCTGTCGTGTATGAATAACCACATCCATGGACGATTTTCTCTTTCTTCTCATTGATCCTGCAGATTGTCCTTTTATACATTTTGGAGAGCTTTGAGTGTCACTCACGCAACTTCTCCTAGAATTAAGATTTTCGTTTGGGTCACGATGAGAATATTTAGTTACATCTGACGATGGTATTTTGGCCCCATTGTCTTGTATTCTATTACGATAGAGATGACTAAATTCTCTTCCATGCCTCGGCATATTAACGGATTGAACTTTCCTCTGTGCGTTTGCTTCTATATCACTTTCACTACATTCTCTGAAGTTATAATTATATTCTCCGCAAGAAAAACTTGCCGATGCGTCATCTTCTACATCAATAGCCGGATTGTCGTCAATATAAAATGGGCCAATCTTCATTCGCTTGTGCCTCCGATCCCACAAACGAGAGTTAGTACCAAACTTTTGTGGCGAAGATGGATGTACAGTTTTGCTGTCTCCTTCGTGATCGTCCCTAAATTTAATCTTTGGAGAAGATTTCATCATAAATCCACTCCAATCACTATATACAGGTCTGTTGTGGAACCAAAGCCTGCTTATTATTTTTGAATAAAAAAGCACCATCAGAATAAAAGGTGCAATGAAGAAGACTAGTATCATGATTAAATCATATGCCATGTATAATTCATTTGATATTTCATTTTTTGAGCTGCAGTAATTCAGATCACCGTATGGTTTCACTTCGTAGGCATAAGCAACGGGGAGACTTAAAGTAAAACTCGCAATCCATAAGAGTAATGTTATAACAACCAGTTTTCTGACGGACAAAATATGTCTCATTCGTAACGGATGTAGGATTGCCAAGTATCTTTCACAGGCAATAGTTGTTAGGGTAAAAATAGATGCATTTGTAGTCACATTTATCAAATAAGTATGCAAAACACACAAAGCTGACCCCCAAATCCATCCGTCCATAATAAAATATGTCATTTTGGGAAATATGCAAAATATTCCAACCATCAAATCAGCAAGTGCTAGATTTCCAAGAAAAAGATTCGTTACGGTGCGCATTTTGGAGTTATTAACAATGACATAAATGACTAAAATGTTACCAAAAAATGCTGGAATAAACAAACAACAATACGTTGCAATTATAAGTTGCTTCCAAGGGCTTGCCATGTATGGATCCTCTTTTATATCTTCCATGGTTGCAGTGAAACTTGGCAGAACCATGGATGTACTTTCCAAGCTTACCTGGTATAAATGAACCTCCATGCTCATTTGGGCATATTCCATTTGTCATGAAAAGTTGAAATTTGTTACAATGTGGTTTAATAGTGCCACAGTATTCCAGCCGGTGATATATACATATAGTTGGAGGAATTGTATTGATTGTCGTCACTGTAAGCGATCAGTCACTTTAAAGTATGCCAATTAAAAAAGGAGATAACGGTGAACGCAATTAGCCTCATAGTATGCAATTTCGGAAACGGAAATTTACCGCGAAAGATAAATTTCTTATCAAGAGGTGAGTCGAGGACATAAAAAGTGTACCTGCAAGGGAAGAGAAAATAAAAGCAGTTAAGTTTATGAGAAGAAATCGTGACTAAAATGTGTGTCCTTTAAGGTTTGATTATACGATACAACAATCAGCTATTGTGTACATATCTGCTTGGATGAATATCTCTTCTAAATGAATCTCCAACATTCTCTAAACCATTATATAGTCTTAATGCCACTTCTTTCTGAATTAAACGCAAGTTAAAAAGAAACGAAAATTATTCATTAGCAGGTCTCCGGTTAGATTTGCCACTAAATGTTTTATATGACGCAAAGAAAGGGCAATAATCATTACAAATGTACTCAATCATATCTCATTGAAAATGTATGCAAGCAAGAGTCATATTTCACTTTGCATTGTACATTGCATCTGATAAAAACAGTGATTTGCAGCTTCCGAGTGAGATTTGGTTAAACTTAGATATGTACAACACACATAAAATACTGCACGTCAATGTGTTGTATCAACAGTTCATCAGATACTGTATGTCAGTATGGGCGAGAACCATTTTAAAATATTGAAAACTTAATTGACCGGTAGTTAAAATGAAGAGTTTACTGATAGTTAAAATGCTTTCTGTGTTTTTCATTTGACAAATAATAGTATACAGAGCTGTTATTAGTAATCCACGACAACATGTTACATTATGGAACCTTTAAATTCATTCTAATACCATTAAGTAGAAAGTGAGCTACCACTAAAGTTGCATCCCATTCTAATGATTCGATCACTCAAGCTTTATAGAAAAATTTGAAAATGAGAATATGAGGCAGAATCCGCTGAAAATTTTAGTAAAATTTGGCATTATTTCACGATAATTGATGAAATTTTTAACAAAAATCGAAAAAAAGTGCCCCTAAAATTAGACAATTGAAGAACATTGCACGAGTATCAAAGAAATTTCCTAAACATTCAAAGATATGTCCAAAACATTGACGAAAATTTCCCCAAAATTGATGAAAATTTACCAAAAATTGAAAAAAACTGCCTAAAATGAAGAAAATTTTCCAAAAATTACACAAGAATGAAAAAATTTCACAAATATTGAAAGTAATTTTCCAAAAATTGATTAAATATTCCCGAAAATTAAAGCAATTTACACCCAAATATAAAAAAAAATGCCCCAAAATGAAGGAAATTTTTGAAAAAATGAAGAAAATTACACAAGAATAAAAAAAACACCTAAATATTGAAAATTAATTTCCCAAACATTGAATTTGAAATGAAATTTTCCGAAAATTCAAGTAATTAACCAAAAATCGAAAAAAAAATTGACCCAAAATGATAGAAAGTTTCCGAAAATTGCAAGAGAATTAAGCAATTTGCCCAAAATTGAAAGAAATTTCCCAAACATTGAAGGAAATTCCATAAAAATGTAAAAAAATTAGTCGACAATCGAAGAAAAATTTCCCAAAATTGAAGAAAATTTTCAGGAAAATTGCAAGAGAACTAAGTAAATTTCCCAAAGATTGAAAGAGATCTGCATACAATTTCCCGTCAATTTAAGGAAATTTACAAAGGTGGTTATTTATTGGAGTAATAAAATGTTGGAATTTTTTCGGAGGAGAGGGGGGGGGGGGGGTCAAACCCTCTAGATCCGCAGGGTGGCGAAAACCTGAATATTACCATGACGGAATAAGATATTAGAGTTGTTTCTTCACCATTTTGTTTCTATTACATTTCTATTTCATATACGATAATCTTGCTTGATTACTGAAGTAATCCTTTTAGCATCACGTTCAATTTGGCCGTTGCAGAGAATTTCAGAAAATATACGAGTCATAAGCGTTTGAAAAGAACAAAAACATGTATTATATATAGGAATCTTCATATTCCGCCACAGTTCAGCACATATATGCACATGTGGTGTGTAAGGTTCTATCAACAGTTTGTTCCGTATCCATTATAAGATAATATTTCTTTACAAAAATGTGCTACAAATGACACATATTTTTGAAATAAAGGGAAAAAAATAAAAAATACTGTATTTAAAGATTTTTAAGATGATCATTAAATGCTGTTAAGAACTAGTGACGGCGCTACGGGGACAGGAGCATGGGAGTATGAGATCGCATTGCATCCCACTTGCCCTCCTACAGCAAAATTGTAAAAGTGACATATTTTGTCCGATTTATAGGCTTTTCCCCCATGAGACAAAGTTACCCCTATCTTTGCCCCCATGACCAAAATCCTGGCGCCGCCACTGGTAAGAACTCATTTTAGTTCTGGTAAGAAAAATTAAGATTTGAGTCAGAATTTGATGGAGATTTTGATCAATAGTTTTGTTATGTGAAACGAGTGTATGTGAAAATTCAAAACATTAAACAGAAAATATAAGAGAATCTGATAGATACTAGTGACGTCACTTCGGCGACAGTTATTGATTCGCTTCGTCAGCATTGGTCAGTTTGGACCAATCGAAAAGAGCGGTTTAATTGTATTGCATATATATGAAGAACACGATAACTGCCATTTAAGAACTTGCATACAGTTCTTGACATATAGCTTCTACAGCATTTATTTTGTTGAAAGTTTGTGCTGATTACAAAATATCTATCGCTCCAAATATATGGGTTAATAAGTCGGTAACAAAAAACATCATATGCTATTCGCAAAGAGCAAGAATAATCATTTTAATAATTATCCTATTTTGCACCTACGCCTTTATACAGTAATAAACATAATTCTATCATCAATTCTTAGCAATCTTATATCGGATAACTCGATGATATCAACAAGAAAAGGGCACAAAATTATATTAAAAATGAAATTAGATCTTGATCAGAGTTAAATAAATGTGGCGAGTGGCGAAAATAACTTGTTTTCTTCTGCATATTAAATTATTATTATCGTACTCATTTCAATATCAATATTCAGTTAAATAGGTTCTGTACATGTTTTCACGCATGTCATTGTGAATATTTACCAATTCTTCTCTTAGAACAATAATAATTAAAAGGTTTTCAGCTAACTGGCTAAGTGCTTTGAAAATACATTAGGTATTGAAATTTAAATGCAGATTCTTCAAGGAGAAATAATGTTTTGGAACTAACACATTTAACAGGTTTAACCAAATTTGAAAGTTTTGAAAAGAGCATGAGTTAAGGAAGAAACACATTTTCTGTAGCATCTCTTAAAAAAAAGAAAATGTGTAATAAACGTATAACAAACGTGTTCATTTGGCAATGAAATTGAAATTTACCTATTTCCATCTCCATTGTTTTTGACGGGAGATGAACAAAACAGATTAATCGTTTTACAGCGAAAATGCTAAATTTAAAGGGCATATATCGTGATTAAAATGTGGCGGCGTACATTTTATTTCAAAGCGAAACTGATTGGCCTATCAATGTAAGTGCACATTGTGTTTCAACCAATTAAAACACAGGAATTAAATTTGATTTACCTTGTACGTTAGAGACGATAACTGGCCTTTAAGTATTACGTATTATTTTATAAAGGACATTCCATCAGAATTTTACACACTTTCTGAAGGAGAACAACGACACTAATTCTGCAATCCGCTTATAGTTCAGATCTGCTTATGAGTTTAAAACGCCAATGACATATTTGAAATGATTGTGACAGAAACCTCAGCTTCTTAAAGGAAAGGGTTTGCATGTAACCCAACACTTTATGTTTCTGCCCTTTTCCGACTAAAAACGAAAGATACAAGTTTCACACAAATCACAAAAGATATATAGATTATTCAGAATTACTCAAGTATCAATACGCTCGGTGGACAAATGGGGGATCTACCCATTCCTCCTGCAAAGCAGGGCAAATCTTCCACGCATTACCTCCATGACTTGAAGGCATCATCTTTTTGCAATTTTCCGGAAATTTTGTTC
>JAIGNY010002669.1:530000-635000 GCA_020152595.1 Chiridota heheva | reverse complement strand
AATACGTTAATTATTCTAACATAAATCATGTGTAAATCCAGAACTTTTCAAGCCTGTCCGATATTTTGCCATTAGCATGATTATCATAAGCCAACATCGAGACGACAGCACCTGTCATGGTTTGTTATATATGCTAAATATTTAAACCTTCTATCGCTTGTATTTGTAACAACCGCCAATAGTGACGAAATATTGGAATTTGAATGTAGCATGCTTTCTTAATATTCTTCGTTATATATTCGTTTGATACACTCCACGGGCTGAACTTCTTAGCTTATATAAATGACAAAAGTTACGATTTGCTCCTTTCTTATAAGCTTAGTGGTAGTGGGGTGTGGGGTCATACAAGGGGTAAATGTAACCACATTGTCAAAATCTTAGGCATATCCTACATTTTCGTAAGCGTTGAAATCGCTTTGGACAGTTTTTCAGCATGGTTATTCAAACGTTTGATAATTTGATTGAATATACTACAATTGACAAAACTAACCCAGCGATTGAATTCGTTTCGTGCTTTAAAGCTGTTTCCAATTTCAATTATTTATCAAGCTGATTTATTATTTAAGCGAAATATAAAGCAGATGATTGCAACTATTTTCGCATCTTCAGTCACCGTTTATGATGATTTTGAACATAAAGCTGTTGAAAATTAGAGCGATGGTTATTGGTCAATTTAAGCTAAAAAGAAAGTAAGAGAAATCCTTCAGAAGTCTTTTACTCATGACAAGTGCATTAAAATGCCCAAAAGCCGATGACATCGACTGTGGCATAATTTTTAAATCAAAATAATTCATCTATCAGGTCATGCTTCTGTCCTCTACTGGTTTATATATCTAATATAACCAATAACCATTAAATAAGAAACTGAAGATTCTCTTGCAAATGCTTTCTGATACATCTGGATCAGACATTATATATTGGATTAGTAAATGGGGCAAAACAGACGGGGCAACTATAAGTATACGCAAAATGGTCAGAAAGAGATCATGTAAATGATTACTCTCAAGTATGTAGCCACATGACTAGAAGAAAACTGAAGCATATAAGAAGGCAGAACTAATTTCTAAGGAAATTATAATCAATTATGACCCATTGCTCATATTTTGCCACAATTTTGGTCTAGTTAAATAGTTTTCACTTTCGAAAATCGGAACCCCATGAGCAAAAGCACAGGGAGTACATGGAATCACAATACCTCAAGAAAATGGATAATAATTCATTTCCCTAGAGTATTGTACCTTAGTTAACCCCCTCCTCCCTCCCCATTTAGTCGTGCTACTAAACCAGGGTTATATCTTTTACTCTGTTGTCCGCCATTTTTGACATAAGCTGTTTTGTTCCTCTCTTACACTGAGAATATAAATGAAGTTATCGGAAATTATAAACAATGAGACACTAATGATAACACTATGCTTTCCCGTTTAAACTACCGAGATTCGTTCATACTCGCCGAAATACATTTGCATTTAATTATATGATATAATACACTTTTAAAGGTAAAAATCTCAAACAGGATTTACATAGATTCTCATCAAGGTCAAAAACTATATGAGAATTTAAGGAGAAAATACGAGGTAAAAAGTTCACATTTACATATTAATAAAATAGAGTATATAAATTGGTCTACTTGGAACAAATGGATAAACGATAAAAGGACATGGTAGTGTTAAAACCCATTCATCATTTTCAAAGTTTTACCTGAGCTTACAGTGATTCAAAGTATGATCTGTATGACGATTATTGTGATTTATGCGATTATGTTTTATTATCATTTTATCATATCTTATCTTTAGAATGCTCGTACTTTCAACCAGTGTACAAATTTTTAAATTTTAATAATTTTATAACATGAATAATCAAACTTCTTTAGTGAAATCCACACCGGGGAAACTCACCCCATACCTCATTTTACACGTTGTGCCGTGTTGACACTACACTTAAGGGCAGAACTATTCAGTGCGATCCAAGGGAATAGTAAATGATTTTACAAAAACATAATTTACATAATGAGTTTAAATCCTTCCAAGCAGCAGGTTAACAACTTTAAAAGATACAAGCATTTAAAGTATCGTAGCATCTCCACATATTATAAAAATAAAGCATAATGAAGACATTACTATTAACCAACTTTCTTCTGAGAACTCGTGAGGACTGAGAACATTTTTGTGCTATATATTATTTTACCCCCTGTTTTTTTATACAGAGTAATCATTTGTGTATGTCTTAATGAAAACCACTCGAAAGACAACAGCAAGACCTAAATATTCTAAGTTTAGGGAAAGCAAATATTGATTACACTTTGAAAAAAATACATGTAGAGAAAGCTGGATTCATTTCAACCCGATTGCTTGGAAAGCGTAATCAATGTCCGTTTGGCATCATGGTCAAAAGTGTTACATGCAGTTTGGAGTGAGGTTTTGCCTTACACACATCCATATCTTAACGACAAGCATGATACAGACGTGTTAACCATAACAGCCTAGAATAATTCATTGTTCAGATCTCACTCAAATTGATACATTTTTTGTATCATTTTACTTGCTTTTAAGTCGACGTGTCCTACAAATAGGAACAGGTGCGGCACGTAATTAGCTTAGCATAGCATAGCAAGGTTTAACGTCCCGAAAGCATCCAGTGCTGGTCATTATTATAAAGACGACCACGGCCTTTGAAAACCAGTTGTGAACTCACTGGTTGCAGACCCACCGGGATACGAACTCGGGACGTTCGGGTGTTAAGACAAAACACTAACCACTACACCACGGAGGTCTAATTAATTAATTTCGAGAAAATACGAATTGAGTCCTGTAGCAAGAATAGATACTGACAAAAAATTTAGTAAATTGATTTACTTTGCTGTATAAACCGGCCAAGATCAAATTGTCTTATTAAATTATCCATAAAATAAACTATGACTGTATGAATGGTCTCGAAACTTTCATTCAACATGGTTGTTTTAAATAGTATTTGTGGCTGCCGCTTTTGTATGTTGTATTGATGAAAACAATTAACAAACTTGAGGGGAAAAACATTAATGAGTTTGCAAGCTTCAGTCAAGAAAATCATTTCTGTCATTTAGTCATATTAGCATGTAAAATATCGCTTTATTAGCGTATAAATCTTCAATCGGAAATGTGTGTAAAAGATGTTAAGCTGTTAACGATAAACAAAATATCAAACAGATATACTTGAGAACTGAAGGAAGGCACCTCAGCGGGACATTTCTATCATTATACTTAAAACTATTCAACCTAAAATAGAGCTTTGGATATGACTCTTATATAAACTTAAATGACGTTACATTTACAATTGCATATATGTCTAGAAATTATGTCAATTTAAACTATGGTCGGTTTGAAAACGATTGTCAATATAAGTTGTTGTACGTAATGGCAATCCTCGATCCCTATCTATTTCACTTTTCTCCGATAGAAGATCTACAGGAACTAAATATTCATTATCTAATGGGGTTTTCTTGTATCCAAAAATATGTCTTTCTATAAAATGAGAGCGTTGTCAAGAGATTTTGACACATTTCCCTTCGAATGCAACTATGCAGAAACGATATCATCTACATAAATTGAATAAACACCGACGACCGCGTCCATGTCCTTTAAACGCATCCTTGCCGACCATCTATTCTAAGTGATTGCAATCTTTCAGTTATCAGAGTGTCTTCAGACGCATTAATTACCGACAATGTATGCCTTGTAATTGCAATCTTTTAGTTGTTAATGTGTCTTCAGACGTATTCCTTGACAACAAGCTATCCCACGTGATTGCAATCTTTCAGTTATTAGAGTGTCTTCAGACGCATTGCTTGCCAACAATCTATCTCAGGTGATTGCAATCTTTAAGTCGTTAATGTGTCTTCAGACGCATTCCTTATCGACAATGTATGCCACTTAATTGCATTCTTTTAGCCGTTAATGTGTCTTCATACGTATTCCTTGACAACAATCTATACCACGTTCAGTCATTAATGTGTCTTCAGACTAATTCCTTTACGATAATCTATCCACGTAATTGCAATCTTTTAGTTGTTATTGTGTCTTCAGACGTATTCATTGACAACAATCTATACCACGTGGTTACATTATTTCAGTCATTAATGTGTCTTCAGACTCATTCCTTTACGATAATCTATCCACGTAATTGCAATCTTTTAGTTGTTATTGTGTCTTCAGACGTATTCATTGACAACAATCTATCCCAAGTGATTGCAATTTTTCAGTCATTACTGTGTCTTCAGGCGCATTCCTTGACGACAGTCTATCCCACGTGATTGCAATCTTTCAGTCATTAGAGTGTCTCAGACGCAGTTCCTTGACGACAATTTATTCCACGTGATTGCAATATTCAATCGTTTATTATACTTAAATCAGAGAGAAGTGCTTATGATACATAATAAAGCAAAGCATAATAAAACCTTACTCTCTGTCAATATTTTCTAACTCATTTCATATTTCTAATTTGACAAAAGAAATACAGGCAAAAAGATACGTGGGATAATTATATATATGCTTCTTAGAAGCATAAAAACACTCACACGACCACCTTAAAAACAAAATGCAAGGCAATCGCTGCATATAAAACATTGTACGAACAATCTACAAAAACTGTTGTATAGACGTTTGCATTAGACCTTTGAAGTAAATAGAAATGATTGAAAAATAAAACCAAATCATCTTGAACATCAAACCAAAGAAATTTATCCACAGATAAAAACAGTATTGACAACAGTATTGACTTGTGATTACTATACACTCTGACGTGCGGTTATAGCTTTGTATTACAATACTAATTTAGTAAAAGCTTATGGAAAAGTACAGAATATGCACCATTTAGTCTCCCTATCATTGTCTTGTATCAATAGATCAAAGAAATATTTTTGATTCTTCGATCTTTCGATCCAATTGGTTCGTAAATCTTCTTATGTCTCTTAAATGAGCGAAATTTTTAATTTTCTGGCTTGTAGGGGAACTACTAGGGTATTTCTAAATTAAATCGATGCAGTAATCTTCATTTTATTTTTTGCTTTGAAATCTTACTTTGGGAATTTAAGGGAAGGTATTTCAAATTAGTAACCCATAATTCTCCGTTGCAGGTTTCATAGATTTAGCATTTAATGATAATGATAATAATGTATACTTGATGAAGCTATGTAGAAGCTCTTTGATAAAGCGCCGGTATCCGCCAAAAGGCGCTCATGGCGCTTTGCAAAAAAGCAAGCCAGTTAAACAGTTCAAACTCATCCCAGGCTGGAATAAACATACAACAGTACAACATTAACAAGAAAGTTTTTTGAAAAGGAATGTTTTTAAACCAGTTTTGAAACTGTTCAGGTAACTAGCGGATCTTACAGTTTGTGGGAGACCATTCCACACTTTGGCCGCTGCAACATAAAATGATCTTGATCCCCACTGGTTTCTCGCAACTCTTTACTGAAGCAGAACCTGAGACGATGAACGCAAGTTCTCACGTGCTGGAACATACAGGTCAACGAGTTCACACAGGTAAGATGGCGCAGAGCCATGTAAAATTTTGTAAACGAACAAAGCTACTTTAAATACAATACGCTGTTCAACTGGTAACCAGTGAAGTTTACACAAAACTGGTGTAATATGAGCAGAGGGCTTAGTGAAGGCTATTAGTCTTGCCGCAATATTCTGAATTCTTTGAAGCCGGTTCAGCTGTGTTTTTGTGATGCCATACAACAGGGAATTTCCGATATCTATCTTTGAAGTAATAAAGGCATGTACTAATATTTCAGCAGTCTTTTAGTTTAAACAACTGCGAATGCGACTTATATTCCGAATGGAAATGCAGGCAGCTTTGCAAACAGAGATAATGTGATTGCTGATAGGAAGGAATGAATCCAGAGTAATTCCAAGGTTGCGGACTTCCGTAGATGGGGTTATGTAAGCATTAGCAATTCTTATGTGTGGGATTTGCACTTTTGCTGTTTGGTATTTTGTCCCGATAACCATGAACTCTGTTTTGTCGTCGTTTAGTTTTAGGTAGTTCTGTGCCATCCAGGATTTGATTTCGTCAACGCACCTTTCCAGTTGCTTAATGGCGGAATCCACGTGATCCTGTACTGGATCGACAGACACGTCTATCTGAGTGTCATCAGCATATCGATGATAATTTAAGTTGTGTTTGTGAATTAAATCGCCCAATGGAAATCTGTAAATAGAAAAGGCGCTTGGTCCAATAACAGAGTCCTAGGGAACTCCCTATTCTAGAGGAACTCTTTCTGAGATAGCGTCATTGATACAAACAAGCTGGTGTCTATCAGACAAGTATGACTTAAACCAATCTAAAACAACACCATCAATGCCAAGATGGTGTAGATTTAGTGTAGATTCTTTGTGTAAAGACAGGCGCGTTACTTTCTGAAATCAATATTCATGACACAACTGAGAGACAATGAAAGACATTCAACTGATAGATTTAGTGATACAGACCTCCGTGGTGTAATGGTTAGTGCTTTGTCCTCTCACCCGCAGGTCCCGGGCTCCTATCCCGGTGGGTCTGCCGCCAGTGAGTTTACAACTGGTTATCAAAGGCCGTGGCCGTCTTGATATAATGTCCAGCACTGGATGCTTTCAGGACGTTAAACCTTGTTATGCTATGCTATACAATGTTTGTTTTGAGCAGCACATTATTATCATCTGATACCTTACAGCTAAAATTTAATAAAATATATTACTATATTTAACTATTTGAATTGGCATTATGGATTACACTTAATTTTCACTCTGTTGATATTGAAATGAATGACAATTAATCTATCAATTTGGGGGCATTATTTGTAGAAAATACCTCGTGATTTACAAAGATCCAGAACTAGCAGAATCCTATACAGCCTAAATAGTTGCTTTTAGCGTATGTTTTTAACATCATTACATTTAAACTGATCTTACAGGCGGAGTGTGTCAACATGTTCTATAATGCAGATGGCGATGTAACCCAAAATACATACTCTATTTGATTTCATTTTGCGGCTTTACCTTTTTACCAAATGAAATAAGTTATTGCTGTAGTATTCAAAATATAGCAAATTTTCATAGATAAGTGCATAAGCGCTTTTCTATCTCTTTCTATCGTTCGAATCATAAATGAACGACAGTTTTACAATCTGGTTAAACGCTATTTACTCGTCACTTAGCCCTTTCATCAATATAGCATAGCATAGCATGGTTTAACGTCCCGAAAGCATCCAGTGCTGAACATTATATATGTTTAATGATCGACACATTTGAACAAGATTTGATGAAATTTGTATCATGCTGCTGTGATTTTCTGAAAAATGTGCTGCTATGGCTAAAAATGTAACCATTAAGTACTCTTTCCGAATACAATTTCCAATGCTTGTGAAATGCTGTCCCTAATCACACTCTCACCCATGAAATGATATCATTTATTTGATTAAAGATGTTTGTATGAGAAATTTCAATCTTATCAATAGTGTTATTCTTATAGAAGTTCAATTGATAAATACAAGTAAATGACACGTTTGAAAGGCAGTAGAAATTGACCAAATTGTGGGTTATTGACCTCCAATTATTTAACAAAGAGCAGTAGTTTTGGAAAGGTAATTCCCGAGAGCGAAATTCAAACACTTTTAGATTATGATTGGCCAAAGTTTCAGGAAAAAAATTTCAAAGAAGATAAACATTTTAAGTGATTGCATTCTAAGTCATTCGATTAATGATATATAAGGATAAAAGCCGTCGGAGTAAATAGTGAGAATCTTTCAACATATTAGTTAATGAAGAAAATAATGGGTTGTGAAAATATTAGAAGATGAATGAAGAAACGCTTTCTCGACTATTAGCTGTGCTAAATAGATTGTCTAACATGTGCTGTGTTCATATCCGGGTTTGACAAAATTGTATATTCTCACTGAAAGAATTTCTAACCAATTTGTTTTATTAGAATTAGTATTTTATCAGTACAGGCACAGGCAACAATCGATGCTTTTGCAACTTGCCAAATTGAAAGAGTAAAACAATTAATTGAGGAAACTCAACTTGATATCTACTTCACAGATGATACGTACCATAGTATAATCAGGCGTACATTATCAACATATTTTGAGCTCAATCAAATATACAGATAATTTCAAAGTTTATATGATAAGAATGAACCACAAGAACACGCATAAAACAAAACAAAATTAAGCTGCAAAAACGTTTGGATTTAATTGAGAAAGTTTGGTGTACAGTAGTTGTAATAGTAATGATTTGAACTCTTATATTTTCTCCTTTGAAATAAACCTATAAGCATATTTCCTACATATCAAACTTTGGGTGATCGTCTTCTTTTGATACTCTACCGTTTAAAGATGTAACGTATTGGTAACATTTTGCTTATTTTCTATATATCAAAATAGTCTGTATTTAATAATTCAGGTGTTTTGACAACATAGAAACATAATAACAAACAGTATTAGACCTTTTCCACAACTTGTTTTTTTTTATGATAAAGATAACATAATTTAGATAGTTCTTTTGGTAAAGATTGTCGTAGTATTAGAGCAAGGGTGTGTCATTGTTATATAACGTAAGATGAGGCTAAACGCGGAATAAGTGTGATTCTCCATCGATGAGCATATCAGGATAATCAGCTTGTACACAGTAAAAGTATCTTTTCAACTTGCTTACAGTTAACCCAACAATCAAACTCAATCCAAAACCAGGAAATCGATCCTTAATATTGCTGTTCGTTTAGTTTTACATCGATTTCAAATCGAATTTAAAAAGTACTAAATATTGGTTTACACATTTGGTAGAATAGCTTGTCCACAATCATTTAATTTGTATACGTAAAAGAGAATTGAACACATTATTTTTCATAAAAAATGGGACGTATTTGAAAGAGCTTGAACCGTTTAGGTTGTTAACAACAAATTGTATGCATTCTTCGTCTAATGTAAGAAATATCGAACACTGGTTAAGAATCACAAACTTCGAAAAAAGTATAATTTTTATTTTACAAATCAAATCCAAATTGTAGATTTTCTTCAAATTAGTGTGGAAATGTTTGTTATTTTATCTAATTATTTTAATGTCAATATTAGGATGTTAAAATGTTGGTAGGTATATGGTGTGCTGTTGCTGAACTTAAGCTAGCTTTTCTCGTGAATTTCCCTTACCATTTCTTTGTATTTATCTTCTATGTTTCTAACCTTTCCCTTCCCCATTTGTCTGTATTTCCATTCTACACATTCCAAGCTGTAGGCACAGGTAGAATTAATGTCAGTTTATCTGTGCATAATCGCCCCAGCTCACAACTCAACCCCTGCCTTATCGTGGTACCAACTACTATGATCATGCCTTGCGGCAAGAGTAACTGATTGGGGCTCTGGGTATGGAAGGAAAACCAGAAAAAATAAAAACCCGGAGAGATTGGCCTCGTCGGCCCTAGTAGACAGGTAGACAAACCTTTCTAGGGGAAGGAAAACTCTGATGTAAAACTCTGGCAGACGGAGCTCGTTAAAAAAACCTTGGAGGTTCTCACTTTTATACTAAGATTCTGCACAGGGCTGATAACTCAATCGGATAAAAAACATCTTGTCACGGAAACTTCTAGAGCAAATATTAATGATACGATCTCAGCAGATGAAGCTATTTTCGTGATCTCTAGTGATCCATAACTACATGGGTACCTGAAGATCCGTAGATGACGCGTATGAGTGAAAACCGGCAAGATTTGCTGGACGCTCCTGGATTGAAAAGCAAGAAGCAGAAGTGCTACTTAACGAATGTGACAATTAACGCCAAATCAAAGACGACAATTGGTTGCTGGAATGTAAGGACATTATTAAACGGGAAAGAGCAGTATTGGTAAAGGAGTTGAAATGTGACATAGCAATACTCGGAATTAGTGAAATAATATGGTTGGGTTTTTGGTAAAGTTTCAACAGAATCTGGTGAGCTAATTCTTTACTATGGAAGTGAAGATACGCATGAAAAGGACTAGCTTTTGTTAAAGCTTAGGAATTGACGAACAGCCTAATTGATTGAAATCCAATGAATGATGGAATTATTAAAGCATGATTACAGACAAACTTTATAAGACTAACCGTCATACAGATCTATTCTCCATCAGAACAGGCAGAGGAGGAGAATTCTTAATGAAGTACCTAAACATGACATATTGATTGTGATTGGAGACACTAATGCTAACGTAGGTGGAGTAAATAGTGGAAGAGAAAGTGAGATTGGGAAAGGTCTTGGAATTATGAACAATAATGGTGAACGATTTGCAGACTTATGTGAGTTTAATGGACTCATCATTAAAAATACCATGTTCAAGAATAGAAGACATCCACAAAACACTTGGCTTCCCCACATGGGAATACAAGAAACCAACTTGACCATTTCACAATATTTCAGATACATAGAGGGTTTTTGCTAGGTATAACAATTAAAAGAGGAGCTCATATACACAATGACCACAATCCACAATCTGCAAATTGGAGTTAAACTGAGTCTAACAGACTAAAATGTGCAGAAGTATTATATTATTATTATTATTATTATTATTATTATTATTATTATTATTATTAGTATTATTATTATTATTATTATTATTATTATTATTATTATTATTATTATTATTATTATTATTATTATTATTATTATTATTATTATTATTATTATTATTATTATTATTATTATTATTATTATTATTATTATTATTATTATTATTATTATTATTATTATTATTATTATTATTATTATTATTATTATTATTATTATTATTATTATTATTATTATTATTATTATTATTATTATTATTATTATTATTATTATCATTATTATTATTAATTATTATTATCATTATTATTATTATTATTATTACTATTACTATTATTATTGTTATTAATTTTATTATTATTATTATTATTATCATTAATATTATTATTATTATTATCATTATTATTACTATTGTTATCGTTGTCCTTCTCCTTGTCCTTGTCGTCGTTGTTGTTGTTGTAGTTGTTGTTGATGTTGTTGCAAAGAAGGTATTAGGGAAAAGGAAAGTTATAAGTAAACCATGAATTTCGGCTGGCTACATATTGGAAAGCTATTGAAGACAGGAAAAGTCTCAAATGTCAAAATGATTAGGCAAAGTCTTAATAAATAATAATAAAAAGAACAGAATATGAGAAGAAAGACATACAGGTAATGAAAGGAGTCAGATCAGATGAAAGAAAGATGGTAGATGATATGCCGAAAGAAGTAGAAGATGCAGTATCACGTGGATACATGCGTTGTTTATACAAAATTACAAAGAAAATATGTTATAAAGGAAGAAAGAAGAATCTTGGAAGTAAGGAATGGAAATGGAAAGCTTATCACTGCAGAAAGGTGGGATTAGAGAAAAAAGAAAAAGCACTTTGAATCAACTTTAATCCGGTGGAACATATTTACAGCCCTAGACGATCTTGACTACGTTGATAGCATTGCACTTATTTCTAGCACCAAAGAACAACTCCAAGACAAACCAAGAAAACTAAATGAAACATGTAAAACGATTGGTCTGAAGATTTATGTGAACAAGAAAAAGATCATGTGCATTAACAACAAAACTGATGGAACAATTAAAGTTGCAAATACAAAGCTTGATGAGGTTGATAACTTTGCTATCTCGGTGCAACACTGTCCAAAGAAGGATGCACTGGTGAGGCAATACAACGCAGAATTGGGCTGGCACTTTTTGACAACTTGACAAGATTTGGAAATCTAACATCTACCGGATAAAAACTGAAAATACTAAAACTCCTCTATGGGTGTGAAAGCTGGAAGTTGACAGAAGCTGATGAGAAGAAACTGGATGTGAAAAAATATGACTCGCGAAAGTCGTCAATGAAGAACTATATGATAGAACAGGCACAACGGAGATAATTAGGGAGATATTTAAGAGAAAATGGAAAAAGTGGCATCACGTATTAAGAACGGACGGAGAAAATTATGCCAGAATAGCCATCATCTGGACACCAGAAGGTAGAAGAAAGAAGAAAAGACCTAAAACCACAAAGAGAAGAGTGGCAGAGAAAGAGAGGGACAGTTTGGACGTAACAGCTCGGGAAAAGCTGCAATAGTAACAAGACACAGAAAGAGATGGAAGAACTTGCTTACAGAAGCCTCAATCTCCACACTCAGGAGAAACAAACGGTAAGGTAAGGATTAAAATGTTTTAAAGTGTTTATGACGTTTATTTATAAAGTGTGAGATTAAAATCAGCGAGAGACTACATAAGAAAGGAAGGTTGATTTATATATATATATATATATATATATATATATATATATATATATATATATATATATATATATATATATATATATATATATATATATATATATATATATATATATAAAATATATTTATATATATATATATATATATATATATATATATATATATATATATATATATATACATATATATATATATATATACATATATATATATATATATATATATATATATATATATATATATATATATATATATATATATATATATATATACATATATATATATATATATACATATATATATATATATATATATATATATATATATATATATATATATATATATATATATATATATGTATATTTATGTATTTATATATATATATATATATATATATATATATATATATATATATATATATATATATATATATATATATATATATATATATATATATATATATATATATATATATATATATATATATATATATATATATATATATATATATATATATATATATATATATATTTATATATGTGCATTCATAGTTTTAAACAGCACATTGCAGCGTTATATTTTTTATTTTTATTTTTACTTGCTTCAGGCTATTCAAGTAGTGGATATTAGCATAACCATTAATTTCAAAACAAGTATGACGAAAATCTGAATAATAGTAATCATGCACCCTTTCACACTTCTTGGGAGATTGTATGATGCATACAAAATGGAATGGGAACGGAGGCGTAGGAATCACCTTTACGGTTGTATGCTTCCTTCTCGGTTGGGAGGTAAAATTAGCAATTTTTTTAATAAAATTGAACAAATTGGGAAAATTGAAGGGAAATTGGGTAAAATTTTGCAACATTTCCAAAACGTGCAAGAAAATTTCCCACAAAATTAAAGAAAAGTGTTTGAAAATTGTTCAAATTTTCCGACAATTAATAAGACTTTCCCAAAAAAAGAAAAGAATGCCATTATATTGTGTCGCTAGTAGCAGTTAAAGCTCAATTTACATAATTGAATGAAGGTTATTCAATTTATTTCCAATCCCAAAACAACTGTTTGTAAAGATTGTACTAACTTGTATTTAGTTACCTTTACTGAAATGTTATATTGATTTCTAAGGATCGAACTATTCATTTGATTAATTCCTTCAGATGATGTCCAGCAATTTAACAAGAAGACCATTAAAACGTAATGATTGGCTCTATAAAGTGTGAACAAGTGGCCACACGAAACTTCTAGGGGGGACCTGGGTGAGAATTTTTATCCTATTGTGCACGACTAATTGCAATTTGTTTTACAATCAAACATTATTTGTAGTCCAAATCATAATAACAGGGGTAAACTTAACAACCCGTAAAAGAATCATCAAATGGACAACTTTTGTTTTTCTATTCTAAACGAAAGCATTTGGCTTTGAGTACCAAAACCAGGCAACGTCTAATCAACTTAAGATACATTAATGTGTCCTGCTGATAGCTTTAAAGAGTTTGCAATGGTAATACTTTAATGGAACCAACAAAGTATCAATATAATTACTGAACATTTAAATGGGGCTTAAAATTACCACTTAAGTTTTCTTTCAAGAAGACACTTAAAATCTCCATATGTCATATGTAACATATTCAGCAAACCAGACTGAACAATTTGACACATTTACATGAAACGCCAAGGATCCTTGATTCCAAGACGAGTCTGTCTAACTGTCTAAGGACACCTTGTCAAACGCTCTTGATATCAAGATGCAAATAACTGAAACGTCGGAACATTATAAAAAATTCAAGCACATAACAATTTAAAATGAAAAATGAGGTCGAGATCAATTCAGCACCCCGTTTTTAAAACTGTTGAGAATGAAGCCAATATCCTTGCACATAATGGACAAGCTACTTTCTTGCTCCATGTCAACTATATAGACTAGTAAGGAGCAGGAGGACATATGCATATCACCAGTAATGAGGCCCAATCAAGAGTCGATAATTTGAAAGATAGTACAAAATAGACCATCTGTTACAATGAATAAATGAATAATCATGTTTTATTTTGATAGTCTATTAGGAACCAAGTAATAAAGATAAGTTATTGCTAAGTTCAGCAAACTTTTAAATAACATGAAAGAAGTTGCATCACGGAAATCACGCTATTTAATTCCTTAAAATACTTTATTTTCTTTAGCATATACTTATAACATTTATAATATCTATTGTGTAATATTTATGAAGGAAATGAGGTGCAGATTTATTCATTTGTATTCTCTTAATTTCGCTGATTAAAGCATTATTCCAATAATAACGGAATATTCCTTTAATTTTGATTGTGAGTACGTCCAGGCTGAGAAAATCAGCTGCTTTCTTACACACATATGTGGACTAGAGTTAAAAAACTTAATTACATGGGAACATCGAAAGCTATGAACTGTTTATATCATAATTTTTCATATATTCTTGAGGAACATGACCTGAAAAATTGGAAAAAAAGGTGCAAAAATAAGGAGAGAGAGAATATTCCGAAATCACGTTAAAATATATATTGAACAGATATTTTGGTTCGCTGATTTCGGTAACATTTATTTTAATGGGTGTTGTAGGTCGAAACTGTAAGTGTTGCAAATAGAATAGATAATTCCGATACTATAGATATACAAATCTGCAATTGATTACAAAAACTAATAGAACGTAGTCATGCATTATATGCCCTATGCTGTTTAAAACTAAATGAGCTTGCACTTTTTTACTTCAATGAGCTCTAAAATCATGGGTATCATTATCAGATTATATTGCTGTTGAAAGTATACGTGTATAAAGGGGTCCATTATATTTTGTTAATTGAAGTGACTGTATTGCGCGCTCCTCGGCTGTTACTAATATAGAACGTTCTCCTTCGATTCAAGTCACAAAAAGGACACGAAAATGATTTTTCAACCCAAAATTAATGGATATGAAAAGTCAATGCATTAGAGATTTACAGTTTGATTCCAGATAAAAAATACATGGCTAGCGGTGCATTTTATAAGTATTATAGAATGACATTACTCAGATAAACATTTTGTTTTCACAGTATATTTTGTTTCACTTCTTTCAAAACTGTAGTTTTATGGAAGAATAATTTATAGCCAGTCCCTCGTATTCATTGGAAAACATCTTTTTATCTTGTATGCTCAATGCAAAAACACCCTTTTGCCTCTAAATGTGTATTTGCTCTGGGAATGTTGATAATGAAAATCTATGATAAATGTTTGCCTAAACATCACGTACTTTAATTTATTAAGTTAATGACTTTGTTCTATGTCTGTTTTATAAGAATGAAACTTGCATTTCCAGCGTGGCTTGAATAAACCTTTATTGGGTGGTTTTCGAGTTCCGCTTGAGGTAGGATCCTGAAGACACATAACTACCTATCAAACTATTGTTATGTAGAGAAACATACTATTTGCTAGCGTCAGGAGGAATAACGAACCTTTTACTTTGTGCTTTTATAACAGCAATAAACCACTAACCGTAACAAACCTCCCCCTGATAACAGGTTATAAGAGCGTCTATTATTGAAATCTTACGACGGTCAGGGATGCACAACGGGCCAAAGAAATACATCGCCTAAAAATTCTCGATCCATTGATCAACCTCTTTTTTGCCAGTGAGGTGAGAGAAACTGCCTACAATAACAAACTTTAATGTTGGCATCATTGTAGAATTTTTAGTTTGAATCTCAACGTTTTCAAAGAGTGAAGGCTTAGCTATCTTGTATGCATGGTTTGTGATGGACTAGAACTGAGGTCACGTGCCAAATGACAGACCCGGACTAAAAGTCGCACTTAGTGTTTTCTATGGGATAGTTCAATACTTTCCATTTACGGGGATATATAAGCTAATGAATCGGCTTTTACGTTCTGCCATCACGTCGTGACATCAAAGAATGTCTTAACAGTCCACCAGTCCACGTCTTTTGGTACACATTCTCAATGGTGAGATCTTAAATTCTGACCATTTTAGAAAGATTCTTCTAACAAAGACAAAATACACTTTTTAGTTACAGCAGTAAATGACTATGAATACCAAAGTGCTAAATAAAGGAATCAATGAAACACCATGCGTCTATGTTCATTACGTACGGTTAGAATTACAGTAGATGTTTAGGAAAGGGTGCAGACAATTTAAATTATATTTCAATAGCAAACACATACCTTTTAAAAACATTTGCCGGGGCAATGCCAAATTGAAGAAGTCTAGCCCAATCAGTTGTGCGTTAACCCTGATTAGATTGACGACAATATTTATCGTTTGGAATGCCTTCGGTAACATATCAACTGTTCCAAAATAGAGTTTCTCATTTAAGTTATGTGTCAAATATGTGCAATGCTTTGCCTAATAAAGAACATCATATTCTTGTTAGCACGATATTCATTTTAAGTAGTCTATTCAAGATGTAGTTGTCAAACATCATACATTTAACACGTATGTGAAATGTGCCATTGAAAGCATCTCGTACATTGTAGATAAATATGCAAATGTTTAAATTATATATTTTAAATACAGTTATTTATGACTTTTAGAGTGGCTGGCAAGATATTATTCTACAGAAAATGGTTCTTAATTGTACGGATTTCGGTTCTTTTTTGCTAATTTATTTAGTCGTGTATTTCCATCTATTCACACCTATTTCCTACCCCCCATGGACATATATTTCCTTGTATCTGAAAAATAAAAGCGTAGAAAATGTCCAACAAGAAGTATATCAATCTGATTTCATCTGCTCCATGTTGTTCTATCGTTCACAATTATTGACACTATGATCCGTAACTTCCATTATACCCATAACGACTTTACAACTAACTAAATGATGTTGACTCAATTTTGCTAATGGAGTTCAACATTGTAGAATACCTAACATGTCTTACTTCAATATGTATCTCAGTGTAACTAAGCGTGGTGAAATAGAGTTACTTGACACATCTCGCTAGCAATGCGCAGTGTTATTTTCTGAAAGATTTTGATTTAACAGAGTGCACGTTTCACACTCCACTATACTTACCTTATGCCACTTCTAGTGTGAAATAGCAGATTTGACACTACAAAAATAAAACCTAAAGACCAGTTACCCTGTTTACAATACAATCCAAAGTTTCTGATTGGTTAACAAATGTACGAGTACTGTTCATAACTACTGACAAGCCGATCGATAACCGCCGCGGAAGTGATATCACTTGTTATTAGTAAAGTGCCGTATCTTAAGAGCAAGAAGTGTGTGCAACGACATCACATATTTCCATAATCGATTCCATGTTCTTCAGTCCATCTGAACAGCTCAAAGAATAAAGAAGTCTTTACATCCAGCCTCACCGTCTGACCGTAGACGATCTGGCTGTTTTGAAATTCACCCCTAAGTTTCAGCTTATTGCTAATTATCATATTAAAGAATTTATCTTATTTTGAACAACATCACATACGGTACTTTAATGAAGTCCCATCTAAAATCTTTAATCTGAGAATTTTGAAATTGAATCTTTCATTACAATAAAGTTCGGGAAAATGTTGGAGAGCATGCACATGAAAAATCCTGGAAACTTTGGCCAAACTTTTTGGATTTATTCTCGAAATTTAATGACTGCTTTATAAGAATTTAAAGCTTTCCTTAAAGATCATTAAACGATATGCAACCTTTGAAAGAAATGCATTATCTTTAAATCACTTGACATTAAGATTCATTGAGTAACAAGTACATCAGCAATAGCTTCTATAGATATTGTGCTTAGATAAACTGGAAAACGGAATAATGAAAAAACATTATTTGAATTAAACGGTACATGTGTGAATATAACAAAAGTTGTGAAGACTTATGAGCCTTGGGGAACATTGACACACAATCATCATTGATTAGGATTTATATGCTGTCATTAGGGACTTCAAACTTTTGAAGCTGTCATATATTCTGAGCTATGGGAGAAATTATGCTGAAATTTAAACACGAAATGATTGATCTGCAAACACTGCATTTAACTTTTATTTGCTTGAATTGGCAGTTTGGCGTAGATCACAAAACTATGTGGGCCTTTAAAGATAACCTAAATTACACCCAACGTTCCATTGAAATCATTTATATACATAATTTTCTTCGTAGCTCTTAATATTCAAGTTTCTATGCAATAGTTTGATTGGACAAATCTGTCTGTTTCCTCTTTAAATGTTTTAATCTTCTGGCAACGTTTTTGGAAGTAAAGCAGATGACTATGCATACAACTGTTAAATCTTTGCCGCATATAATCTTCATCATTTTAAATAAGTTATACGTAGAGAAGATGTTTGAACCTTGATATTTAAATTGTCTGCCATTGCATATGTTGGATTTGACGTAATTTTGTTTTTTAATTTAAAAACAAACAAATTAATCGAAGTTTGGGGGATTATATCTTTATATCATTAAGCATTATTAAGCATTGTAAACATTATTATTTGCCACTAGATTTTAATATCAATGGTAAGAAGTAAAACGTATTTCACCCAGACCGGAAAGTGAATGACTGAAAAAAAAATAACTGAAGATGTGGTTGTGGGAGAGTTTAGGCCCATCTGAGGAAACTTCATTTACTTGATTTTGCACGAATATGTGCAGAACAACATCTGAAAATAAAATGAGTTGATATGGGTTTTTTATTTCACCGTGTGATTTTAGATGTAAATTTGTAATATGGTGGAGGGTTTGACAAGAAATTTTAAAGACAATGTTGACTGTGAATTTTTCCTTCAGGCAATACTGCGTCTAATAAGTACTTTTTAAAAGCATCAAAGGTTGTATTGCAAGCTTTATTTTCAAATTGTATTCTGTCGAATAATTTGAGTTGTAGCATTTTTATTACATTTATCTCCATTCATGAATCCGAATAATATGAGGGGCAACAAACCACAGAACTGCCCTATTTTAGTTACATAATTAGCTTTGTCTAATTAAGCTAATTTGAAAAAAAAAACCTTTAAATTTACTTTTAATATGTCGTCTTCTACAACTACATCATCATGGAAACATCACTCTTAAATCTCAATACAATAAATAATATCATTTGGAAATATGAGTGGCTACAATTTCGTTTTTAGTTTATTTTTATATCACTTATTTCAATTTGTTACAAGATGTTATACCTGTAATCCATTGTGGATAGCACATTTGAAATATTTTCCATCCCTTTTGACACATGTACTCGTAAAACTCATGTATATCTTTGAAGCAATATCTCAAAGCTTTACGATTTGTAAGAATTTGTATTTCCAATTCAGAAATAGATGATTGAATGAAATTCCCAACATTGGCAACACAACCCTCCTTCTTCCACCGTCAAACAACGTTGGCTATGATGGGGATATACTGTATAGTGGCTTACAATATGTAATATGGGATTTACATATGCTATGACCATTTTTAAGATTCATTGTACGTTAATTTCAACTATTAGAAGGAAAGGAAGAGAATGAAGTATATGATAAATACAAATGTAGCATATAGTCAGATAGTGTATGTAGCGTGTAATATAATTAGGCTTTTATCCAATCGGAGAGTATTCAGTGCAATAACAGATCAATAACCGCTTTTCATGGCTTAAAGCATACATTTCAACCACGTGCACAATAAATTAAATTAACACATGTTTAGGATTCTCTATTAATTACCTATACAATTACACACATATGTTTTTTTCCTTTTGTGATTCTCAACTACAACTGCATTTGTGTTGTTAGTTCAAATTTGATTTTGATTATGATAAGAAGATAATGAAAAGTACTCTTGCAATAGGAAATATGTATCCATATTCTTATAAATAGTAATTTTTAGATGATAGAAATAAAATGCAAATACTTACTTATATAATTCCTACGGGAAATAACCATTATGTTTGTTTACAGAAAATATGGATTTTTCCAAATTAAAACACACCTAGGTATGATGAAGAAATACACTTTCGACAAAATTTCACCTCACATGGTAAAAAAGTATTTCCTTCGTAACACATTTCTTTCATTGCATTCCCATTTTCTATTTGAAGTATGGTCTTCAAAATAGTTAATTCTGCATTCACTATATAGAGATATATCAAAACTAAGCCTAATAACATATATAAATATATATATAACTTTCCCAAAGAAATAAATCCATTGATCGTCACATTTCCTTAACGTGCAAACAAATATCCAAATCTAAGTTCTCCTGTCTCTTTTATAAATGCATCAAAGAAGAAAGCCAAAAGCACATTCAATATTGAATTGTGTAATATCCGTAAGACGCACTACTGGTTCGCGCTCATATCCACCAATCAAAACTCAATGAATTTATAAAATTATTTATTTATTCATATAAAAATATGTGGGCAAGCGTCGTTATCAAAGACAGGAAGTAAAAAGTTTGCTGAATTACATCAACAGAATAATAATTTGTTACTTAGATAAGATAATAAATTATCCGTCGTGGATTTGGTTGATCTGATTTCTTTCTCAAAGATACAAGAGGCTGGTTTCTTTCAAAACTTTCTCATTTTAGCTAAAATGCTTTTGGGTTGAGTTTGTTTACTTATTGTGCTGCTCTCGCGTCTATTACTTGCAACGCAAACAAGTCAATCAAAAGCAATCTTACACACGAAGAGAGGTGGAATCACTTTACACATATCCTTGTCATTGTACAGAATGAGCTACATAAATCTAAGTTGTTGTTCTTGCACATTTTATCTACGTCGGGGAGAGTGAGGTATTTTAAAATTTTCCATTTGACTCTGTGATTGTAGAAAGCAGTAATACGCAAGTGGTAACATCTTAATAAGTCAAATTTAGTAGACATTGCTTTGTTTTTTGAAGAATATTACGACACCTTTTAAGCAAACCATTCCCTATGTGATCTATGGACGATATATGTGAGCGCTAAATACAGTCCGGTTTGTACCCCCGATCGTGAGAAGAGTTTTTCTTCTCTTGATCAGGAAATCCTTTACAGAAGTATCCCATAATGCATCTATCCAAATTCAAAGTTTGTATAGGAATAACATAAGAATCAGACATATTTCGAGCGCGGGGAACTCAACCACTGCGAAGGCTTTAAATTTGTCTTCACGATTTGAAATAATGGCATATGAATTATTTTTTTACCGTGCGCTTTTAAAATTCACCGTGCGGTATTCAAGAAATTTGAAGAAAAGTGATGAATTCTTATTATGTGTTACTATTAGGCAGTCGCGCTTTAACAAAGTTTTCTGTTATCATGAGAAATAACTTGGGGATTTACGAAAGTTATTTGGCAATAACTGCGTGATAGTAACGAAATTAATTCACTTTCGCGAAATTGAACATGAACTTTGTTACAAACTTCAATGAAACAACTGATAAGCATCTATGACTGAAACTTCAAAATAACAATGGCGGCTTCCACATATCACTGTCAGCTCAGCGCGCATGCTTGAGTCTTCCGATCGGGGACTTACTGAGTCTCCCGATCGGGGAACTTATTGAGTCCTCCGATCGGCGGTACAAACCGAACTGAAATATAGTTGATTACAGTTCGATCAGGAGGTAATGCAATGAAAAATATAATAATTTCACTTGTTTCAAAGGTGATTTATCTTTTGAACTTTAAAGCCTACAATTATAAATATTTTGACAAATCCATACCTCGCACCTACAAGCAGGTGATAAATTACGAAATGACAGATGTGTATAAACTGCTATGATTGTGTAGTAACGCGTACTGGTACATTTGTACTGGTTACTTACTATTTTAACAGTGGATTTAAAGAATTAGACCAGTGGTCAAGCAAATTCATCGTATTTGAAAGATGACTTCAAAGGAAACAAAATGGTGGAGAAAACATTCAACAATCTTATTCAGTTAAAGATATATTAAACTTTAGAGTATAATCTCTGTATCATTTGAGAAGAAACGCCTGAAATCAGACTAGTTGTGATGCCACATCTTTATATTCTATTTTTATCCTTTTGATTTTGTGGCTTAAGAACCATTGGATATGTCAGGTGTAAAGAAACAGAATATAATAAGCGTAATTGTAATTTACCAAATGCAGGTTTTAGGGAAAATAAGTCAAATAATAAAAAATGAAATAAAAATAATACAAATTCTTAAGACAGTGAGGTAGTGGACTTACTGTTCCAGTCATTCCTACACACGTATAACAACTTTAATAAACTGTAATAATAATAATAATAATAATAATAATAATAATAATACATTTTTATATAGCGCATTATACCAAACGGTCTCAATGCGCTTTACATAAACAAATATAATATGAGAAAACCTTTAGATACAAACAGTAAGAGAACAATAAACCATACTTAAGAAGATACAAGCAGGATAAAGTTACAAGGTCCAATGAGGGGAATTCATGAAAAGGTGTGTTTTCAATACACTCTTAAAAATATCTAAAGTAGGGGCATTTCTGATGTAGATTGGGAGAATGTTCCAGAGTTTGGGGGATGCAGATTGAAAAGAACGTTCACCGTAAGTCTTGGTGTTAATTTTTGGCGGCTTTAGGAGAATAGCACTGTTAGATCTGAGTGAGCGAGTTGGTAATTGTATCGTGATTAAGTTGGAAATATAATTTGGAGCAAGACCATGGATGGCTTTGTATGTGATGGTGAGAAGCTTGTAGTTTATTCTTTCACATATAGGAAGCCAATGAAGTTGGTGGAGGATGGGTTTAATGTGAGATTTCTTACTTGTGAGAGTAACTAATCTGGCAGCAGTGTTTTGAATGCGCTGAAGCTGTGAGATTTGTTGAGAAGGAAGTCCAAATAAGATACTGTTGCAACAATCAAGTGTGGATGATACAAATGCGTGAATAAGTGTCTCAGTCGACTTTTTGATCAAGATATTTACGAATAGCTCCTTAACAGAATAAAAAACGTATTGAAATAGTTTCTTCATCCACTTGTTTGTATTACATTCCTCTTTCATATAAGATAAACTTGCTTGACCACTGAACCATTCTTTTAAACAAAAAATCAATAAAACTTGGTAAAATGGGTTCAAGAAAAATACAAGTGGAATTTGATTCTTATTTCAGAAATATCATTCCAAATTATTGGCCTTCTCTATCAAATGACCACTGACATATTGATTGTTACCAAGACGCCTGAAAGAAAATTATGACGATTGCTTACTGAGCTTAAAAGAAATCATTTAAGCTATACAGTTTACATCACGTTTTACGTCATGAGTGCCTCCTACTCATGTCCACCAGTATAGATACCTAAGTCAAATATAAATTATATTGAATTTTCGAAACGAACGATTCCATCCATGTCATATGCGATCCGTAGTTGGGAAGAAGGTTTAATCTCTAAGTACGTTTATAATGTCAGGGCAAACAAGTAAAACCATTAGGTTTCTCACTTTCTTCATTCAGTTATAGAAAGTTAATTAATCCCTCGCACTATGTTATAGTGCCCCGGTATGTTATAGTGCCCCGGTGGCACTGAAACGAATACACTCCTTTCAAACATTGCCCATTTTTTCTTTAGCGTTAGAAAGAGGTAAATTCTGAAAAGAAGGTAACCAGAATCTGAGAATTGAATGCGCATTCACTTCATATATGCCTTTATCTATTTAAACATGAATGCATTTACAATTCATTTATTCAAAATATAATAAACAGATGAACCTCGCACAGTATTAATAATAATTCAATGTGTGGCCATGGTGATTCAAGGATTCAACTGTGTGCTTGGTCTATGGACTTAAAGCAATTTTATGTTGGTCAAAAGAATATAATCTGAGCAGATTAGTAATTGAAAATAGCGCTTAAACTTTTTGAGTTATGACCAAGCACATTTTTATCAATTTAAACTATGCTGAATTTGTGAATCCCACTCATTTAAAATAATGGAAAAGTACGGTAGATTTTGATGATTGCGGGCATGGTAAAGATTAAGCAATATTTTCCAGAATTGACTAAATTCACATGGAAAAATGGCAATTATTAGCTGCCATTTTAAGCTGTACGCTAAAGATGTTCCTGATTTTAAAATTTATTTCCTATGCAAAAAACTTGAACTAATGTGATACTAAATTTGTTTTGTCGTAAAATTTGTATTTATGAACATGTTAAAACATCATTTTCAATTAGAGTATGTCAAGTATCAAATTTCTACAGTAAAGCCTCAAATAAAGCGTGTTTTACCTTTCCTCGGAAAGGATCACTACGGCTAAACTGGTTTTCGTAACTTTGGTGTTTTACGTAGCCACCTATATAACAATAACTTTGATTGGATGCATTGTTGCGTCTAGTCGTAAATACCCTCCTCCAATCAAATCTTTGTCTTAAATCCACTGAATATTTTCTTTTCTAATTTTTTGCTTTTTATGACGTCATCCTCATCTTTATAACAAGACCAAACTCTCGACCATTAATTGACGAAACTTCAATATTATAAGTACTTTTGATATATTTGTTAAACTATTACTCAAGTAAAATTCATAAATTCATCGAAGACATTAAAATGTACGTAGAAAATCAACCATCGAAATGCACTCTCAACGTTTGATATCACGTTTTGTCATGTACGTTTTGTCATGTATCCCAATTTTGCTCCAAAGGAAAAATGATCGCTTTGCGTGTTATATTTTTTGATATGATAAACAATGGTGACAAACGTTTGAAAAAACCAAGGTCACTCTGTAATATATAACAAAACTGCATACAAATTGGCATGGTTGTGCCTAAGATTTAGAAACGCTGTAAATTGGTAAATGTTGTACCGATGTTGATGACGTTTCTCCCACTGTCGTTTTTTTTTTTTTTTTTTTAAGAGTGTAGTAAGCTAATGTTTCCTTCTACACTCCCATACGACCTTTAAATTCTTATGCACGTGCATCATTTAAAGTGTGGCATATTTAATCGTAAACACGAGCACCAGCAGGTGCATACAAGTACAAGTTCTTCTGAGGCTTATCGAATTTACTCCCTTTTCCTGCTACCAATTAAAGGAGACATAAAGTCTGACATAATCCTTATTTCATATGACATAATTAAAACTAACAAATTTTGTTGACCAAGTTTCATACCCCCTGAAGCAATCTAACACATTTTTTAAAGATTATTAAAATCTTGAATTCTACTACTTAATAGTACTATGTTAGCCGCCATTTGTATTTCAAAACATGAAGATTTTGATGTCATCAGCCCAGCAGGATGTTGGAATGCTTTGTGTTTCTTTATATTCTACCTCAAGATTTCTAGGTTATATAAGAAATATTTTTTCTTATGTGAGGGTCAAGGAATTTTTTGTGTACACATGAAATTAACAAAACATTCTGTTAAAACTTTGCGTCACATCATTTTGGAATAAAAACTTTAATCACATAAAGAAATACATTGAATTCGTTATGTCTCTATTTGGAAAACTATGTCATCATGCACAATATTTCAATAAAGAATTGAACAAAATGGCAGCCTCCATATGTCATCTTCAAACATGAATAACTTCAGATACAAATAAGATTTTGACTTGCTGTTTTTGGTAGTTGGTTGATATTTGTATCCTCTATCATAGGAAATAATGATTGTAGCAGACTTTATGTCTTCTTTAAACAGTAATCTAGGACAAGATCCAGGACGACAGCTTTCCCTAACGTCCCGTTGCCTCGGGATATTGGACGGTTGAGTGACTTAACGCACAAGCCGATAGGTGAGTCTGCGGGGAACTCAACTGTCTAATATTCTGGGGCAACGGGACGGTAGGGAAAGCTTTAACTTAATAAACCCCGTTCATGCACACCTTTCATATATAAAATTTAGAAAAAAATGCTGCATCCATCCCTTAACATATACACATAATATTCTTTTATGTTTTAATTTAAATCCAAGGGTCAATAGGGTCAATGATAACACCAAATTCTTGTTGAATTGTTAAAAAAATAGTAGTGCGTGCACATATTGTGATTTATATCTGATATATACAGAAATTTCGATATAGCCGAATGTTTTTTAGTGCAAATGTTATATTACTATTTAGCTTAATTCGGTGAAATAGTTTCGCAACTGAGAATAAAAGGACAAAGTTTCATAACAAATAATTGATTATTAATTTATTTTCACCAACAACCTCTTTAAATGTTTATTCATTATTTTCAACTTAAGAACGTCCATGTAACGGGGCAATGGACTATGTACATTAAGTGTGTGTCCCCTCTCAGCCATTCATATGACAGGAAACAAACTTAGGCGTGCATGAATAACTGATGCACTGCACAATGGAAGAAGCTGATTTGGATATGAAATGAAACGACAAAAAATAAATTAGTTCTTATAACAAGATTGATAACAGTATTTGCTATAATCACTTGATATTCACATCCCTAATTTTTTTAATTTTACAATAACTGGAATAGAAATGTTTTAGGATAGTTTAAGTCCTTTCACAAACATTTTAAAATCTGAGTTTGTTTTAATTCAGTTAACCCTTACTCTACCACGCGGCGATATTATCGCACTTTTCACGCAGCGATATAATCGCCGCTTTGGGGCCCATTTTTAACCCCGCCTCCCAAGCGCGTTTTGAAAAAGTGCTGCTCAAAATCTATGCAGCATGGTCCCGGTGGGCGGCCCACTGGGTCACTGAAGCGAAACGAGCCCGACTCTGCTGCTTGAAGACGGAGGACTCTCCAATAATCAGGTTGTGCTTAACCCTTACTCTACCACGCGCCGATATTATTGCCGTTTTGGGTGCCCCATCTTTGACCCCGCCTCCCAAGCGTGTTTTCAAAAAAGCGCTGGTAGAGTAAGATTTAATATAATCGATGAAAGTTGTAAGCTTTAAAATGATTTCTTTATGTAAAGTATCAGATAAGATGATGTTAACTATGATCAAGCTCATTTTAGTTGTATTTAGTTTTGGGTGATTTGGTCTTTATTTTGATTCATGTGTGTGTTTTTAATAAAATCTAGTCAAATGAATTTTGATCTAGGGTACAACCAATTTCAGAATTCAAAATCATAGAAAAAGCGGTAGCAGAGAATGATAACAATGAATTGACAAAAATGAAGTATATAGAATGGGAGTGAAATGATTCTCTTTACAAACCAATTTGTTGAATAAATCTTACACAATAGTTTTGCTAAACCTTATCATAAGGTGATAAACGGAAAGCAAGCGAAAATTCCGCATATCACATCAATCCATTCTGTTATTTTTTATTACAATATTATACACTTGATTTCATTAGAATTTGATTGGTACAAAAGATTTAAAATACTTGATAAACTGTTCCTAATGATTTTGTTATTTAGCTTAAGCATTTACACCAAATAAAACGAGAAAAGACCAACTTTTAGGTAATTTTCAAAAAGAGATTCAATCATGCAATAAGTGCCGCAATGATATGTATGTTTTCAACGAACTCAAAGCGTAGATATAATAAGTGGGCGCACTTAACACGGGGAAGCATTGTGATATGCAAATTCCGAGGTACACTTATATAGTGACAGGAATCAAATTTCTAATACTGACCTGAAATGTGGAATAAAATGCTTAGGTCACTACCTTTGTTTTTTTCACGCTTTCATATAACAGTATAACTCTAAACGGGATGTTGTAATTGGAAGAGTATTCAAATAGAAACCATCTTAGAAATAGTCGAACGTTTCGATCGTAAATGCCAATCGGAAAAAGCAACTTGCAAAGAAAACAATACAATTACAACGTACTTTGAAACTTCGATTGCAATATACAAAGTGAGTATAAAGGTACAAAAAGCTTGAGAAGAAACTTGGAGACCTCAGAAAAGTTGCTAACAAACTTGATGTCAACAGAAGAGCAACAGTTTATAAGACCCATGTCTATGCTGGAAGGGTGCCTCTACAACCTATCTTAAACTACTCGACTCTATCCAGTGTAAAGCACTGCGCATCATTAGGGTGACCAAACAAGAGGCAAGACTGAACCTGAACATGTGCCGCCACAACTGTTATTTACAAGATACACACAAGCTTGTGCCCTTTAGACCTGAAGGCGATGTTTGCTCAGCCATTTCAAATTAGACGAACAACCCGCTCCAGTCTGTCTATACCTCATGCACTCACTGAACCTGTCCCAAGAACCTATTCAACTGGTAGGAGTTTCATCCACACTGCATACCAAGCTTGGAACAGTCTCCAGACTGTTTTGTTGAAGAGATTCGAGACAAACTGACAAAGGGCCCAGTCATTCAAGACCCGGGTGATCCACCATCTTCTCTCAACATCATAGCAGAAGATTATTTCCTCTTTATCCCTAAGCCGACGTGAACCATTGAATGGCCCATGAGAACATCTCTTATAGTGTCTTGTTGCCTATACTTGTGTTTGACCTGGTCATACCTCATGTGCATTTTATTTTAAAAAACCCTCGTGCGAGTGAAGTGTATACGTAATAAAGTAAAGAGATTCAGAAAAAATGTGCAAGTCGACGATTGAACATTTTGTAAGTGAAATTCGATTAACGGCAAATGTTGAAAACACATGGTAGTCTGATGACCAGTATAAATATGAAATAATACTCAAAACAATGCAATCTTTGAATTATCAAAACAAACATCCACCAGATAATCATAGTAAACGATCTGGAAATTTTCACAAGATTTCCAGAAGATACGGATGGATGATAGTAAACCTAAATGCTTATCTGTAAAAGGATTCACCGAAGATTCACCGAACAAAAAGGTTCAGGTGATCTTCAGGAAAGTTAGTAATGCAAACGAGGATATCATTGATAAATCAGCAACATGGCTCATAATGTTGTAATTGCTTTAAAATAATTTTACTGTGTAGACTAGCTTGAAATAGTGGCGGTAAAGGACTATGGACAGATGAACAAATAGACTCAGATTTAAGATATGTGAAAGAGCATGAAAATCTCTCAGTGGAATAGTTTTTAGATTTTGTAAAACGCGTATTTAATTTTCAAGTTATGACCGAACAAAGTTTCAAGATTTGTTAATTTGTGCGGAATGTGTGATAGAGTAAAAGGAACACATCAGTTCCTAAAATCTTTATGTAATTTTTAAATTCTGTTCTTCAATTTCAGCTACTTGTGAAGTTTAGAATATCTATTCTAGATGCATGATAATTCAGGATATAGCCAAGACCCAAAAAGAAATTTGACCAAAGTCCAATGCTATATTTCAAAAAAAATTAAGAGGGGAATAAAAACAATGGTTTTACAAAAGGTGACGAAAATCCTTTCCCCATTGATGTCACAAATTAGTGTGCAATAACAAGTAAAACTTAAAAATGCTGTATTGATTGGTCAATTCTTAAGCAATTTTGATGGAATTTTGTTGTGTTAATGGTTAATCATATTTTAAACAATTTAAGCCCATGTTGCATCTAGATGTCCATAGATCTTTAAAACAAAAATTGCAAACATTTTAGTATGATACAAAACTAGAGGTTGAAAAAATACTTTTGAGAACATTTTGATTAAATGGTTAGATTGGCAGACAAATTTTACTTTTCGGTATAGTAATTTTCACACTTAAACGTTTCCCGCCACACTATTTGTATCAATAGATACGTAATACATTTTATCCTGTAATTGCCGTGTTCAATTAACATTGTAAATCAGAGTTTCTCGTTATTGAGAACGGGATATAAAGGATTAGTTCAGTGGTCAAACATGTCCATCGTATATGAAAGAGGACTTCAAAAAAACAAAATGGTGAAAAAAGCATTACAAAATCTTATTCCAATAAGAAGATATTCAAGTGTAAAGTTTTGGTATCATTTCTGTCAGAAACGACTGAAATCAGATTAGTTGTAATGTTACAGCCTCAGATTCCTTAAAGTCTTTATGTATTTTAAAGAAAGTTTATTTAATTTTTTCACTATTTAAATAATTTTTCCTCAAACTTTCTTCAGGAGATCTATTTTAAATACTCTTCATAGATTCAGTATTACTACTTGTTTGACATATCCGATGGTTTTTGAGCCACACAATCGTAGGACAAAATATGATAGAATATATAATCGTGACATATATTAGGGAGGTTTTGTTCCTTTATTTATCCACACGGTTTTATTTTTGGCCATCCAAAATCCCTTTTGCTTGTTTCTCGTGATTGTCCGACATACTATCAGGCCCATAGGACTGGAATCTTGACGTTATTGATAGCTACTGATGATTACGCTATCATATTCTCGTTCTTAGACGCTGGATACGTATCTGTGACTTTCAGCTAATTCTTAAGACAACAATTTGTGACTGACTACAGCGACTACCTTGTAAGGCGGTAACTTTTTTCCAATGTGAAGTACATGCAGAACTGAGGTAACAGTTTATCGGAAGTGTGTGTCCCATGCAGCCAGCCAAACGTATTTAATGTTTTTGTAAATAGTATAATATTCATTCAGATTGATCATTTCATGGTTATGATTTATTAATAAGAGTCAAAGAATTTAACAAATTTGTCATTGTGTGATTTGTGATTGAATTTTGTCTTGTCACGTCCCTTTGGAAGGGTCACTTTATGTCAAAATGGGTTAAATTTTTTTTCTCTCTAGATCCCTGAAAGCAAGTAACACTAAATTATCCTGAAATTTATGGTTTATCCTGGACTGATAAAGTAGGACCATTTAATCTTAGTAGATTATGAATTAGCAGCATTCGGGCTTTAATACTAACAACGTCATTGGTATGAAGACAAGTACCGGAGGAACAGTTTTTGTTGCGTATAAGATGCATGCGGTATCGCTTGATATATACGTTGATAAGTAAAGTTTCTTCTGAACGTTTGTCATCGGACATTTTGAATTCTGCTTTAACAAACCTTATCTCAAATAAACATATATCTGACATTTTCTCCAATATTCTCATTCATTTTCACCATAAAGCAGGTAATATACCTTTGTCCATCTGGACAACATCTCCTAATCAATGGAAGTCTGTTTTGGACGAGTATACACTGTTAGATGTTTGGATAGAATTTGAAATTCTTGTTTGTGATCTTGGCTTTCCAAGAAATTCCAATGATGCATTGAAGGCATCTCACGTGAAATGAATATGGACGGATAGATGTTTCACTAACATCGAAAATAATAACTGCATCAACGTTAATCCAATGAGCTACTACCCGGTATCTCATTGGTTAATCCTTGCGCACACAAATATACAAGGATTGGACATGTGATAAGGAGAGATAACAGTTCTATCACTATGACATCCTTACACTGCACTCCGAAGGGTAAGTAAACAAAAGAGATGGAGACAAAAATCACATAAAGGCCTGAAGAAGCTCAACCACACCTGTAATGCAATTGCGATGATGGCCTAAGACAGACATAAGTGGAAGACCTTTGTCGCTGCCCCATATGCCAGAGAGGCGTGACGGGCAGTAACTATCTTAGTACACATGATGTATATAATTTGATAGAAGTGTGTTTCCTTTAAATGTTTGTATGGGAATTTATATTGCCTTTAGGTACGATACTATATAATTCCGTTCTTGTTAATATATATATTCCTTCGGTCCGTAATACCACTTTTTCTTCTGCGTGCAAATTAGTTGAGGGCTATAGCGTGAATGGTACGATTCGCTTTAGTGAGAGACCTGTTTTCCCTAAAAAAGTTGCACTTCGTAGATTAATTTAAGTGTGTTTTAGCATATCACACTGCTGCACTGGGTATGGATGTATTAAACATATACATTAAAACTTTACATCTTAATATACTCTTATTAAATAATATTTGATTTTGGTGCTCCCCTTTTCTATGTGTAAGGGGAGGACGAATACGATTCATCTAGATCGAAAGTAATTATATAGTAGCATACTTCCAACCACTATTCAAGCTTTAAAGCAGCAATTAGAACTGACCTAGAGCGCCAAAATAATTGTTTTGCGTTCTATTAAGAAATCTGTGTATTATTGTTTTTACAGAGCCGCCGTTGTAAAGCTTAGTATAAGCTGTTGATAGAACAGAAATATGCTCTTCGAGAAAATAATCAAACATACACCAGAAATTTCAAATATTTCATGGAGTTTATTTTCCCTTGGAATGAATTTTAGTATGTGTGAAGGAAATCCAATTTAAACTTTGTTCGCTTAAATTCTTTTACCCCTGTGATAAATATGTATTTCAAATGATGACCCCTGAATTCAAGCCATTATAATTATACGAGGAAATTTGTATGTGAAGCTCGATAAGGTGTAGTTAGGCGTCTCTGTAGAAAGTGAAAAAAAGTGAAGAATGTTTTATATGTATAGATGACTTTGATATGAGAAAATGGATTAGCCTAAAGCAGCACATGGGCTCTTCCCAATTTAGACTATAGACTGATAGAATGAACCAGAACGTGATGAGAAGAATGAACTGCGTAATATCAGTTGCTGGCCTTGGGATTCTACTTAATGTATACAGTGGTGTTATCTGTGGTTGGCCGAGGTTAATAACCTAAGATGAAATGTCTTTCATCACTTTCAACTCTTTGCGGCATGTGCTCCAAGTAATGATTTTTGGCTGGGCAATTTAGGGCATTGAAATTAGGATGCCCTTGACTGAACGCTCACTAAATACTCCATTCATATTATCAGAAAATTTAAAGTTATAGTTTTATCTGCGGTGTGGGAAAATTGAAGGACTCGTGTACGCGTATTTGCTTCCAATGCAAAATTGTATTTCTTGTTCATCGAAGAACAACAAAATATATGCAATAGTTGATAATCAATATGATTTATATCACCATAAGCATAAAATGACGAGGGGATTAACATCAAAGTGCAATTCAGGAGTAAAACATGACATGTTGCTTAAAGTTCAACAATATTTGCTGTACATTAATAACAGTATAATGCACTTACTAGATCTAGTTCAAACAACTTTTAGTTATATCAACGACTAGTCAATGACCACCGAATCAGGATCATAACGTATTTGATAACATGGGATTCAATATTTTGTTCTAGATACTTTTGGATCTGCTAATTGCCCAATAGGGCTGACATATTACTCAAAACATGGCTACTATTTTGCATTCCTAACCTGCTAATTTGAAATTGTTTTGCACCTTATTTGGAAAACGCACCCCACGCTCATATTTCAAAACATTTGATATTAATATATGGAAGTGTATACCTTGCTAACTAGGAATTGACATACAAGCTGATGGAAATCGTTTTCTTCAGATGAATATCTAAAAAGCATCGACGAATATCTGTTGTTTCATGGTTTTGTTGATTACATCGCATATTTAGGTACGATTTCCGGGTATAACATGTAATGGTAAATTTTGTGTGGGATTACATTTTTTTCACCTCACAATGCTCCAACCTATATTTCTTGCCATGCACGATATTTTACAAATCTCAATTGTTTCGTCTGCTTTGTTGATTGCCTTTTTATTCTTATTTTCCTAAAGATATCTTGTGATTGTTATTCACATGCAAATCGTTAGAACTGACGTCAATAAAAGCTTTTAGGTACCTGCTTATTTGAGTAACTTCCGATAGTAAGGCCACTCGATGGAGTACCAGTTGAAGGGCGCCATAATTTACATTTGTTCGTGGTTTTTGTGACTTATGAGTTCTATTACCTCCTGAAGGCATGAAATTGTGTTCATTTTATTGTGAGTGAGCTTTATGATAAATATTCTGCCACAGGCTTGTCTGCTTGGTAGAAAGACTATGCAAAACACATGTTTCTAATAATCAATTTATTCGAATTAATTCATGGACAAGTAGTGAAAAGATCAATTTAACTTGAGACTTTCCTGATATTGTTAGCAAAACATTTCTTGATCAACTAAGTGGCGCATCTCGAAATGTATATCCTGCAGAATATTCTTAATAGGAAATTTGCCCTTTATGAATAAATTTGGCAAAGCGGTTAAATAAAAAGTCCGAATCTGTTTTCTTTTACGTCTTGAAGTCAGTCATCGACCATGAAAACGTGTTGACAAGTTATGAATTTAAACTTTATGCTTTATGAGGATTAACTGTAAATAAAACTAATAATAAAAATCTTTTAAACTTAAATTTACGTATTGGGTTCATTTTAGTTAAATATGTTGGAAGTAAAATTACGTGTGAGTGTGTGCGCGCGCTTGCTTTGATATTCATTTAAGGACCCAGGCGGCATTTAAAGACCTGAACACACGTCCTTAAACGTTTTTGCTATAAACAAGAAAATCTTTAATTTAAAATGGCGCTTGAGAAGTTTTACAGATGTCCTTAATGAACCGCTTGAATCTGACATATAATTTCACACTATCTTAAGAGTTCCAAAAATTCCACACTGATTTATTTTTAAAATGGGTTGCGCCAGAAATTCTTAATACAGCTACCGCCGCGAGTCCTTAGTTCTTTAGTAAAACTGAAAATTATGTAACACACACACACACAGAGGTCCTTAGATGAATAGATGTATTAGATCTTGTCCAGGGTCCCTAGTTGCTTAGCAAAACCTAAAATGTTGTTTTATGTCCTTAAAAAGATAACATAAATCAGGACTGTATTTTGTTTACTTTTCAAGTCCTCTTACCTTACAAGCAAGTAACAATGATACAACAACCATTGTTTCAGCTCCACTACTTCATTATTGGTCTGTATTATTGTATTACTCAAATGGATAGTTTGATGATCAGGTCCTCGATCAGTATGTGAAGCACGTATGTGTGTGTGTGTGTGTGTGTTGTTTGTTTCTGTGGGTGGAGATTCTTTTCCATAAAGACAAACTGATATTGACAGGTTTCAAATAATCATGGTGCTCTTTAAATTTCTGTAAGCTTGTAAGTTTTTCCCTTCATCTCCGAAATCTCGGAACATCTATCAGATTACGATTATGTGAAAGATCATCAAATGTCGACTATGACTAATGAAGTTGCAAACATTTCTTAGAATAAACCTCTAGTGTTCGAATGACTTGACAAATAGTGATTAGAGGTGTTAGAGCTTGCCTGCCCGTCGGAGCTACGCCGTCAGACCGCGAGGAAGACGTGTGCAGTAACCTTTGGCTTTTGATGTGACTATCATATGGATCAAACAGCAAAAATTTGCAAAAGGTTTACACCTATAAAAGTTGAACAAACTGCTTACTGCAGCGACGTACGTGACGTTAGTCGTTGAGAGGAAAGTGAGCAAGTTTAGTGAAAATGCTTTATTCTTAATTACGACCATCTAACATCTTAGCACTAATCAAATCTTCTATATACATATATATATATATATATATATATATATATATATATATATATATATATATATATATATATATATATATATATATATATATATATATATATATATATATATATATATATATATATATATATATATATATATATATATATATATATATATATATATATATATATATATATATATATATATAATCATATAATATAATTATGAATGCTGCAATCACCAAAGACATAAAGAATTGAAGAGTGCTTTATGCAACAATGCTTGCAGAGCTATATTGAAACAAACACAGAAAATATATATATATTTATATATATATTATATATATATATATATATATATATATATATATATATATATATATATATATATATATATATATATATATATATATATATATATATATATATATAAATCAATATATATATATATATATATATATATATATATATATATATATATATATATATATATATATATATATATATATATATATATATATATATATAAATCAATATATATATATATATATATATATATATATATATATATATAATATATATATATATATATATATATATATATATATATATATATATATATATATATTATTATATATATATATATATATATATATATATATATATATATAAAAAAATTGGAAAAAATAACAATGTCTCTAGCCAACATGATTTTTTCATAAACCAAATATTTCGAAAACCCTCCTGTTTCCTTCTTCATTGGTATATATATATATATATATATATATATATATATATATATATATATATATATATATATATATATATATATATATATATATATATATATATATATATATATATATATATATATATATATATATATATATATATATATATATATATATATATATATATATATATATATATATATATATATATATATATATATATATCTATATATATATATATATATATATATATATATATATATATATTCAATTGTCAATGATAAATAATGGATAAGTTGATACAAATCACGGATGTATGAATGTATGCATAAAAGTATATATAGAGTCCATAGAGTACAATTTTAGTTATAATAGTAATAATAATACAAATAATAAATAATAGTAACAAATAGTTGTGACTACAATAATACTAACAATTCTAATGGTAATAGAGATGATAACACTAATAGTAATAATAATAATTGTATGTGAAGATATATATATATATATATATATATATATATATATATATATATCTATGTATGTATATATTCTTTAACATGTATTTGCATTGTCTTTGCCATATTCCTAAGAAAGTTCAAATACCACAAGAGAATATAGTTACACCATTGAAATCATACAAGTTCTACAAAATCCTCTAAATGTCACTCGTGAATGTGTTTATATGTTCAACCTTTTCTTCTTAATGCGAGGCAAACATTGTTTGTGTTTCATTTAACCTCCTTTCTCCTCACCTGCATACATTAAGCACAGCACTATGGAGACTTGAAAACGTTTGCTTAGTACATGAATGTGTAACGTACCAAACGTGGGATGTGCGGGGGAAATGAAGATTTAAGCAACAAGAAAGCAATCCACGGTGTTGCTGATCTCATCACCTTAAGCGTACAGCGGTTTGGGAGAAATAGTATCAGGATCAGTATACAAGTCTTTGACTTTTGATGGATTGCCCATGCGAGCCCGAGTACAAGCAGATGTTGAGACAGGCTTGGCCACCTTTCTTTAGGCATGTTGATGGATTGTACTGCCAATGCAAGTACAAACAGACCTTTGACCTTTTGACCCCAGAGTCTACGGAGACACAAATTAATAGACCAAAGTATCATGGTACAACATAGGGTTGGTATAGATCTTGTACTTTTTGAGTTAAAAATGGAGCAAAAATGTACAAAATCCTAAAATCACATATTTGACCACTGACCTTTGATCCTAATTATTGAAATAACACGCTACTGTATGACACCATTCATGCCCATGTCACACTTACCATTCCATAACTATCAAGGAAATGGTTAAACAGGTCAATAGCTCTGTGACCTTTGACCTTCTGACCTCAGAATTTACGGGATACATATTCATATACTAAGGAATCATGGCACAACATAGGGTTGGTATAGGTTTTGTACTTTTGAGTTAAAAATACCTCAAAAATGTACAAATTAGCACATAATTACCCGCTAAAATCACATATTTGACCTCTGACCTCTGACTCTAATCACTAAAATAATTGCTGAAGGCTTTCACATGTATCGTACTGTATGAAACCATTCATTCTCACGTCACACGTTTCATTTCCTAACTAATAGGGTAAAGGGGAAAAAGGTGAATAACTCTGTGACCTTTGACCCCAGAGTCTATACGGGACACAAATTCATGTACCAAGTGTGCCATGGTACAACATAGGGTTAGTATAGGTCTTGTACTTTTTGAGTTTAAAAATCCGCAAAATTTTGCTTAAGAATCACTTATTTGACCTTTGACCCATGACCTTTGATTGTTTGACCTCCAATTAATTTAAAGTTTTGTTAGAATGTAAAATTTACCCACCTATGCAATTTCTAAAGAAACCAATTAATTCCTTCAAAATATACAGCCATCACCAAAAACTTCCATTTGACCTCTGACATTTTGACCTTAGAGACAAAAATTCCCAGCCAGGGGTACCCATACACCAATTTTGGTTCATGTGTGTATTACAGTTCTTGGATTATAAGCGACACAAAATCAAATATTGCATACGCACACATGTACCCCACCCTCCCTCTCCTCCCTCACACACACACACACACACACACACACACACACAAACCCACGACAGACGTAAAATCACTTAATTTGTTCCGTTCCAAAAACTTATGACCCCTAACCCCTAATATGAGTTCATTTTACTTAATATATTTCATAAAAAAAAAAAAACCCATCCACTGTAAAAGTAACAGCAAGAATGCTGGTCAATGAATCTGAAAACTTTTATTCTTATTTTGTTTGAAAGGTTGCGATGAGATGCATAACATCAGACATGCACAAACCTACAACTGTAATAAACAATCCTGAGTTAGAGAACTGACAAATTTAAAATCAATTTACCTTAACGTTTCTTTTTGTTTATTTTAATAGGAACTTCAGATTTTCCGGATTAGGTCATGGGAATACGGTGATCGTCCTATTTCATTAAAAGTGAAAAGTTTTCTGGTAAATCATTCACTTGAGCCGTAAAGCACCGGAACTGCATTTTCAGAACTCAATAATTAGGTAGATTGTGTTAGAACGAAATCACTTCGATAAGAAATCTATTCGATTTGTAAATTAACATGTATGTTGCCCTGCAGCTGTCAAAGGTAGTCCTTATAGATTTGATGTAATCTTTTACAAACATTCAAAAGAAAATTATCTGTAATACAGATCATGTTTAAAAGTTTGAAAGTTTCAGATCACTTCTAAGACAGGCATCTGGGCATTGTAACAACAAATCCAACAAGATGATAGGATGCCAAATAAGTAATTATTACTTTTAATTTCTACACTAATGAATTAGGCAATACAAGATTTATCTACATACAGGAACAAGTGATTCATTCCATCAATTGTGAACTGATTATATAAAGTAAATATATGTAACATCTTTTCTACATATCATATATTATGCATGCGTGATTCGCATTTACCATTAAAAGCAAAAGTCATACGATCTATATAATGGTATATGTCTATACATGTATATTCCAGTGTCATTACGATTTTCCAGACGTCTGGCTATTAACATAGCTAATGTTCGTTAACAAACTGTTAGATAATATAATTGTGGTGTGAATCACATGCAACCAGAAGTCAAAGTGTTAAATTTCAGGCACCGTTTCGCACCTTAGCGGAAAGTTTAATGCAATGATGTTTTAACAGTATAGGCTTGAATAAAATCATACAAAATGCAGAGTCCTTTTGAAACAGAAATAAGAAATAGAGGATAATGGGTTTTTGAAAAACAAAAACGGAATACAGACAAAGAAATCTAGTTGAAAATCAGTGAATGGCTAGTTTAGTTTTGCCTTATTTAGTGAGGAAGCTGGAGGATAAAGCTTAGACCATTGGATAACAATATCGTTGGCATCCTTCGGGTATTTACAATTCATTGAAAGGCCCCCGCCCCTCCTCACCTCACTTCGAAAGCGAAGTCATATGTATATATTTTCCATCTCGTCATTAATGGTAATATTGCAATTTACCATTTTCCCACGTAATGAATTTTTCGAAATATTACAGCAAATGAATTGGTCACTTTTAGAATTACATGCATAGGTTTGTGGATGTGTAGTGCATAATTTCTTGAAAATCTGTTTAAATCCATGGCAAAGCAAAAGCTTGTATCACATCTGCTTAATGATTGACACACTGTACAGATACCCTGAAGTTCTATTGACTTTAAGCATATAAATAGATCAAGGAAGTATGTTGAGCTCCTACTAGATGCGAAGCCAGCACGTAGCACTTCATCTTCATATGTATTTTTAAATTCAGTGTGATATGTTTACGAACATATTCCCTGAAAACATTACACTTCAAACACGATAATGTACTTAAATACTTGTCAAAGTTTACGAAGAGTTTGTTGCGGACCTTTAAAACAGACTTGAAAATTTGACAAGGTTTCATTAGATGCAAAGTATTCTCAGATTTCAAATTTGATAATATTTCTGGGATAATGATTTGATTTTCATATTTGTCGTTTTGTTAGAGTTTCAACAACCTCTTGGGATTCTTCATAGAAAACCAAATAATTTGAAGATTCTGAACACCACGGGAATAAAGAAACAACCGTATTTTTGAAAAATTCGGTAAAATATCTTTGATCGCTTGTCTTGATTTTTGTCAGCAAGTATGAAATTGCAATGCGTCAAGTAAGCAGTGCATATTAATGGCTGAATTGAAGTATAATAGCAGGGATTGTAAACTTTATATTTGAAATCTTACCAAAATGATTATTTGTTGGTATGCCTAATGAAAAAATTGTTCAATGCACAACGATTCCATATAATTTCCATGAAGATTCCAATTCTAGGTCAGAATTTCCGGGTTTATTTCTTTTTAATCATTGATTTTTGAATCATTGAAAGTACGGAATAAAATTCCGGCTTGGTGCATGCAACTGGAAGAAAAGTATTATTATTTTTGAACAAAATAAAGCGAAACACATTTTCAATATCCAAAAGTAAGTAGTATTTTACAAATATTCATGTATGAGGAAACCTCATTTGATTACAGATTACTCAGATCAATCAAATTTAGGATTTTAGATGTATCGTTCGCCGCCTTGAAATATCATTTTGCATTATGCACTTAATGTCTTATATATCTTTACTGTGTGGACAAGCTTTGATTTTTAAATTTCTTCTAAAACTTACACACAATGGAAGTATGCTTACCGAAATTTGTTTTGTTGCGGAGACACCTATAAACGTTTACCAAAACAACACATTTATCTGTGGATTTTACAAAGATGTTACCCTGTAGTTGACGTTAATACCATCATTGCTGTTTTCTATCATATTTACTTTCAACTTTGAGAACAGAACAGGTTTTAGAGAATCCTTCTTTCTAGTATCACCAAAAGAGAAAAAACTTAAGTGATTCTTAACATTTCATAGGTGGTGGAACCTCCCCGATTACCCCGATAATGGTCGAGGCAAAACAGTGTTTGACAATGGTTCGACCAAGGTTTTTCAATAATTATTCATGTGATATTAGGCCTATACAGCATTTCATTTAATGTTCCAATGTAGGCATATAGGCCTAACTAACAAACATTTTTTGTTATCGTAAGAGCTGAAGAGTGGATTTATACTTCACGAAAAAGCTATTTCAAAATAGCGTTGGTACGCAATGTTAAGTTCATTATTAGATTATAGCACAATTATTACGGTAAAGTCTAAAAGACGGGCGTGCTCTATGTTTAATTGTTGTAAAGGATTAGTTCAGGGGTCAAGCAAGTCCATCTTATATGGAAGAATACTTCAAAAGAAACAAAATGCTAAAGAAAGCATTCAAAAATCTTATTCCACTAAGGATATGAGTTTGTAGTTTGCTATTATTTGTGTATAAACGACAGAAATTAAAGTTGTGATGTCACTGCCACAGATTCCTCAAATTCTTTATGTAAACAGACTAAAAAGATCATTATAATTTACCATTTAAAGAAAATTTGAGAGAAAATAACTGAAAAAAGAAAACATTTAAATATATTTTCCTTAAAATACATTAACAATTGTTACGAATGTGAGGATGCGGGCGCCAACCATCTATAGTAGACTTACTACACCAGTCATTTCTACAAAGATAAGACCGCGTTTTAAACTTGGATATTTCCTTAACGGAATAAGATTTTGGGATGATGTTTTGATTCATAGGATGAATAAAACAATATACTTTGAATTAGGAAAATGATACTATATAATTTGCCTGTTAGAAGTATGGTTATCGTGTAATTTTACCAAAAATACGCTGAATGATTGTGATACTTAATAAGAATTTCAAAATGATAATAAGGCGACCTAGATTCTTGAATAATTTATCCCCATGGTAATATTGTTGCTAACCCTGTCAGAAATGCAAAAATAAAGTCCTTACAAAATGCTAAAACCGCAAAGCTTCGCTCCATCGACCCCCTTGAAGAGGGCCTCTAGACCCCACGCCGCTTGGCTTCCCTCTTCGCGGGAACATGGTCGGTCTAATAATTTAAACCTTCCGCCGATTCTGCATTGTGAGGTTGCTCTGGACTGTTACGCATAGAATAGTAGAAGTCATATAACCTTGATCCAGGCTAAACTAAAGTTTTATTTTCTTAAACCACACTGATTTCATATCTTGCAAGTCTGATGCCGGCTATAAAAACTACAATTTGGTCCAATTTATTTTTAAATGTTGTGCACATACAATCCTTACTAGGAAAGTTACAGAAATATACACAGCTATGTACATGTAAAGCTATATAGACTCATAGGACCGGTATTTATCCCCGGTTTCCATGGCGCAAACGGATGAAACATATGACTCCCCCAATCTATCACAAGTTAACTCCTCAGCAATGCTGATACTTATTTCCACAGCCAGAGTAGAGCTGAGGCAGGCGGGATGGAGTGCCTTGCTCGAGAATATTTATCACGATTCTTACAGTGTGCTGTTTATCTGATAATAAGGACAATAAGTTAATCTATTTTTAAATGCATGCTAAATTCAAAGTGCATTATTTACAGATATCCAGAGATATTTGTGAAATTCTTTAAAATTCTGTTCAAAATGTCAGTTCTTACAAATTTGATTTTAGCTCGTTAACTCGTTAGCTTGGTAGCTCACCGACAGTGTAATTACCCACACTTCAAAGTGTTCAGAGTACCCCACTTAGCTGATTAGCAAGCTATACTTAATTCCAGATTGCCTTCAGCCCAATCTGATAACCATCTTGCTGTGGAGTAAGCCTTTGATAAACTTTCGGGTTCAATTCAGAGGATTCAAGAATATCACCCATCGCTTCCACGAACAGACCAAGGACACCAGCAGTGGCGTGATGGCAGGGGCCAGGGGGAAACTTCCCCAATGAAGCTTTATAAGAGGGCGCCGAATGCTCACAGGGGCGCAAAAATATATTCTTATATAACATACATTTATGTACTTTTTATTCTCAACTTTGTAATTTGTATCAAATTTGCAAAACAAATGTTGTAAATGCTTTCTTTCAAAGCTTTATTCTTGCATTCAAAAACATGAAAATCATATTCCTCTATGTATATGTATATATATTATTTTAAATAATTGTTGCAGTTTAGTGTTGAATTCTGACACAATTTCATGATACCAAAATCACACTAACAAACGCTAAGCTTCCGGAGGCTTTGCCCCTGCGTACCTACCAGGACTTCGACCCTGCATGGGGTTGACACAATATACAGATATAAGCAATTTTCTGCTGTCAAAATCGCGAGAAATGCAGGGCTTTCAGGGGCTTCGCACTCATAGATTTGACACAATTTTAAGTAATTTTTTGCTTCCAAAATCATGAGAAGCGTAGGGCTTCCGGGCCCGTACTAGGGCTTCGCCTCTAGATTTGACAGTTTTAAGCAATTTTTGCTATCAAAAGCGCGGGGCTCTCGACGCTCTGAATTTGAGATAAGTAATTTTGTTTCGGGGACTTTGAACCCAGATCTGACATAATTTAAAGTCATTTTCTGCTACTGAAATCACGAGAAACGTAATGTTTGACACAGCTTTAAGCAATCATGTTTGCTACCAAAAGCGCAGAGCTTTCGACGCGGATTTCTTCCGGGAGCTTTGATCTGGATTTGACACAATATCAATTAATTTCTGGTATTAAAATCACGAGAAACGTAGCGGCCCCCTGGGCACCATATCAGGGCTTGATCCCTATATTTCACAAAGTTTTAAGCAATGTTTACTAAAAAACAAAAAAAACAACGTAGGCCTTGCGACACCCTGGATTTGACACGAGTTTCAGCAATTCCCTTACCAGGCTTCGCCCATTCGGTCCCTAACATAGGATTTTCTGCTTCGCCCTAAACTCCTACCAGGGCTTCGCCCCTAAGTTTGAAACACTAATTTTAAGCAATGTCCTAAACGGTGCCATCTAAACGATGCATGCCAATTTAGATATATGTGCCCAAGGTTTTACTCTTAAATAAACATTTTGGGAAGAAGCGCCAAAATGCCCTTTCCTCCAGTGAATCATGAACCACCACGCCACTGGACACCCGGATAAATACCAGTCCAAATGATCCGAAAAGATTTTGACAAAATCCATTGATCTCTTTCCAAAACGAGGGTTTGGAAGAGTACCGAAAAAAGCAATGGATTACACAAGAAAATATAGAGTTCATCCTGTTCATTCATACGAAATTGGCATAGGTGTGGAAGATGGTTCATTTATATATTGCTATGGTGCTTTTGTGAATAACTTTTGAAATAATCTAAACAATTCCGTTAACTGTCTATATACGTTTAAGCAAAATTCGAACAAAATGAATTTGTAAACAATCACATAGTTTATTACAATTGAGAAGTAATATAGCGTGCTGCTTCTTCATGACGTCATCGCAACATTTATTTGATTTGCAGCAAATTGTCGGGAATTTACACTGTCATGACTGTAATGGGGTAGAAAATTCATCGTTTGTACATCTCATCTGAAAAAATAACAAATATTTTGGCTTATAAACGAAGAAGGGAGTCTCCGGCAAATGTGAGGTGAGTTAAAAAATGCAATTAAGATTCGCGAGTGGTAAAAAAAGGGAGTTTGTATATACTGTACGGTTCAAAAGTCGCGGTAGGAGATGACCTACCTTGTTATATATATGTAATAAGTTTATAGGTTGCCATAACGTTAGGAATACTTGTGGTTGCAGACGCCTAATACAACAATCAGGCAATGACTTCAAGCAAGAAGCTAATTTTCTTCCAAATTGAATTATCCTGGATTTAGAAGAATGTTTGTTTCGTTGAATGGTCACGAAGAAGAGACGTGATTTTGGTTCCTTCGACTGGATAATTTCAAGAACAGATTCGCTTATTTATATAGTGATTTGAATGCACTGGGAAAATAAAAAGAGATTTGACAACAAAAACACTATTCGTTATATATCATTTCATTAATGTGACAGCAGTCGGTAATTTAGGCCTATCTTGAATTCAAAGTATCTTTATCAGCTTCTTAATTGAATGTTTAATGCCCGCCCCTACTACACGAGCCCTCATAAAGACTGACTTGTTTATACTTTACACATGCCAACGACCTATATGAATGTCGAGAGTATAATAATTACTAAGAGAATAACACGTCCCATATGAAATATATTGAACTTATCCAATAATAAGAAATATATCCTAAAATGATAAATAAGAGAGCGGGCTTATTTTTGCGTCTTTATTCGTTGATAGCAAAATGCCGAACTGAATCTTACACGAGGTAGAAACCACAAAGTAGTTTCTAAGTAAAATTAATGCTTTAGGAATGTTCATAAATGAAACATAGTTTAATATTAGAATTGAATAACGGTCGTTTCTATCAATATACCACACAATAGACCCGAGAGATCTGAACAACGTTACGGCCTATGGGAGACGTTTAAAAAAATGGTATCTCACTGAAAATACACACGTTCATAGTTCTAGTCTGCTCATGCGCCCACGGACGTATCACCTTCAAGTTGCGAGGAAACAAACTGTTGGTTGGATATCCGGCTACTTTGTGATCTGAGGTCATCAGACCGCATAGTACCCACGCGCGCATGGAGTGAAAACAAAGCGATCAGCTGTGTTTGTTTACATGTCAGTATATGCATGCGCATATCTAACACATATGGACTTGCCGTTCGTGTAACGCGCAAAGCTTTGTTTTTACCCCACGATAAGACGTCATCTCCCGGAAGTGAGGTGGCACCAACCAACAGAATACAACTAGCGCACAGCAAAATACCTGGAATCACGCGCGAGAACAATGGAGATTTTGTCTGTTTACTCGCAACTCACGGCACTGTGAAAGGGTGTATTACTGCAATATTTTACGAAATGAATACGAAATGTTAAATTCATACTATCAAAAAAATGTTGACATTGACTTTTACACAAAAATTACCTTCTTAACCCCGAAATTTGACGGAAAATCGGTTAATTCATATTGACTCTGCTTCATTCGTGCCGGTGACATGGCCGTAGCCAGGGGTTTGGGGTGGAAAGGAAAGAGGGGAGGGGGGGGGGGGGTATTGAGGGGGGCTTGGGGAGCAAGGGCAATTTCCCCCCATAAATTTGCAAAGTAAAGTTTTTAAATTCGTTGAGCTGTTGCCCACCCAGCTGTTTTCCCCTCCCCCACCGAAAACTTCCTGTCTATACGGAGGCCGGTGGGATGCATATACGCGTATTATGTATCACCGGCGCCATTGTTTTAACTCCGAAAAAATCGACCAAAATCGCGTTACCTAGTGACTCTTGTTTCATTCGCGCCGGTGAGATACACGCGTATTAGATATCAGCCGCGCCATTTTCGGCAGGATTTTGTCCTTCAAATTTCGGGGTTAAGACTGTTATTTTTTGTGTAAAAGTCAATGCAATTATTTTTCTAATAATGTGAAATGTTTGACTCTCGTGTTCTCTTGGGGAAATTTTGCAATAATTTTCAGCTTTTTAAAAAACCTCCTCCATAGAATTTAACATTGTAGCACATCCTTTAGGCTAAAGTTTCAAAGATCTATACAGTAGGCGTAGAAAATTGGTCAAAAATTTGGTGTAAAATTTTGATGACTTTTTTGTTGTTGTGTTTTTGTAAAATTTACCCCCCCCCCCCCTCCTTTTCTCCCTCCCTTCATCGGCAATCTTTAGATATTGTTTCGGAAAATCTGGAAAAAAACTTAATTATGAGACCAAACAGATAATGATCTAAAATTTGTTTAAATGTTTGCCACCCCAAAATACCCCAGCAATCTAGTTCAATGGTCAAGCAAGTTTAATATGAAAGAGGAATTTAAAACAAACAAACTACTTAAATACATTTTTTTTATTTTATAAAAGTTGATTAAAGTTGTTATACGTGTGTAGGAATAACTGGAACAGTAAGTCCACCACCTCACTGTCTAAACAATTGTTAATGCAATAAAGAAAACTTTTTAACTATCTGACTTATTTTCCCTCAAACTTTCTGCAGTTGGTAAATTACTATATTGCGTTTCACCATGCCTGACATATCCAATAGTTCGTAAAAAAACTAAATGCTTAATAAAGCGCTCAAAAATCTTATTCTGTTAATCAGATATTCAAATTTAAAGCTCTCTTTTATCCGTGTAGAAATGACCGGTGTAGGAAGTCTACTATGGAAAGTTGGCGTCTCATCCTCACATTCTTAACAATTGTTAATGTATTTTAAAGAAACTTTTTTGGTTCACTATTTGATTTATTTTTCCTCGAATTTCTTTAGGTGGAATATTATAAATACCCTTCATAGATTCAGTTTACTACTTTTTTGACATATCCCATGGTCTTAAGCCACAGAATCGCAGGACAAAATGTGATAGAATACATAAAGACTCTGAGGAATCTGAGGCTATTACATCACGACTAGTCTGTTATCAGTCTTTTCTACACAAATGATACCAACCTTTAAACTTAGATATCTTCTTGCTTAACCAGTGAACGGAATAAGAATTTTTACTGCTTTTTCACTATTTTGTTTCTTTTGAAGTCCTCCTTCATATAAGAAAGACTTGTTTGACCCTTGAACTAATCCTTTAAGAAATCGTACAGCTACTACAAGATGACTATATAATTCATCCCTTCCAAACTGCCAAATACCAAGTAGAAAAAAATAAGTTTTGTTTAGGGGTTTCCAACTCTGTAAAATAATTTAATAATATATTTAAATGGAATAAGAAAATATCAGTGTAAGACACGTTATTTACAATATAAAGTTAATAAATGTTAAACCTTGATATTGTAAATCTGATCTGTCAAAGTAAGTGTATGTAATAGGTTGCGTAAATATATTTCCATCCCATCCAAGTACGGTATCTGATTACAGATTATATTACCTGTTTTTGGAGCATGTAAATATACAAGAAAATGGTTCCTTGCAACTATAGAAGTTAATACTCAACCAGTTCATCAAGTTTATTTTTCTATTTATTAGTTTATATCACGCTTTTATTTCTAGCAAGTAGCAAGTGGAGTAGATTGGGACAAATAATATATTGTGGCAATGTTTAGATGTTGAAGAAAGCAAAGTTTAAAACAAATCAAGATATATCAACAACACATTGTTACGACAATGCGTTTAAAAAGCATGTTTAAAAAGTTGTTATGCAAACATCACACGATGGTACAATACGAAACAACACTAATTCTCCCCCTTCTCACCCCCTCCCTCCATATGCTCCATATGGTGACAAAAATAGACTGCAGAATACTTGTATTGAACACTTTAACGCTTTCGGGGTTTGTGAGTTCATTAAAATATCAAAACACCTGCTTCGAATAATTGAATTTTTAGGTGAAATGTTTGAGAGGCACGTTTTCTAGCTTATTATTGCCCCTGTTTTACGCAGCTGCCGTCTAATCAAACAATAAACTCATGCAGCTTAATACTGCAGCTTTTTTTCACTTTCGAACATGAAATTAATATTTCATGTTTATTACGTATTTTCACATGTGCGTAATGAGGTATAAGATTGCAATAATACAATTTTGGTATATACCGTGAATGATTTTAGATTGCTATGGGTTCACCAACCTCAGAAGAAATGTATTGCAATAATCCTTATACAAATTTCTACCCAGTATTTGCATTGTCATATTCCGTGCATTAAATTCATGTAATGCACGACCTTTAATATTTGGTTTTGTCCATTCTTACAACAGGTGAATTTCTTAACAAAGCAAAAAAAATGTAAAAAGATTAATGTTTTGGCATCGTGTTTGTATGCGAATTTAATGCACGGTTCAAAGGACTTTGCCCCGTGCATTAAATACTAATACTAACACTTCGCCTCAACATTAATCTTTAATCAATATGAAAGGAAGAGCAGCTGAAAAGGATTCCGACAAGGATAAACTACCGATGATTAGTAGTTACGTACGTAGTAATGTACACACACGGCCATAGATGTGACCTCTAGATAACATAGCCCCCCCCCCCCATATCCCCTCTACCTCCGGCCACAACAAAATAATTTAATACATAACTTGAAAGATTAATTTTCTCCAATGAATTATTCACTTCACAGCAAGAAATTGTGCTTTAAAATATTATACACCTCACTTTTATTTGAATTATACATTATCTGTGACAAACGTTTTCAGCGGTGTAAAAGCAAGAGAACTACGCCTTTGGGCCGGGTGGAGACAGGCGTGTTAATTAAACCATTTTAAGTCTCTTGTTTGAATGATTGAAATATCGAATTTTGATTTTCTGCATTACATGTGTTGCAGCTGAAGGGGATTGTTGACTGAGAGTTCAAGCAGATATTAGTCTCATTGATCGACAGAGGCAGTCAGCTGCCGTAATTGACGACCTTAACTACTAAATGTAGATAGTTTCCAATGTATTAACGCATGACAGCTATGAATTTCGATTATAATTTTATGCGCTTCAGATAAACTCACTGACCCAGAGATAGTAACAGGTTCAAACATTTTGTATCAATAAAATAAGCTAGATAAATTTAAGTTCTACGGACATGCATTGATTTCCATATTGGCTTATTAGTTTAATAGTTTTCAAATTAATTCAGCAAAATGTTGGCTCTACGTCCAATGCAAACTTGTATTTTACGGAAGGGCGAAGTTGAGGGTAAACATTAAAGCTCTCAAAGCGATTTAAATTTGATGCACCATAACCAGTGTATTCTAGAAAAATAAAAATGGGACTGATTCAGCATGGACAGTGGACAAAACTATGAAGGATCCATAGGCTAAAGTGTTCATCAAGTTTTTTTCAGTGAAATATCGAAAATACTAACAAAATAGTAAAGACATATTTAAAATGGCTTACCTCTCTTCTGTTTTGTGCTATGTATGCCTGTGATTGGTTGACATCTAGCGAAACTCCAGACTTTGGGCTTGGGAACGAATAGGCTTTCGTGGAAAGCGAATTTCATTTTCACGACGAGCGACATGCAAAATGCTAAATTACTTTTAAAAATGCATTTCTGCATATTTGTAAGAAATGTTCCGACATGTAACATTTTCTAAATTAGTTTAAAAGATATATCAAACTAATTCATTCACACCTAAGCTTGTTTCCTACAATATGATTGGTTAATAGGGGACAAACCCCTAATTTGCGTAGTCCATTATCCCGTGATATATGGACGCTGTCAAACTGGAGAAATGAATAAACATACATCGAAGTTGCTAGGATAAATAGTGAATAATCAAATTCTTTTAGCATTCACCAATCAGAATGACATGCTTAGTTGCATGTACTGAATATTAATGGGCTGGTAATTTACGTATAGAGGTTATGCAATACGTGCGATGCACTCTAAATTGCTGACGTATTTCCTTAGCAACCGCGAATCCATCATCGGTTGGAGAACAATTTGTAAACAACAAACTAAGCCGGCGAACGTGTACTCAGCTCTTCAGTGCAGTATAGCATATAGTACGCAAGTCTGCTTGACATCACCAGTACCAGTTACACATATAAAATGGCCGAGTTTTCGTCATACTACAAATTGTTAAAAGATCCTTATATAACGCAATGGTATCGCGATAGAATTAAAGACATTGGTGGTTTAGATCCTTACACAATAAAGAAACAAGAATGGTCGACTGATATGGACAAACTTACAGAAATTACTTGGCCGGACCTTGTCATGGTTTTAGTGTTTGGAACAAACGAATTTATTATCAAACACGATTCATTTAAAGCCTTCAAAAGCTTAGAGGCTAATAACCAATTTGTATGTGGTTGGGTACGAGACGTCGTGATAATGTAGTTTCCCGATAATTCACTTTTTGTTTAGAGTTGCCGGCTACGTAATTTTTACAAGTAATTGAAAAAAAGTAGGGCCTAATTTGTGACGGAAATTTCAACAATCGGCTTGCCGTTTTGTTATGTTAACGAGTTTCGTTGGTAAATGTAGGCCTAAACTACAATTACTTAGCTATGTTTTAGGCTGAAAATGATAACAGGCAAAAATCACCACGCTAATTGTGACTAAAAATACTATAAAAACTAAACTACTAAAAATAACATAGGCCTAGCCTATATTATTAATTAACGTTAGGCTAGGCCCTCTTATTGCAAAAAAGTAACAGAGCTGCATTTCGCCTAACGTAGGGCGGAGAGTAAGATCTAAGAAGCCTAGCACCAAGCATGCACCAATCTTTATGCCCTAATCACGCAGCGATTGATCTTGGTAAGCCTATACACATAGAAATAAGGGTCTAGGCCATCTCCCGCTGTATGCCCTACATGCTACACACTACATGATAGTCATGTATGGCTATAGCGTAATTACGGTCAGATGTCTATCCAATGCCTAACCCACATAGTTATGCTCACGTTAATGTAGGTTACGCTTAGGAATAAAAGATATCATTGGTTAAATTAAAAAAATAGATGCTTTTAACCACTTAACTGACTAACATTGCTTTAAGCAGATTCGATCCCAGGGTTTCAAGACCAAACGAATTGCACTCAACTGGTACCACATGCGTTTCCTTTCGATCATGGCCGTACGAGACGGGGATGGGGGTGGCTGTTGGGCAGCCGCCCCTGTCGGCCGGGAACCGACCTAATTCGGATAAAATTGTGAAATGTCACGGTCGGATGTACTGTTTAAATCAGTGATTTATCGGAATCATGCTCAACTTAGCTAGATATCAGGGTCATAATGTCCTCTACAATAATAATACTTGGGCACCGATCTTAGTGAGGCAGAGATGTAAAGTTTCGGATGTACCATTTAAATCAGTGCTTTATCGAAATCATTGCCGACTTGGCTAGAAGCCCATATGCTCTGAGGCCAACCGCAGTCCAGCGAAGCGCCTTGTAGTGATATAAAAGGCACAGAAAATAACCAAACAGACCTATCGCCAGTGCACCACAACTGGTTATCAAAGGCCGTGGACATTGACTTGGTTGTCGATGTTATGTCTGTCCGTACGTCGTACCTGTGTTCTCGTCCGGGTCGTATTAAGCGTTTCGTGATAGCATTTGTACCATCATAACCGAATACGCAGGCGACGACCCCGTCATTGTAATTGTGTGTTCAACTCTCTCTCTCCAAACAGACCTTCAATCATAAGTCTGGCCCAATAGCAAGATAGATAAATGGATTGTTCCCACATCTGTCCTTTGATATTATGATGCAAGGGCCCCTTCAGTCATATGTCGGGCTACCAAAAAAGATAAATATATTTTGGACTTCCTTTCTCTGTCTCCTTTTATAGTGATATACCCTTCATTTATAAATCGGGCCCACTAAAAACTATATGATAGATGGGCCCGGAAATAAAAGATCAATAAAAAACGATATATGGTAGAAACGACTTAATGGTAATGAACATAAGTAGGGCTCACCAAAAAAGATAGATTTAATAGTTAATATTAAAAGAAGAAAAATTGTGAATGGAGTCTGCGTGAATGTGGCATTTCAGGGCGTCTACGGTTTCAAATATCAAAAATTGCAACCCGGCCAGCTCCAACCATGCATGGTGAGGCTTGAGGCCTATTTAAATGGCTTCACCGAAGCCCCTTACTGCGCCACTGCATTTTAATGCCCCAAATTTATCACCTCGACAATTTGCTTCCCCGCACCAGTCAAAAACTCTGGTTAGGTTACTACTTAACTAAAAATTGTTTATTCACATATTCATTGCGTTTTTTTCGCGATAGGTTTTCAGTCGGGTAAAATGTCACCCCCTCCATCCTCCTCTTTAGTATAAAAGACCCGTACGGTCATGCTTTTGACGGAAAGTTCTTTTGTTTGTTTTTCTTGGCGGATAAATTCCGTCGGAACCCGATAAGATATATACAAAAATTATCTCGATCTGTTCAATTGAAACACCAGAAGCCAATGCAAAAATTAACCATTAAAAAAATTTACCGTTTTCAAACTTAAGAAAGATGCAGCTTATGCGCAGAGTACGCGCTGATAAACAGCACGTACGCGATATTCTGTGACGTAGTATTGCATAACCTCTATTGGAAGCGCGTAAAAATATGCACACGGTACGCAATAGGCTACTGAATTCCATTCTAAATTTGCACGCTTTCGTGCGCAGTACCATTATGTACTGTGTAGTGAACTTGTAAAAGCAGACGCACGGTAAAACGAACTAAAAATATTTTCATTCACAAAAGTTTGCCCTTAAATTTTCATTGCGTGCTGAATATGCTAAATTAACCTTTCCAGGTTTCCAAATAGGCCACGCCCACCATAGCAACGCGGTAACTATGTAGGGAAAACAAATCTGCAATCGTGCATTACCAATGCGTTGAAATTTAGCCTAACTTAAGATGTTCGCGAGGCCTGCCGCAAGCTATAATTCATTGATGGCACTTCTCCGATCTTGAAAGTTTTTAGCAAATAGAATAAACAAAATTAAGTTTGCTAACTGTTCTGGGTAACAGCAATCAGATTTACAACGCCCGCAGCGGGTCCGTAAACGCATTTTTTGTTCCCCATTTTGCGTCACTCAGTTTGCATGTGCAGAAATTTGTTTTATACGTAATTTCGTATGTTTCTTCACTTAAATTTGATTAGATTTTCTTCATTTTTGAAAGTTTTTATTTTACATTTTTTTCGCCCAAATAGTTCAAACAATATCAATATCGATTTTGAAATGATTTTGTTTTTGCTTCTACCAATTTAGAAACGTAAATTGTAATATAAAAGCAATATTTCAGTAGAAAAAATAAATATTTTCTGGTTTATCACTAAAGAAAGAAAAATCTCATCGACTTGACGAGAAAACCAAATCGTAAACAAAGACCAAAGGTCAAAAATACGTTCCCCCGTCAATACTAGTACCGAAGAAGTAACACCAGGGAGTTGGCATTAATGGTTCGGCTTACGAAGCTGGCATCCGTTTCCCGTAAAATTGAGAAGAATAAAGGTAATTGATGCAATCAGGCCAAGTTGTTGTTGCGTGCTGAATAAACTACTGTTCTTGAATAACGTCTTATTCTCAAATTTGTCAGAATATTTTGAAGTTGTTGAAGTTATCACATGGCTTATGCACAGCTAACGTTAGTCTACTGGAGCCAGGCTGTAGGTACGTGCAGTGGAATTTTCAGCAATTCAATTGTGTTGTAAACAATCTTTAATAAGCTTAATCCCTACAAATAAGAATAATGCCCCTAGAAAATGTAAAACAGGCAGTGGCACGTTTCATTTCTAATAATATCATAAAACATACTTGTCTGGTGCAAGTACAAGTAGCCACGTTGAACAAGGCTACGTTGTAGGCCTCAAGTTTAAATTTACATTTTAATTTCTAATAATGCTTTTGTTTTTTATTCATTGCATATTCTTTTCTTAAACTGTGCGCATTGGAGTATGTTGTTGCTCAATTTAAATCTGGCATAATCAGCTTGTCAAAAAGAAGTTTGTCGCTGCTGAAATTGAAATTGAGTATTTTCGGCATAATTTACGTGGAATTAATCCATGGTTGCTATGGGTCATTGACTTGATGAATGTAGGAGTTACCTTACATTAGAAACTGTCAATCTAATGAATATGCAAGTACCCAGATATTGACTGGGAGGGCCATCCTTGGTTAATTTTTCCATCTACTGTCCGTTCGTTGCGTAATAACCGGACAGCAGAATTATGCAAATTAGCCTTCTTTACCAATCAGAAAGCTTGAAATGAATAACCAGGCACTAGTGGTAATAGAATTTAACATAAACAAACAAACAATTATTACGCGTATACGGGACGCGATGCGTAAGCTACAACGTGTGAACATTCATAGGCCGCGGAGCAGTATTTGAAGTAGGCGGAGGAGACTGGGAGAGGGGTGAGGGAAGGGGGGGGGAGGAGGGGGGAGAAGGGGGGGGGGGCACGCACGTTTCAAACGACCGATCTGAAAGACGGAAATGCAAAGTCAGGGAATTCGTAAATAATTAATCTCTTGGTTTCTTTCTAATTTAACCCATCATGACGTAGTCGAAATTGTGTTAAAAGTTTGCGACAATTGTCTAAAAGGGAAAAGATTTCCGAAAAATTGTCCGAAAATGATGGAAAATTCCCGAAATTTTTTCGGAATTAAAAGGAATTTCCAGAAAATGAAGGAAGTTTCTCAAAAATTGTCCAAAAATGAAAGGAATTTTCCGAAAACGAAGAGAATTTTTCAAAAATTGAAAAAAAAAATGTCCAAAAAAATTTGTTCAAATTTAAAAAAAAATTAACTTTCGTAATTTCAAACCCTTTAGAAATCGGTAAAAGAAGGTTAGAACCAGCAATTTAGAGGAAAAGGTCAGACCCTTCCCATCGTCCAGTAGATCTTAGTCCCGTGAGCGTATGATTAGATAATCTCATTGGGTTCGGTCCAAAATAAAAAAAGATCACAGAGGTCACTCCCCCTTTAAAACATCCCCCCATTCCATCCATCAAAGTACAAAGAAGAAGAAGACAGTTTGGGTGTGATATTGCTACAAATGTTTATTTTGTTATAAAAGATGTTAAAAAAAGTACATGTGATCACGTTGTCAGATTGAAAAATTATCGTGGTCTTCACTTCTTTTAGAAATAATCACTCCCTGATCAGATCAATTTTCCTTTTGTTTCTTAATCTCATGCTGTTATCAAATCTGCAAATGGGATACAATTATGACGCAAATTCTGATACTACAAATATCATCTTTGGGATTGGGAGGGGGATTGGGGGGAGGACATTTAACATAAATTGCATATGCCTGAATGTGTCACACTTTTTATATGATTTTCCTAATTTTTCTAATCAGTTTCAGTGGACATGATCTGTTGTTCATATCTTTTGCAATAGTAATTTTTACCAAATTGTAATTCATCCTACTTATGATTTGGGAAAACGTAGGGAGAGGGAGGGGGCGCTCCCCCTTGCTCCGCGGCCCATGACACTGTAAGCATAGTAAACTTTGCGCGCGTCAACCGTCCAATATCCCGCGGCAATGGGACTGTTTGGAAAGATGGCGTACATTATCCCTTAAGTAGATCAGCTTTTGAATTTAAAAAAACACTCTTAATTTTTCAATTATGGCTGATTTATTGGAAAATTTTAATGTATATGACTGGACTTTGAAGATTACTAATCTTGATGAAATGCTTCTCAATCTCTCTAAAAAGTACCTCTTTTCGTATTGTACTTGCTGATTTACTAAAAGGCATACACCATGTATTAAACATATTTTAATACTGCTTAAATCTTCCTGGCATCATCAATCATATTTCCTGCCGAGATCAAAACTTCATTTCTCTAATAGACAGAATTCGCTAAACATCCTCTTTACTATCAATGACTTCCAAAGAAAATTCAGCATATTCAAGCTTGCCATGCCAAAGGCATATCTTATCGAGTATCAATTGTATCATACACTTCTTACTGTAGTGTGGCACATGTGTTGTCTTTATTTTGTAAGTCAAATCTTATACGCTCTTTTTACACAATGAAAGTCTCCCTGCATGAATATAAACTTAAAAAGTGATTGTGATGTAAACAACATACATTTATACACCGCTTAAGCTTTTAGATATTTTATTCACATAATTTTCTTTGATAATCAACAAAAAAGATAATCGGAGTATTTTTATGCGGTTATAGTTTTGATGTTGTTAATATTTAGCCTACTTCACATCCGAACATAGAAGATTAACTATTTTTATAGTAGGCTACTACGAAGAAAGTGTTAGACAGACTTTACAATTTCAAATGCATTGCACAGTTTAATTTGCAAATCATGGACTTGGTTTGCTTTGCCAATAGATATATTTCAATTTCCGTAAAGGTCGTATTTTTTGGTTTCGGACACATTGTATCAGCGCTTTTTCCTTTTATTCGACTCATCTCCCTTATAACTATGGAACATCTTCATTAAACGTCGCTAAAAATGTCGTAATATCGTAATATCACGTTATTTAAAAAAAATAAAAAATACATGCCCTGAATTGATCCATACCTAATACCTAATAAGAAAGTTTGAGGTATTATCTCTCGAAACAAAAATTATACATGAATGAGGTAAAAGCCCGTTAAAAGCAACGGACATTTTAAAAAGAGGGCATGACACGAACAAATAAAAAAAGAGTTTATAACAGTTTTGTATATATAGTTCATTAATATCCAAAACATGATATTCCATTAAAAGTCCCGAAAATAAACCATTTGCATGAAGAAAACAAATCGAAACTTATCAAGCAATCGACGCTCCCGACAATGCAAAAAATGAAAACGGCTAAGCGACGTGTGACGTCACTCCCAGAACGATCTCATCAGCGAATTCGAATATACATACAAATACAGTGCTAATTCCATAAGCGCAGTTTCTCCTTTGCGTCGCAATTCCTGTTCTTCGGAAGACATTGATATTGATTTATATCAGGCCGTTTCTGATGTAAATTAATGTTTTTAACTGTTTAATATAGATGTTTAATATTGATGTCAAGGTTTGCAATAATCAAAAGTTGAGTCAAAACTTTGAAAGCCCGTTAAAATTCGCGACTTTAAATTTTCATTTTGGAACAAATGTAAGAAGTCAATCGGTAATTTTAATATTACGTTTTGGATTAGAATTTACTATGTTAGGCTGCTGCCGAGCAGGGAAAATTTTGAATGTTATTTGGTTTCAACCAATAATTTCTTTTGTGAGAATTTATACATCGTGATAATTTTTGCTACATTTAAATTCTATGACAATAACGTACATACAATATATGATATTATTGTGTTAAATGTCAAATTAAGAAAAATAATCATGCAGTCATGTTCAATTTTAAAAACTGATAAGTTTCAGTGTTAGGCCTAACGTTAGACACGCGCTTTGCAACACTTAGGCCAGATGATACGGCATTTCGAAAAGGGATGATATGTTTTCATGAAACTTGATGATATGACTTATTTGACTATGCCTATGTTTAAGAAAATAACAGCTTGGTAAAAAAACGTATTGTTGAAAAATCTTTCTACTCATAGTGTAAATACGTCAAATTTCAAGGAACTCATATGATAAAACTAGGCCAATGTTGTTCGCGTGATGTGAAGGTGTCGCAAAAAATTTCGTTCTGGGAGTGACGTGTTCACGAATTTTTTACGAGCAAGTACATGAGCTGATGAGAACGAATACTATTTGCTTTTTTCTCCAATTTCTGCTATTACAACCGACGCCATGGGCCAGATGCACTCCACGCGTACCCCCTCCCCACTCTCTCCAAACCAATATTTGTTAAAGTCTTAGGGTCCACTGAACACGTTGTCAACTGGTAACCGTACAAATATTGGTCTGCACTGTTCAAAATGGCAGGAAAAGACCAAATGGCCGCCAAGTTCAGAAAATGCAAATAAATAATCATTAAAATGAAATTAGGTACTATGACAATACAATTCTGTTTTAATTTCATGCCTAATAATACATATTTCATATCTGGCACCTTTTTGGAGCATTTTTTGTCATCCAAGATGGTGGGGGGGGGGGAATGACTGACAAAAGGGTTATATTTCAAGGGTCGTTCCATGTTAACTCAACAAGGCCATGGCATCGTGTTGGAAATTATGTATATAGAACATCCCAAATTGTTAGTTTTATACCTTTTACCGTTCACCATTCAAAGTTAGCCTATTTGGGCCTATTTTCTTGGAAATGGCAGCCATTTTGAATTTGTATCTATTACAAAAATGACACATTTCTATGAGTCATGTGGATCTAACACTTAGTACCAGGTTTTTCTTTTTTAGATGTAGAACTAAAAAATGGCACTTAAAATTCTCCCAGTGTAAGCATTAATGTTGATATTTTCATTTAAACTCAATTTTTCATGTTTTTGGGTCTCCCAGGGTTCCGCTAGGGCCATTGTCTGGATCGTCACACACCTATCGTATCAGAAAATAAGCCACCTGCACACCTCTGGGTCTCCCAGGGATCCCTTGCCCCACTTCTCTGTCTCATCATCCACATAACATACCAGAGTATCGGCCAACAGCAACCTCTGGGGTCTCCCTGCAGGGGTCCACTGGGGCCGTTCTTTAGCTTGTCACACACCTTACAAACCAGATAATAGTACACCTGCACACCCCTGGGGTCTCAGGGATCCACTGGGCCATTCTCTGGTTCATCGCATGTACCAGAGAATGGGCCACCTGCACACCTTTGAAGATTCCCAGGGACCCCTTGGGCCTGTTCTCTGTCTCATCACACAGGTAGCGTACCAGATAACAGGCCCAGCAGACCCCTGTGTTTCATAGGAATCTGCTAGGGCCATTCTCTGGCTCTTCACACGTGTGGGTTTGTAGGTGGCCCACCATAGATAGGCCACCTACACACTCCTGGGTCTCCCACGGATCCCTTGCGCCTGTTCTCTGTATCGTCACGCACATAACCTACCAGGCCACCGGAAAATTCCTGGGGTATTCCAGGGATCCACTAGACCATTCTCTGGCTCCTTATATAGGTAACGTACCAGAGCATTTGCCCAACAAACCCATATGATTTCCAAGGGATCCGCGAAGCTCGTCACAGGCATAACGTACCAGATAATGGGCAACCAGTAGACCCCTGGAGTGTCCCAGGGATCCATTAGCGCTGTTCTTTGGCCAGACAATGTGCCACCTATTCATTCCTGGGGTCTCCCAGGGATTCCTTAAGGTCGTTCTCTGGCTCGTCACACACGTAACGCACAAGATAATAGACAACCAGGAGACACCAGGAGTCTTCCAGGTATCCGCTGGTCCAAGTGGATACCTTGTTGATCCCAGGGGTTTGCTGGTGGCCAATACTCTAGCATGTTACGTGTCAAACGAGATAGAGAGGTGCCCAGGAGAGCCCTGGGAGACCCCATGACCGTACAGGAGGACCATTTACTGGAAAGAATGGCCCTAGCGGATCCCTGGGATACCCCCAGGGGTCTGCTGGGACCATTATTTGGTATGTAACGTGTGTGACTCGCCAGCCAGAAAATGGACGCTGTGGATCCCTGGGAGACCTCCAGGAGTTTGCTGGTGGCCCATTACGTATGCGACGAGATAAAAAACGGGGCCAATGGATCACTGGAAGACCCAGGGGTATACAGATGGCTCACTTCCTGGTACGATAGGTGTGTGAAGAGCCAGAGAATGGCCCAGCAGATCCCTGGAAGACCCTAGGAGTTTGCTGGTGGCCCATTCCATAGTATGTTACGTATGCGATGAGATAGAGAACGGACCCAAGGGATCCCTGGGATCCCCAGGAGTGTACATATGGCCCATTTTCTGGTACGATAGGTGTGTGACGAGCAGGAGATTGGTCCAAGCGGATCCCTTTGAGACCCCAAAGGTCTGCTGGATGGCCCATTCTCTGGTATTTCAGATGTGTGATGAGCCAGAGAATGGCCCTAGCGTAACCATGTGAGACCTAAAAACATAAAAAATTGAAACTAAATGAAAATATCAACATTAATGCTTACCTTGGGAGAACTGTGAGCGCTATTTTTTAGTTTTACATCTTAAAAACAGCCTCGTACCAAGTTTTAGATCCATAGGCAAAAAATTGTGAACATATTTGTACTTGATAAAAATTCAAAATGGCCGCCATTTCCAACAAAATAGGCCCAAATTAGGCTAACTGTGAATGGCTATATATTACAAATGGTAAAAGGTTTAAAGCTAAAATTTTGGTTTCAAGGAAACTTAAGATGGTGGGTGTCATGGGCTTGATGAATTGACATGGAATGACCCTTGAAATATAACCCTTTGTTAGCCATTTTGTTTTTTCCGCCATCTTGGATGGGAAAAAAAGTTCCAAAGAGGTGTCAGATATGAAATATATATTTATATGCATGAAATTAAAGCAAAATTGTAATGTCATAGTACCTACATTTTTTTTAATGCTTATTTATTTGCATTTTTTTTAACTTGGCGGCCATTTTGTCTATTCCCGCCATTTTGAATAGTGCAGACCAATAATTTTACACTTACCAGTTGAAAACGTGTTTAGTGGACCCTAAGGCTTTATAACAATATTGTTGGGAGTAGGTAGGGGGAGGGGGAAGGTGCGCGTGTAGTGCATCTGGACCATGGCCTATTGGGTGTGGAATATGAGCTGCAGTTAAGCTGGTATAAGTCTATTTAGTTCAGTCTGGATTGTAGACGTTTTGCGTGTGATAGATAATATGGCTGAGATAAGATTTCTGATTGATTTTGGATTTCATTTATTGAAAAAGAGAATAACAATATCATGGGACCTGCTCTGTTGTGAATTTTGTGGATCTATTTATATATATATATATATATATATATATATATATATATATATATATATATATATATATATATATATATATATATATATATATATATATATATATATATATATATATATATATATATATATATATATATATATATATATTTATTTATATTTTATTTAGACCTACCTTGTTTTGGTTTAATTCTTAATTAGCACATCAATAAAAACTACCTGTGAAAAACCACATATAGATGAATAAACTATATGCAATTAGAAAATCATTGCAATAAAAACAGCTATTCGTAAGACAGTGCCATACGTATACGCAATAAAAGCAGCTATTCGTAAGACAGTGCCATACGTATACGCGATATAAACAGCTATTCGTAAAGCCGCCGTACTCCCGTACGTATAAGCTACACACACACACATACACACACAACACACACACACACAAAGAAAAAAAAAGCTATTCGTGAGGTAGCCTTACGCAGCAATAAAAAACAATTTACTAAAGCAGAAAAGCAACAATCACATCGAGGCCAGTAGGCTATACGTTAATTATAAGGCATCGATTTGTAAGGCAGTAGTTGTTCATACTGAAGGTCATGCGATACGGAAGGTCATGTGATGCGTACCGATATCATTTCATTTTTATGTGAAAAATTGGCTGTCTAGTCCCTTTATCATGAGAGTTAATGGGAACTCCAATACTCTAAATTCCGGTTAGCAGATATTCATATCTTTCTTTTAAAGAAAATCTATTTAAATTTTTCACTATTTCAATTATTTATCCTCAAACTTCCTTCAGGTGGTATATTAAAAATACTCTTCATAGATTCAGTTTTACTACTTTTCTTGACATATCCCATGGTTCTTAAGCCACTGAATTGCAGGAAAAATAGAATAGAATACATACAAACTTTGAGGAATCTGAGGCTAATGACAGCACAACTAGTCTGATCTTGGTCGTTTGACACCAACTTTTAAACTTAGATATCTCCTAAAAGGAATACGATTTTTTACTGTTTTCTTCACCATTTTGTTTCTTGTGAATTCCTTTTTCATATAAGATAGACTTGCTTGACCACTTTTGACCTGACGCTTTGTGATTGAATTCTAATCGGGCTTAGGACATGCAGCTGATGACCTTTGGTCATTCATGATAACAAACTAGTGTTAATAAAGGAGTTATAAGAAATAACATTATGTTTTATATTTGATCAGAACGTTAGAAAATGCGTTACCTATTTGAAATTAAAATTGATTGTGCAGACAAACACAATAAATGTGCTTCACGTAAGGAAAATTCGGCAACAACTATGAAAAAAACTGGATTAGGGAATGATTAAGGTGTGAAGGATGTTCATAACTCTTGAAATGTTCAGTAGCAGCTGCAGCTTTAATCAAATAGCTTAAGCTCTTTGCTTTAATACAACCCTGAGAAAACGTCTGTTTCGCTACGAGACAACTAATAATAACATATGCAATAGATGAAGAGGGGGAGCAAATAAATTGATTAAGACCGAAATTTGTCAATCATCTCTTAAAATCTTGCTCTGACAGTCTGACAGGGAAGTTCGGAGGCAATTGGAGTGAGAATTGCTGCTTATGTTGCCTAACTACGTAAAAACAGTTTACACTTGTCGATGACATGTACAGTAGCCCTCAAGGTGTCTTAAGGAGTCTTTCTGAGCAATCTGATGTGAAGGATTTTAAGTGCTTCAGTCATATGCACGCGCCAAATATTTACTATTGTCACTGAAAAGTATATGCGGCAAATTGGTCAATAATTTAAAGTAAATTTGTCAGTGTGGTAAAATAAGGAATGTTTTTTTTTTTTTTTAAAGATAGAAATAAAATTCATACCTGCAGGTTGTGGAACTTAATTCGGCACTCTGGACGAACGGAATGTAACTGATGTATCAGTATGGTCAGGTACGGTATATACAAATGTTATCCAGCACGCTTTTATGGTGAGTAGCAAACAGCTGCATTTGCACAGCTGTATGAAGATCATTATAAAGCTATAAACATATAAAACTCTAATAAATGATGGATGTACAAATGACAATCCGACAATTAAATAAACAAACCAACTAGAAGCAAAATCACCACAGCTGCACATAAATATTTAAAATGCTATCACAAAATTATCACATTGCGTGACAGAAATGTTGCAATAATGTTATTCATTTAAATGTTTTTTTTTTTTTGTCGAGTAAAATATGAAGCTGGTGGCATAAAATCTACTCCAATTAACAGTATAAGGAGGCAAATTCACCTGGACTCATTTGATAAATGTTTGGCGTTCATTAGGCAGTTGGAAATTTTGTCTTGATGCATAAATGCCATGAGTTATGAGTTCACGAAGCTGTGAAATAGTAACTTTAGTACACAAACACACAGCTCAATCGTGCGAATCTAAATATATACCATAACACTTTTTTCATCGAAACTGTTCTATGTAGACACATTTAAACGTTTGTGAGATTTACGACTATCTACTGAAGTTTATTTTTCAACTTGCTACCTCGGGGACAGGGCGTAAATGTTGTAAATGGTGAGTATAATAGTAGCACGTTTCCAAAATTAATCGTGGAAAAAAGAACTTTAAACTAAAGATTTAGTTTTAATTAGGAATTCCGTTCTTTTACTCAGATGATTCGTTGGGCGCCAAGCAAATAAGAAACAACCCCACACCCTCCTCTCGCACACACATACACCACAAGAGCTTCACTCAAACCTGTCACGAAATATTACTAGGTTAAATGTCAAATAAGAACAGCTAATAACAGCTTTTTGATAACATAACAGTAATATAACCGATCTAAAAAGAACATGCCCCTACGCCACCAAATGCATGTATGTTACCGACTATCTTTTCTCTCACAAATTATCACTTTCATGTTGAAGTAGTTAAATTATTCAGATAAAGCTCTGCAAGTATTATTCAGGTTTTTATCATCAGGGAAAGTGCGGTTTCTTAGATGTGAAGAATATTGAAGAAATTAACTATTACAGAATTTGATTGCTTCTTCAGTTTGGGAAATTCTCTTAATAGTCCGGTGGCTAAATTCCAAATTTGGCTCATATCTATACACGTTGGATTAAAGCACCAAACTTTGTACATTTCATGTTTAGGTCCTATAGAAAAATCTATAGAGGGGAAGAGGAAGAAGGGGGAGGGGGAGGGGGGGGGGGGTTGCCCGATTGTTAAAGTCTAGCTTAGGAGCAATTAAAGGTCAAAAGTCAGTGTGGGGTCAAAATTTTAAAACATCCCAATCCTATCGACACATATATCAAATTACTTGGCAGGTCAAAAGAATTTCAAAAAGGTAAAGTTTGCTATATCCGTGACCTTCGAATATCTTGCTATGGTCGGAAATAAGCTAAAGGTCATCGAACTTTCGATTGGTCACTACACAGGTGGTCAAAACCGATACATTTACCAATCTTTTTGAAAGCGTATCAAATGAATTGTAATTGTAGGATCATTTCCATTAATAAAGTCTATAGTGTGATGTACTCATCATGTCCAGTTTTAGAGATATGGGGAAATATTCATAGTGCGCGCGTATGTACGGGGTGGGGACATCATTGATATTGCGTATGTACGGGGTGGGGACATCATTGATATTGTCCTACACCTCTGAAACTGGACATGCTGGGTACATCACACTATAGACTTTATTAATGGAAATGATCTTACAATTCATTTGATATGTTTTAAAAAGAAGGATCGGTAATTGAATCGGTTTTGACCCCTGTGTAGTGACCAATCGAAATTTCGATAACTTCTAGCATATTTCCGACCATAGCAACATATTCGAAGGTTACAGATATGGCAAATTATAACTTTTTGAATTCCTTATGACCAGCTGAGTAATTTGGTATACTTGTCGACAGGATAAGGATATCTTAGAATTTTGAACCCCAGGATTGAAATATTTTTAAAATTTGACCTCGTACTGACCTTTGGCCTTGATTTGCTCTTGACCTAGATTTCGAAAACTTTAATTTTTCCATGTGATCAAAGCAATAAATGTGCAAAGTTTGATGCTTTAATCCAGCAGGTATATAATTTTTGCTTAGTCACCGAACTATGATTAGTTGGCAAATGTATGTGATGAACAGAAAAGGTGACGCTGATTGAGGGAATATTTCTTATTCTTCAGATCTTTTGAATGTATTTTGAAAAAAAAAAAAAAACTCCAATAAAGATGACTCTTATCAAAATAAATCATCTAAGATTGGAGGTGATGGATAAGCCACACCGTTGGAAATTCTGATAAGTGTTAATGCATAGTGCATCCGTTGCTAAAGTTGATGAACTCTCAGGCTTGTATACTGTGTTTTTGTCTTTAGTTCTGTTCTGCAGATCGCAACGTTAATTCGGTTTCTAGGGCACATACACACAAAATGGGTTAAAATCCCAGTCAATCCCCAAACTCGAGTTAATGAGGCAATTGACGTCATTCTCTTCCAGACAAGCCTCGCCCATTCGGTCATTTTTGACGAGTTGTGATTTCGTTTTGGAATAGCTGCCTCAACTCCTGCGGTCTGTAAAAGAAAATCCGTTCCGAGCAGGGTTGTGTTTTTAAGAAGCCCTGGGTTTGTTATTGTGTTAATCTTGGAGAAATTAACAACTTTAAATATATATTTCCTTACTTATTTATTCATTACTATTATTATTACTATTATTATTATTATTATTATTATTATTATTATTATTATTATTATTATTATTATTATTATTATTATTATTATTATTATTATTATTATTATTATTATTATTATTATTATTATTATTATTATTATTATTATTATTATTATTATTATTATTATTATTATTATTATTATTATTATTATTATTATTATTATTATTATTATTATTATTATTATTATTATTATTATTATTATTATTATTATTATTATTATTATTATTATTATTATTATTATTATTATTATTATTATTATTATTATTATTATTATTATTTCTATTATTATTATTATAATTATTATTATTATTATTATTATTATTATTATTATTATTATTATTATTATTATCATTATTATTATTAATATTATTATTATTATCATTATTAATTATTATTATAATTATTATAATTATAATTATTATTATTATTATTTTTATTACTATTATTATTATTATTATTTTATTATTATTATTATTATTATTATTATTATTATTATTATTATTATTATTATTATTATTATTATTATTATTATTATTTATTATTACTATTATTTATCATTAATATTATCATTATTATTATCATTTTCATTATTATTATTATTATTATTATTATTATTATTATTATTATTATTATTATTATCATTAACATTCATCATTATTTATTATTATTATCATTAATATTAATATTATTATTATTATCATAATTATTATTATTATTATTATTATTATTATTATTATTATTATTATTATTAAATGTTATTATTATTATTATTATTATTATTAATGTTATTATTATTATTATTATTATTATTATTATTATTATTATTATTATTATTATTATTATTGTTATTATTATCATTATTATTATTATTAATATATTATTATTTTTTTTTACTTCGTTTATTGACATCTTCAACAACAACAATGACAATTCATACATTTGTAGAAAAAACCTCACATAACGAATAATAACTAATATTCGATTACTTTCTAGCACATTTGTGTATTTTGCGACTTCATATAGTGATAAGTGAATAAAAGAAAAATAAATTGATTAAAACACAACTAAGCGAAAAATTAGTTAGCTCAAAAGCTAGCTCATATAGTAAAAAAAAAAATTAAGAAGATTACCAATAAAAGGAATGCGCAAAATACACAGACGTACCTTTTTAAAAAAAAAAAAAAAAGGTTAACGGGGGTAAAGGACTAAGTAACACATTATGACGCAATGAGACGCAATGAATATCATTTGTCAGAGAATGTGAACAGTACATAATATATACATATATATATATATAAAGTTAAACAAAGCAATAAATTTCACAGTGTCGAAGTAGATAATTTTTGGGTTGAGATACCTAATAGCCTTAACCACATACGAAAGAAGTAAATTGAATATAGAATAGATGCAAGTATAAGTGCAAAGAATGCAGTAGTTTAGTCCACATACTAGTGTTACTTAAAGAAATTATAAAGGGTGCTATTTGGGTTGCCATGACGATTGATTATATCCGTCAACTTGAAGATTAAATAACAAAATGCGATGAAAATGATTAACTTGGGGTAAAACAGACTTACAACTGCAATCATAAATATAATTTTTAGCATGAATTACGAAATAAGTTAAAGGGGCTTTTATATTATCTAGTTGTCCAAAGAATACAATGACTTTATTAAGAACAACGGGGTTTGAAATAATAAGCTTCACAGCATCACTCCACAAACAAGCAACAAACGAGCAATCCCAAAAGAGATGAGATAAAGTCTCATTTGAGGCATTACAAAATGTACACAAGGGTGAATCTAATAAAGCTATCTTATTCACAAAATAATTGGTACCTAGTATCCTGTGAATGAAACGGAATTGGAAATAATGAAGTGTAGAATTCTTAACAGCTTCAAAAAATAACAGGAAGATTTTGTTCCAATTAGTAACATAAGAAAAATCGTCGTTCCACTTATCTAAACAAGATGGTAACTTCTTGTACTGTTTTACGATAGAATAATAGATTGATCTGTTGGAAATGCAATTGGAACAATAAAGTGATAAATTTGATTCATTACGGGTAACATTAAGAGAGTTGGCAACATGGGAAAATAAATTATCTTTCCAAGAGGCAGGTATGCAAGAGATAATACCAAAATAACGGGTGAAAGGTAAGGATGTAACCTTAAACTCTTTTATAAAGTCAATATAACTTTTCGAGGAACCATCCATGCAGAAAAGGTCACGGACCCGAAATGCCCCAGCGTTTAAAAGATTCTTATCAAAAAATGTCTTGTTCCCAATTTTTAGAAGTGAGTTGTTTAAAATAATTTGATTATTAAAGTGATCAAGCGACATATTGAAGTTAAAAGAGAACCAAGCTTCACATACCTGTTTACAAAACAGTTCTTAATTTTCAAAAAATCATGTGGACTCATATTGCATTTAAATATAAATATATTTCCAAAATTACGTAAAGCTAAATCAAAAAAGATCTTCCAATCATTTGGAATAGGTGAACAATAACGACGAATCCAAGAACACTTTAGAGTAGAAATAAAAGATTCAACAGGCAACATACGAAGCCCGCCCATCATTTATAAGTGAAGAGCTTTTAACTTTATGTGGTTTACCATTCCAAATAAACTTATACCAAATTTTGTTAAGTTCTTTGATATAGGATTGAGTGGGGTTTGGAAGCACAGTAAATAAGTAGACTTAGTTGGGAAAGAGCAAAAGATTTATTGATAGTAATTCTACCTATGGGTGTTAGGTCACGAGTTGACCATAGATTAAGAATGTTCTTAAGGCGAGATAATTTGGGCTGATAATTTAGATGGAAAAAATCGTCATGGTGAGTTGTAAACGAAATACCTAAATAACAGATAGGACCATTGGAAAAGTTAAGAATATAATTTTTAAGATGATTTGGGGGTATTTTAGTGTAATAAACCAAGGGGGAAAATGTATGATTTATCAAAATTAATTACGAGACCGGAAACTTTGCCAAAGTCATTTAGACTTAAAATAGCGGCATCAGTGGACGACTTAGAACCGTCCGTAAATAAAACAGTGTTATCAGCATATTGACAAATTTTTAAGTTAATATCACTTACATGTATACCTCTAATAGAATGGTTATGCTTGATATAGATACAAAGAATTTCAGAACAAATCATAAATGAATAAGGACTAAGAGGACAGCCTTGTCGTACGCCACGTGATACCTAGAAATAATTAGTACAATGACCATTGTTGATTACACATGAAGTAGCCTTTGCATAAAGGGTAGAAACCCATTGTATGAAACCCCGTCCAAAATTAAAATAAGAAAGTACCTTGTTAATAAATGAATGGTCCAAGGAGTCGAAGGCTTTCTCAAAATCGAGAAAGATTAATGAAGCTGGTAAATTATTATGATTACAATAGCTAACAGTATCTAACACTAACCGAATATTTTCCCCGATATACCGACCCTTAAGGAAACCAGTCTGCTCTGGACTGATAAGATCAATTAAAATACATTTTAAACGGTTGGCCAGGGATTTAGCTGCTATTTTGTAATCAGTGCTAAATAGAGCGATAGGTCTCCAGTTTTTTTAAGAATTATGGGTTTTTCCCAGGCTTAAGAATCAAAAAAATTAAGGAAATACCTGGTGTTTTTCTCCCCACCCTCAACCCACCTTGCCCTGGAACGAATAAAAATACCTTTAAGTTTATAGTCATATATCAAATCGAGCTCATTCTTGAAACCTTTTAAAGTAGATAACTTTGAATCAGTGGGAGATGTTATACATAGTTGATCATAATACGAAATAAATTGAAGTACCTTGCGCTCATGAGCTAATCTTTCACGTGCCTTACGTTAAGAGTAAGCAATAGTAACAGATCTGAATTTCATTTTAGGAAAATCCCATAACAAAGAAGCATTCAAATGAGAATAATCAACAGTAATGGAAGAGATTATATCATTAATAAGACTTACGTAATCATTATCTTTAAGCAAGGAGGCATTAAATTTCCAAGTACCTGGACCGCGTTCCAATAAAGAAAGCAATTTGATGGTAACAATATCATGATCAGAATTAAACAAAGGATAAGAAGAAGTATCGTCAACAAGATGAATTAGACATCTGGAGATAAGGAAAAAGTCAAGCCTGCAATGTATAGTTTTGTCAATAGTAGAATGCCAAGTATAGTTAAAATGACAAGGATGCTGTTCTTTCTAGATGTCCAGAAGGTCAAACCTGCTAATGAGTTCCAACACAGAACTTCTCGCATTGAAATTACTTACCCTATTTCCCCTTTAAAAAAAAAATCTAAATCAAAATCGAAAACAAGGTTGAAATCACCACCCCAAATTATATTGATATTGCTATATTTACCAATAATATTGCCAATATTATTAAAGGAAATAGGTTGATCAATATTAGGAGGTGAATATTAATTAAAAGATAAGGAGTGTTCTTTATATGACAATCAGTGACAACGTATCTACCATTAATATCACACGTAATATCATCAATGCAAACATATAGTGAGGGTTTAAATTAAATCATAACACTACGGCTATCACTGGAGCCGTGTGCAAACAGAACCTTGCCACCCCATTCATTGCTCCAGTATTTAATATCACTGTGGGTAGAATGAGTCTCTTGTAAAAAAATAATATCAAAAAAATGATTGTGAAAAAAGGCAAAATATTTTCTCCTTTTCTTACAGTCTCTGATGCCCCGTGTATTAAAAGAGGCAATTTTTATAATAGTCATTTTAAATTAATCAATGAAATAGTGTGGAGCATATACATTATCCGCATGATAAATAAACAAGCTATTGCTAGTAAATATTTGAATGAAGCAATAATTATGAAGGAGATAAACATTGAAATTGATAAAGACGTATATCTTAAAGACCAAGTAGAATATACGGAGTTTTGAAAGTTAGAAAAAAGTAAAAATAGAAATAATAACAAAATAATAAAGAAAACACTCACACAGGAAGAGTTACTTGAAACTTCCTGAAAAGGTCCACAAGTCATCAAAGTGGACCAAATGAACAAACCTTTTGGTCAGCATAAAAGGTGGCTTATTGAGATAAACAATAGTGAATGCTCACGAAAAATCTAAGTAAATTTTAACCTGATTATAATCAACAAGATTATTTCAACATCTTGAAGCATGTAACTATGTAAATAACCATGTAAACTTGTTGCTTACAGATAAAATGATATAATCCACAAAATAGTCATAACTTATTGGAACGTGTAAGTGTGCAAAAATCCATGTAAATTTGAGCTTGATTACCGGTAAACTGATATCATTTTAAAAAGGATTGTAACTTTGTGGAACTTGTGATTATCCATGTAAACTTGAACTAGAATTTTACAGGTAAGCTGATTTTATAACTATGTAAACTTAAACTTGTTTTTATGTAAGATGGTGTAATGGCGAAAGAAAATGAACATGTAAATATTTAAGTGAATATTTGTGAACCATGTGAATATCTATGTAAACTTGAAGATGATTTTTTCCGGTAAGCTGTTTTCTTAAATATGTTTAAAAACAAACTATACAAACTTGAGCATAATTACTGGTCAGCTGATAATATTCTTTAAAAGAAGTGTAACTTTGCAGAACATGTAAACAACTTATGTAAACTTGAAGTTGATGTTTACAGGTAAGCTGATTCTATAACTATATAAACCTAACATTTGTTACATGTAAGATGGTATAATGACGAAAGGAAATGACGAGGAAAATAACTAAGTTGTGCAATAATAATAATAATCATAATAATAATTAGTATTATTACATAATATTATTATTGTTGTTGCTGCTGCTGCTGTTGTTGTTGTTGTTGTTATAATGTTGTTGTTATTATTATTATTATCATTATTATTATTATTATTATTATTGATTATTATTGATCGTTATTGTTGTTATCATCATTATCATTATCATTATTTGTTTTATATATTATTCTATATTATTATTATCATTATTATTATTATCATTATCATTATTATCATTATATATTATTATTTTTATATTTTTTTAGGGGTAAATTAGGCATTAAAGAGAGTATATGATTTTTGAAAATGTTATAATATGTTAAAACTTGCCGTGCTCCTGACTGTTTTGGCACGTTTTTTAATTTAAGTGAGGTTTATTCTGAAAGATTATAAGATGCTCCACATTTTTATATCAAAAACAGTTTGTTGCGAAAACGTTTAGTGGGTTTGAAAGCAGATTCAAAAGTGTGCATTTCTGTAATTAATCATTTTTGAGTCTAAGCCTTATTCCGTAATCTATTTTCGTTGATGTCACTCTCATAAATTAATTTACATAATAATTCTTCCAGATCATGGATCATAAATTCACTTGAAAACTGAGTTCTTCATGGTCATACATTTAGTCTATCCTTTTCACTGAGTGTAGGGTAAGCGCATATGTTTGGCTAGCTAGATAACATACGACTGTGCTGTAGCCATATGCATCGGCTGTACAGTCAGAAGGCTGTGTATACTTTATAACGTGGAAAACGTTTACATTGCTCAACATAATAGCGTAACCGAATATTGACGACGCACGGCTTAAACAAATTTGTGGCTGTTGCCTTTTGTAATTATAAGTTAAAAAAATCATCCTACTATGTAAAATTAAGATGAACATACTCAAAAAGACTTAATCTTAATGGGCACCTACGTTTTTAACCTTAATGGCTGTTGTAAATTGGTTAAAACAAGAAATTATTTTACTAATCCTTCTCCGCGATGGTTCACTATACAAAGCGTTGAAGTGTCTGTACCTAATTAATTGGAAACACTGCGAACGTCCAAGCGTCAAAGAATCCGCGGGCATACACCACTAAATCGAACAACTAGCGTGCGTGCCAATAATAACAAAGCTTGGATGTTGAAATTATAAACGAGATCTGACAACAATACGTAACATATAACACATGGTGGATGTAAACGAGAATATTAACCATATCGGTCACCGTTGTTCATGTACACAGGCGGGATTTGATAGGGAAACTGAAAGGAAGGCCATCCCCTCCTCCCCCCCCCCCTCCCGCCCGCACGACTATTTTCTGCATTTTAGCGTGATTTTGTCTTCCCAAACTTTTGATTTTGCCCCACTTTCGTTAGGAAAATTCCGCCCACTTTTCATGTTGGTATGCGTCACGAGGCTGAATTGGTCCGAAATAAGGAGTATGGCAATTACTGAGCCAAAATATATGAATTTTCTTTGAACGAAATAATTTGTTACAGGTCTACAATTTAATTGACAAAACAATTATCGTCTTAATTTCATTTTCTTTAAATAGCCGGAGACACCACTCACCCCCCTCCCTCCCCTCCAGTGGATAGAATCTCTGAGCCCATGTAGTATTCATTCTAAAAAGGCACTTTTGTAATATTTAATCAAAAGTATTTGCAAATTCTTCCACCTTTGACAGTAATTGAGGTGAACTTTTCATTTTCAACAGGGGCACTTTATTCATTTGTGTGTAGGGCACCGTTCCCCCGCCCTTCCCGTTCCTACACTTATGCACTGAGTATCACGACATGGACATAAAATTCATTAAAACAAATATTCAATAACTGTTTGAAGAACAATTATTGACTAAGCTAGACTTTCTTTTAGTTGTATAGGCCTAAATTCTTTTCCCACGTATTTTTTTACCGTTTTGCCACTTTTCTTTATTTCGCTTAAATGATATTCTATTGCATATCAAACATGCTTCTCCATCGTAGTATGTGATATAAACTTTTTCTCGCGCTGGTGACTTGTTGTCTCTCAAAGAGGATTGTAAGTGCGAATATCAGAAAAAAAGAAAAAAAAAACTCGCCAGCGTAATCTGGCCTGAGCTGTGCGTTGCTTTTGTACGCCCGTCGCAAGTCAGGCGAACAAAGTTGTCAAGGTAAACGATTAGCTCCGAAAATCATTTAATTTCATTCCTTTTGGTTGTATATAAGAAGATAAAAATGTATTTAGTAACTTTACAATATAATTGTTATCAAATTGGTAGCTCGTCAGTTCTATCTTTAATGGCTTTAACACCATAATTTCTAAAAGTGTTGGTCGTATGATAGGTCTAAATGAAAATCCCATTGGAAGTTTGTGTCTCACTCAGTATTGCAAGTAGTGTGTAGCATGTAGGGCATGCTGAGTGAGATGTTTATCTCACTAATGTTTGGCTAGCTGAACTTGCTTCACTCGTAATCATGACTCACGTGGGTATGTGTAGTCAATCATTTGCATTTCAATCTGGGTGGTGTTGTTGTCAGTTTATATATATATATATATATATATATATATATATATATATATATATATATATATATATATATATATATATATATATATATATATAGATATATACACCAATAGCAGTAGTGCATTTGCTGCAATTATACTGGTCTAGAAATATGTCTGTGTTTGCCGTGCTCCTGACTGTTTTGGCAGGCTTTGCGATTAGATATTATTTGAAAGATGTGTAGAAGGAAATTTTACATCACATAGTCAAAAATCACTCTGTAACGAGAATGATTACCTACATCGCATGGGGAAAATTCATGGGGTCAATTTTTTAGTTTCGTAGCGCTCTTTTTGTCTGTAAAATTCGTCCATTTTTCAATCAATAATTACTTTAAAAAGCCAATGAATATAATTATTGAACATTTCACTAAAAGCTTTGCAAAAATGACGGTAATTGATCCATTCTTTAACCACGAAATCATCTTCGGCAAATGACACGTTTAAACTCATTATATATTCATAAATCCGAGTGGGCGTGAATACGTACAGAAGAAAAGGAACGACTTGTCAGAGTTTGGGAATTGACTGATCTCAATTAGAATAAGGAGACATTAATCGAGGCAGGGCCGGATTTAGTAATGGGCAACGTGGACAGCTGCCCATGGGCCTTTACAACCAGGGGCCTCCACATATTTTTTGAAGAAAAAAATTGTAAGGGAAAAATGTGGTAGCAACCTGTTAATTTGCAATGAAAATTCCTAAACATAAATTTACTTCAAAAATCACAAAACACTGCACCATTTTGCATCTAGGCACCCTTAATTAATCCAACAAATTCCAAAGGGGTACACCTCCTCTCCTTAGACCCCTCCTTCAGAACGGCGGTCATTAAAGTAGTGTAAGCCTTTACATATCGAAATCCGGCCCCGAATCGAGGGTAGTATCTTCACGGTATTTTCAGTTTTATTTGACTGTAAAATAAGAAATCGGTAACATTGTAGTATTACATTACTTATCATTTCAATATCGCAATCGAGAATTGCTACCGTCGTACATAGCCAGAATTTGCGGACATGCAAAATATCACGCGTAAGGTAACATAAACTTCATGCATACCAACAAGAAATAAATCAAAATTATTTACCGCGCGTGTACGCTCACCACCGCGCAACTGTTTTTCACAGTACACGCTCGCACTCCGAAAAACGTCACAACGTACGACCGTCTTGCTTTTATTCTCTTTTTTTTAATTTTTATAAGCGGTTCAGAAAAGAAGAAAAAAATTCTAGGGGCAGTAGAGTCAGGTAGTCCGGGAATTCTCTATTTTCTTCCCCACAAAATGTTGTTGAAGTAAAGGATTAGTTCAGTGGTCAAACAAGTTTTATTTTATATGAAAGAGGACTTCAAAAGAAACAAAATGACGAAGAAAATACTTCAATATCTTATTTCGTTAAGGAGATATTCAAGTTAAAATCTCTGTCGTATCAAATGACTGGTGTAAGTCTACTATGGAAATGAAAGGTTGATTTACTCATCCTCACAATATTGTATGTATTTTACAGAAACTTTGTTTAACTTTTTTTAAATTTGAATTACTTTTCCTCGAACTTTCTTCTGGTAGTAAATTATTATTACCCTTATATTTGGTTTCCTACATTCCATACAAATCTAATGGATTTTAAGCCACAGTCGCAGGACGAAAAATGGTAGAATACATCAATATTTTCAGAAATCTGAAGCTGTAATGTCACAACTAGTTCGTTTCAAAAATATAATAAAGTGCACTGTAAAAGCGATTGGAAGCCAAAAGTTATACTTTTTGGTTTTTGACAAATAGTTTGGCATGTCAGTCAAAATTACCCGAAGTGTACAAAACATAAATAAATTATTGTCTCCTGTACCTCCTACACTACATGATCACCCCCTGATATTGGGGTGGGGTGGGGGCTCACCAGGTGTCCTCACATGATGACTTCATATTAGGGGTTAGGAGAGGTCATAAGTTTTTGGACGGGACAAAATTTGGTGATTTTTGCCTGTGTCCATGTGTTTATTTGTGTGTATGTGTGTTTTTATGTGCGCGCGCGTGTGTCCCATATAGACACTGCCTTCAAAAGTTCAAAGGTCACAGAGCTATTGACCTTTTCACCATTTCTCCCTATAGCTATGGAATGTGAGCATGAATGGTGTCATACAGTAGGGTACAATAAATGTGAAAAATTTCAGAAGTTATTTCTGTGAGTAGGGTCAGATGTCAGAGTTCACAGAGCTATTGACCTTTCACCATTTCCCTTATAGCTATAGAATGTGAGCATGAATGGTGTCATACAGTAGGGTACGATAAATGTGAAAACTTTCAAAAGTTATTTCAGTGATTTGGGTCAAGGGTCAGAGGTTAGAGGTGAAATATGTGATTTTAGGGGGTAATTATGTACTAATTTGTACATTTTTGCGGTATTTTAAAGTCAACAAGTACAAGACCTATACCAACCCTATGTTGTACCGTGATACCTTGGTACATGAATGTGTGCCGCAGACTCCTATTGACCCGTATACGATCAATGTGCAAAATTTCAGAAGTTATTTCAGTGAGTGGGTCAGAGGTCAGAGGTCAAATATGTAATCTTAGGGGTATAATTATGTACTGATTTGTACAATTTTTGTGCAACTTGAAATTCAGAAAGTTAAGATCTATACCAACCCAATGTTGTACCATGATACCTTGGTACATGGAATTGTGTCCCGTAGACTCTGTGGTCAAAAGATCAAAGGTCATGTGTAGTCATGGTGTCATACAGTATGGTGTAATAAAGTAAAAAAATCAGAAGTTATTTCAGTGATTATGGTCAAGGTTCAGATGTCAGAGGTCAAATATGTGATTCTATGGAGTAATTATGCACTAATTTGTGCATTATTGTGCCAACAGTCACAGAGCTATAGTGATCCTGTGTTTTCCCCCACTATGCTGTACGCTTATAACGTGATGAGATCAGCAATTCCGTGGATTGTTTTCTTGCAGTGTGAGGCTAAGTATAATAACGCAATTCCTGGATACCTTGCAAGATACACAGGGACGTATATAGGTTGACTACAAATTTTGGGGAGAGATAACACCACATCTATTATTACCATCAGTCTCGCAAGTACTTATGGCTGTAACAATAATCAATTGATAGGCCTATTTTAATACTATTTTAACTGGGTAGGGAAGCCTGGGAGGGGAGGAAGGGGGAGGGGGGAGAAGGTAACAAATTAAGATGTGACTAATTCAATATGATTCTAACCAAAGGTATTATGGTATAAACTTAATATTTAGTAATAAGTATATGATTGTTTCATTTTTTATCGCACAAAGCAAGCATGGCTATATGATAGTTTGTTAACCAGGATTCAGCTATAGATGCAATGAAGTGTATCAGCTCTCATGTTTGATCTAATTATAACGCAAACTGTAACATAGGCTATATATGTTAAAGATCTGTGAATGAGAGTGACGGGTGAAAACTCACAGTATAGTTTACGGATCATCAATCGAGAAATGATGATACTACCATTCTTTTTCGTCCATTCTGAAAATACTGGGTTAAAAACTTATTTGGTATATACTTGACTTTTATTACAGCATTTATCAAACATATATAACCAGATAACATCATTTTCAAGCTTCGAATGTTTAAACCACTTTTTGGGTAGGGGGTCAGTGGCGTAGCTAAAGGGAGGGGAAGGGGAGGGGGTGCCGGTCGACAATTTTCCCTTGGCCTGAAATTTCCTAAAAGTTTGCACAATAGAAATTAATTATGTTGGATTGTTTTGTTATCCCGATGAAAGCAATCGGTCTTAGAGTTCAGTTAGGCCTATATACCAGCTATCTAATTGGAAGAAAGGATCACAACATTTCCGAAAACCGACTTTTAAAGGGTTCCACAAAATGTCATACTTTTCCCTCAAACTTTCGTAAGTTTTTTCCAAATATATCTGACTTTCTCAATATTTTCGACGGTTTTGCAAAAGATATCCGAAGTTTTTTCTCAAAATATCTAAGTCCCTGTTTCGTCAAAATGTCTGAATCATTCTATGAAAATTTCCGAAACTGTGCCTTTAAATATCCGACGTTTTCCTCCAAATTTCCGACTGTCCGAAGTAGGCATAGGCCTATATTCTGAATTCCCAAAGTTTTTCCTCAAAAAATCCAACATTTTCTCCAAACTAGCAAAATTTCAGAAGCTTTTCATCAAAATAACCGACTTTTTCCTTGAAAATTTTACAGGGAAGGAAAGGGGGTAGCTTAGATTCGGTTTTTTCTCATAGATTTGGCCCCCTGCAAAAAATACTTGCTTCACCTGGGGGCCCAGGTGCGGATTGTGTCAAATTCACCGACAAACTGAAAATTTATTTTTAATTCATTCATCAGTTCATAGAGCCTGAAGGGAGGGTTTCCTTTATTGTCCCTAAGCTTTGGGCCAATTAATTTCTTTTGGTAAGGCCGTCCAAACCCGAAACGGCTATCAGTGGACTCCGGGACTGTGAGTGCCTCACTTTTCCTCTTGGTTGAAATAAACTTGCCCAGGATATTAATTAGATGCGCCCAAACGGAATGAAAATAAACGGTGCATGGCTGAAGTAGGCCAATCAATTACTTCGATCTACATTTTTCAGAAGAAAGATGCTTTTCTTTCTGTTCTGGGTGATTTTCTCATTTCTATGACCTAAAACGCTTGATTAGGTTCTTTATAAGAACTTGGCTATAATTTCCCCCTCGCTAACCTTGTCAGGAAATATACTTCCTCCCCCCCTCCCTTTCCCCACTCACTAACCTACTCACCAGCCTATACTTTTCTTCCTATTTATCAAAGCTTCGGTGGAGGGTCTCCCGGACCTCTAAATCCAAATTTCAGTGGTCAGGCAGTTGCGGTTCTGCTTTAGGGATTTACTGTCTAGTGATTTATGCAATAATTTGGCCCACCAATTAAAATGTCGATGTTACATACACCATCGACTGTATGCTTTGAACCTAAGATGATAAATATAATCTCAAACATTAAATTGAATGAAAAGAAAAATGAAATAGACCTAGGCCTAACTTAAGTATATAATGGTATTGTTTTAATATCGTATCTAAAAGCCATGTTAGACAACAGCCGTTTTTTTTTTTTTTTTTTTTGCAGCCTCTATCAAATTCATTGAAATATTATGAATCAATGGACAAAATATCGCTGGAAGGATAGTTTTTACCCTAAATTAACTTAACAAGCGTATATACTGAACATATGAATATAATCTCAGACAAATGAATGAAGAGAAAATGAATATATATATATATATATATATATATATATATATATATATATATATATATATATATATATATATATATATATATATATATATATATATATATATATATATATATATATATATATATATATATATATATATATATATATATATATATATATATAAATATATATATATACATATATATATACATATATATATATATATATATATATATATATATATATATATATATATATATATATATATATATATATATATATATATATATATATATACATATATGTATATTGCTGTTGTTACCAACAACAACAACAAAAACAACAACAACATTGATAATAATAATACTAATAATAATAATACTAATACTAATAATAATACTATAATACTAATAATAATAATAATAATAATAATAATAATAATAATAATAATAATAATAATAATAATAATAATAATAATAATAATAATAATAATAATAATAATAATAATAATAATAATAATAATAATAATAATAATAATAATAATAATAATAATAATAATAATAATAATAATAATAATAATAATAATAATAATAATAATAATAATAATAATAATAATAATAATAATAATAATAATAATAATAATAATAATAATAATAATAATAATAATAATAATAATAATAATAATAATAATAATAATAATAATAATAATAATAATAATAATAATAATAATAATAATAATAATGATGATGATGATGATGATGATGATGATGATGATGATAATAATAATAATAATAATAATAATAATAATAATAATAATAATAATAATAATAATAATAATAATAATAATAATAATAATAATAATAATAATAATAATAATAATAATAATATAATGATAATAATTATCATTATAATAATATACAGTTCTTACAAAGCGCAACACACACTAAATTCTCATTGCGTTAAAAAAACAAACGAAATACAAAAGAGGGGAGAATATAGAAAAACTTATAGAAGTAAGAAAAGATGTGTTTTTAACAATGATTTAAAGTTAGTTACAGTTTGAGCCTCTTTGATATGTGTTGGTAGATTGTTCCAGAGAGTAGTATAGTAAGTTAGTTGTACTGTCTCCTGATTAATCTAACTAAAATTCACTCTTAAATTTAAGAGAGATTTAAACAGAAGATCAGTGCTAATTGGCATTATTACTGATCATCTGTTTAATGCATCTCCCTTAAATTTTAAGAGGTGCTGTGGCTCAGAGGGCAAATAGTCATGTTCGTATTCGAGAGAAATCGAGTTCTATTCCCGTCGTGAGCGCTGCATTGTGTCCTTGAGCAAGACACTTTGCTCTACTTGCTTTAGTCCACTCAGCTGTGAAATGAGTACCAGCACTGCTGGGGAGTTAATCTGCGATGGACTGGCGTCCCGTCCAGGGGGAGTAATGTATTCTCATCCGCTTGCGCCATGGAAACCGGGGATACGCACCGGCTCAATGAGCTTAATGGCTCGTATGGATTTAGTTTTTAAAGAGGAGATTAGTACAACTAACTTACTATACTACTCTGGCTGGAAAAACAGAGAGAAGCTTCTTTTTCTTACTAAACATTGTTTTAAGCCAAATTTCCCTAGCAATGTTTAAATAATACAATAATCAGTTGGTTGATCTGTTTTTAAAATTAATTTTGAATGTTTTGTTTTTCTTAGTAAACCAGCAACTCTATCTTGGGTGTCTGCATCAGGAATAACATCATTTTCTCGCAAGCAGTTTTGAAATGAATCTATGTCTTCACAATAAAATAGACAAGCCCATTTTATTTGCTCTCTGAAATCTTTCATAACTGAATTGTACTTTTGTGAAAGAATTCAAACACTCTGGTTTGTATGCCGACCACTAAAAGCCAATTCCCTAATCATGCATTATTCAAGACCCCCTTGAGTCGGAGCCATGCGACTCAAGAGAGCCGACAGGCGACTCAATGAACGGCTCGCATTCTTGGTATGCGATCGAAATTTCAACTCTTTAGTTGCGGAACAATTATCAATGATAAACAAAGTTTCATCTCCCATAAAACATTTATATAAAGCGTCTATTGTTTCATGTAAAGAAACATTTTTCCAATTACAAAGGTATGCTTCATCATCCCACCAAATCTATTTTCTATTTTGATTTGCTCGATTCCATTTAATTGTCGGACAAATTATAACAATATGTTTAAAAAAGTGTATATATCCCCCCTTCTCCCGGGGAGTTACTAATAAATCTAAACAAAAATCTATTTTACCACAACCTTTTTGTCCACATATTAAGACTGAATGTGGAAACAATTAACGAGAAAAATCCATTTTTATTTTAGCAAGCAGAACCTAAAATTCTTCCATTTTCTATATTCAGTTGCGCATCCTGAATAACATATATGTAACATCTAAATTCTCCCGCTGCTTCGGCAGTTCTCTCAAGTTGAATCGTAATTCCTTCTGAGCCGTTTTCAACTCGCCGCCCACATCCATGCAAACTATTATCGTCAGAGCTTCTTATATCTAATCAAAGGGCATATTTTGTCGTTAAAAAGTCATGTAATTTAACATTTGATATAATCAGAGCTTTTGCCACATGTATTCCATGTTCGGTGGTCGAATTGGTAAAATATTTGTTTATTTCATCCCAATGTTGGTATCTGTGAAGCCCATGGGCGTAAAGTTAATTTGTTTAACCTTCTATAGTACTGTAATTTTTTTTTTTTTTTTTGGGGGGGTTATAATATTTTGCAGTGTCTCTCTTGTAAGTGGCACCACCACCATCGTCATAGGGATCTATAAAGATAAACATGATACATTTCATACTCCTAGCAGGAGTATTAAGATTGACATTCCAAATAGTATCGCTTTTCTTTAGTGTTGTTTGTCTATGGCGAAGAACGCGTTCATAATATATAACAGTTGGTGAATTATGTTGGTTTCTTATCATTCGAGTTAACTCCGGATTAACTCCGGTAACCATTTTGTATTCCAAACTAATTTGGCATAATAAAAAAGGCGTAATTGCTGAAATCAGAAAAAGAAAAATTAACTAAAGGCAAAAAAACAAGTCAATTGCAAAAACTTACAGAAAAAGAAAATTAACTAAAGAGGTTAAAAAATCTACATGTAATATCAATACAACCTGAAATTCTACAAAACTATTGCTCACATCAACCCATGTTCATTGAGAAATAAAATATCATCTGTTATGGATTATGTAATTGATAACAATATTGATATTTGTGCTGTTACTGAAAGTTGGATGACAGTTGATGATGATGCTAAAAGAGCTGAACTAAAATCTACAGGATACAATTTTATTGATGTTCCTCGAAATCCATCAGAAGAGGCGGAGGAACAGCTCTCATCTTCATGAAATCTCTTACTGTGAGATTGAATTCATCAGGAGAATGTAACTCTTTTGAATTTTCAATATGGGATATAAACTCAGACAATCATAGATTTAAACTACTAATTGTTTACTGCCCACCTTATTCAACAAATCACCCAGTTTCTTGTAATGTATTTTTTGATGAGTTTAGTGATATACTTGAACAGTTCCTTGATACAAATGAGCCTGTTTTAATTACAGGGGATTTTAACATTCATTTTGAAGACAAACTGAATCATGATCAAGTAAAATTTTGTACCCTACTCCAAAGTATGTGCCTTGAACAACATGTTGTCACTCCTACTCATATCAGTGGTCATACTTTAGACTTATTTATAACACGCTCAAATATTGAACTCCAGTTATCATTCCCTACATCAGATTTTTACATATCAGATCATTGTTTCATTTCAACTTTCCTAAGATTCCCAAACCAAAACTTCATGAAAATACAATTGTTTACAGAAAATTCAAAACCATATCCTCCAACATTTCAATTTCAATTGATTTGTCTAAAAGCTTTGCTTCAATGTCTGAAATTGAGGATGTTGAAGAGGCGGCCTGCATGTATGACTCATGTATAAGACAGGTAATCGACAATCATGCACCTGAAAATGTAAAAACATTGGTAACTCGTCCAAAAATACCCTGGTACAATGATCAGATCAAGGATCTAAAAAGAGAGAAACGCAAAGCGGAAAAGATTTGGCGCTATTCAAAATCTAATGTTAGCTGGATTACTTACAAAGAAAAACGTGACATCTACACAACTGAGTTGAATAATGCCAGACATCAATTCTACTCTAATGCTATTGCTGAAACAAATGGTGATCAAAAGAAACTTTTTAGAATCATGGATACTCTGCTTGATCGAAAGCCCATCACCCCACTACCTCCTCACAATGATGCTTCTCATCTTGCCTCAAAATTTGGCGAGTTCTTTGTTGCAAAAATTGCCAAAATTAGACATGAGCTGGATAGAGAGGTTGTGATCACACCCTTTGAGTTCTGGAGAAATGTTCCCATATGGACTTCATTTCAGCTCTTGACAGAGGAGGATGTACAAAATCTGATACTAAAAGCAAAATCTACTCAGTGCATCCTCGACCCACTACCCACTTGGTTATTAAAGGAGAATATCAATGTTTTCCTTCCAACTCTTACTAAACTGGTTAATCTTTCTTTGCAACAAGGGAAATTCCTAAGCAATGGAAAGAAGCCGTAGTAAACCATTACTGAAAAACAAGGGCTTGATGTAACATATAATAACTATCGACCAGTAAGCAATCTTAGTTTCTTGTCTAAAATAGTTGAGCGTGCTGTTGTTGAACAAATGATTAAGCATAGTCAGCAGCATGACTTATTACCTTCCTGTCAATCAGGTTTCGCCCATTCCATAGCACAGACACTGCTTTAGCTAAAATTTAGTCAGACATACTGCTGCAACTAGACAAACAAAAATGTGTCATTCTTGTACTCCTTGACCTAAGTGCGGCATTTGACACAATTGATTATGGTATGCTTCTTAAAACCTTAAATAAGCGTTTTGGCATTGATGGAACCGTCTTAGATTGGTTTGAATCCTATTTAGTTTAAAGGAAACAAAAATCCTTATCAGCAATGCTGAATCAAGGGCATTTGATGTAGAATTTGGTGTGCCTCAGGGCTCTTGTTGTGGACCCCTCTTATTCACATGGTATGCATCTTCTATTTTGATGCTTTGATAGCCGTTTCTCCCAGTATTCATGGTTATGCTGATGACCACAGCTTATACATGTCGTTCAATGCTAATGATCTATCAAATGTGATCTCAGTCATAGCTGAAATTGAAGGTTGTTTGAAAATAGTAAAAGATTGGATGATTTACAACAAACTAAAAATGAATGATTCAAAAAGTGAAGTCATTATTTTTGGATCCAATTACCAACTAACAAAATTAAATATTGGCAGTATTGCTATTGGTAACGACAGTGTGAAATTATCTTCCACTGTCAAATATTTGGGCGCTTGGTTAGATCAAGGTATGACAATGGCTGACCATGTCAATCACAAATGCAAAACTGCATTTTACCATTTATTTGCTATTAGAAGGTGCATGAAGTTTCTGGACAGACGCTCTGCAATATCACTTTTAAATGTTCTTGTGCATAGCTGCATAGATTATTGTAATGTCCTCCTTGCAGGGGTGCCAGGTGTTACAGTGAAAAAGTTGCAGCGTGTTCAGAATTAGGCTGCAAGGCTCGTCACAAGAAGCAACCGTTTCACTCCATCACTTTATCTACTGCAAAATCTTCATTGGCTACCTGTCTCATATAGAATTAAATTTAAAATTTTAATACTCATTTTTAAATCCCTTCATAACATGGCCCCATTATATCTGACCGAAATGTTTCATTATAAACAAACTAGTTACCGCCTTCGCTCTCAAAACCACCTCATCCTTTATGTTCCAAAAAGTAAACTTACATATGGCGATCGCTCTTTGCAAATATTTGGCCCAAAACTTTGGAATGACTTACCTCTTTCAATCAAATCTGCTCCATCCCTTAAACAATTCCATACCTTGCTTAAGACTCACTTATTTAATTGTGCTTTCAAGTCCTCTTCATAATTTTCTTGTTCTTTGTTTTCTTTATATTTCATGCTTATCTTATTTACACATTTGTATTTATTTTCTTTATATGCATATTTTGTAAGGCGCATTAGAATAAGTTATTTAGATAATGCGCCATATAAGTGTAATAAACTTAAACTTAAACTTAAAATTACAAGCTGAGATTTTATAGAAAACAAAGATAAATCCCACTCTCCTCCATACGTATAATCAGAACAAAAAGTATGTTTGGAAAAAAGTAAAGAGAATGACTCACAGAACATAAAAACAAATTAAAAAACATTTACTATAACAGTACTGGAATGTGGAAAGGAGATGCCGCAATAAAGAAACTAGCTAAACAAGTAAGAGTTACAGATAAAGTCGCTAAGGAATATTTAACACAACAAGATTTGTAGCAAATTTACAGGCTTCTCCTAAATATAGTCCACGGCCAACGAGTGTGAATAGTAACAGCGCAAAACCTAATGACTTGCATGAAACCGATCTATCATTTTTGCCACATGATAAAATTGGTAAAAAAACCTAAAAATATGCAGTTACAGTCGTCGATGTTGCGAGCAGTATAAGGAAGCTGAACCCCTTACTGGTAAAACAGCAGTTCAAGTAGCTGATTCTTTTGAGAAAATCTACAAAAGGGGGTTTCCAGAAATAATCAAGGTTGTCCCAGGAAAATAATTTATGGCTAGTGTGAACACTTTAATGAAAAACCACATTATGTTACTATTCAGAGGGGTGAAGTTGGGAATCATAGAGCAAAAGCGATTGTAGAGCGATTTAATAAACTTTAGCTGAACGATTATTTTCTCATCAGTATGCTAAGGAAATGGCGAGCCTCATTGTGGGCATTGCGACTCACGGGAGGTTAACAGAGTGGGTTAAAAGGTTACCCGAAGTTGTAAAAGCATTAAACAACAAAGAAACTAGATAAATTGACTCAAAACCTAAAAATGCAATTAAAATGAAAACCATGAACCAAAACCCATCGCTACCCCCACAGAAAGAGCGTAAAGTCGGCTATGAAGAAAAAATTACCCCAATCACAGCCCTAGTAAGATATTTATATGCTCCGGGGGAAGCTGAAACAGATCCTATTTGGTCTATCAAAACTTACAACATCAGAACATATACTATTAAGAGAAATCAACCTGTACTGTATTATTTAGATTGTCCAGGAAATGGTTGCCCAAAAAGATCATTTGTAAGAGAGGAGTTACAAATTGTGCCCTTTGATACCGAGTTACCTAAGTAACCTACAAGTAACCTACAAGTAACTTGCAATTGTAATTATATGTATATATAATACAGGTCTTCACAATGAAAATCATTATGTTATTACATACTTTAAGTTATGTATTATTATTTTCTTTGGCGGATATACATTGTACGGTTATTACCAGTAGAAATTTACCAGTAGAAAATAAATTCAAAGTTTTGAAGAAAAAAAAAATATATAGATAAAAACATGGAACAAATGATTGAAATTCTTAAGGAACAAGAGTCATCTTTTGAGTTCTCCGTCGACTCTAACTTATGGGAGCCTCACATTGAGCCGAAACCAACAGGCGACTCAGAAAAATGTGATAATTTTATACAAACAATAAGATGTAGATTAGCCAGCGTTACAGCTGGTGGTGACTCTAAAACATATTATTTTGTAAAGTTTACACTATTGAAAGTGTTAAGAAGCTAAAAATTGAGGATATAATTCAATTGTATGCAAGATATGAAGCAAGGTTAGGCCAAGATATAACCAAATCCTTAGGTTCGTTTATAATCTCGCTATATGTCAAGTTCGTGGAACACTTATATGAAGTCGATAATGAAAATGACTTAATCAATGATTTAAAAGAGGATCCCTTTATCACAAATGCTCTGAATTCTATCTTATGTGGTATGTTGTATAACTTTAGCAACTATTTGTCTCCTGTTACGGCCACACTTATAACAACAAAATACGTGAAATAAACAAATAATACATTTAATGAAACAGATGAACAATCCAGGATGCAGGAAGAGATACAGATTAAAGAAGTTCAAAAAAGTTACTAAAGCAGGTAAGGAAAAGAATCCAAATAGAGTTGCTGCTGGTAAAAAGCTTGCCGAATTCAACAGAAAGCAGAAAGAAAAGTTGAAACAATATGAATCAAAAGATTATTCACCACCTACGGGCAGCCTCAATGCGGGCATTGTGATTCAAGGGAGCCTCGTGACTCAAGGGAGTCTTTTGACTCAAGGGAGCCTTGTGATTCAAGGAAGCCTCGTGACTCAAGGGAGCCATGCGGCTCAAGGGAGCCGCCTGCCGACTCCAACTCGAACAATTGGGCTCCATTTTTTTCACCTCAAATATATGTTTTGGTGTTGTTATTATCGCAGGTATTGCCTCTATAGATGGTACGAATAAAAAACAAAGACAGCCGTAATGCAAGCATTGCGACCCGATATAATACAAACAAAACCGAAGGAAACCGAGAAGGAGCCATGCCACTCAAAAGGAACCTCAATGCGGGCATTACAGCTCAAGGGAGCAAAATCTTTTTGATATGAATTATTATTATTATTATTTATTTTTTTTCCATGTAGATAAACATGGATACAAATAATATTGTGAATACTGCATATCATGGCGCTGTTATTAATGGAATAAGTGTAGCATATAGCATTCTTTCCAAGAAGCTCAAAATGAAACCTCTAGAACTCGAAAATTTGATGTTGAAGATGGTGTTAAATTGGCCCTTGTAACTGCTTCTGCCTTAACTGGCTTGTTAATCAAGGAATTTTACCGCCAACCATAGCAAATAATAAAAAAGCGGAGCCGGTAGGCGACTCAATGGCTGAAAAATCAAATTTTATAGAAATGTTTTTTTTTTTTTTTTCTTACGGCAATAGCTATGATGGTAGGAGGTGCAATTATTATTGCACTTGCCTTTACTGGTTCTAATTTTATATTTAGCACTTTTCGTTCAAAACAAGCAGATGAGGAAAGAAAGAGACATGATTTAACATAAGAACAGTTAACCAAAGCAAGAAATGAATCGAGCAGAAAAATACCAGAATATCTCCATTATTTAAATGATAGATTGCAAAAAAGAGCTCACGCAAAACAAGATTTTGCTGATATTGAAACCGCCTTAAAATAATATTATATAATGACTGGTAATCAATTTGATTTTTCACCTCAAGTTCAAACAAAAAATCAGCCAAAAGTGAGTGATTTTTATACTTCAAGCCATGACCAAAAAATTAGAGATATTATGTTTATTTCATTTGGCTTAGGTATTTTTACATTTGCGGCCCTGCGCCGCTGAGTGTAGTTATTTTGTCTTCGCAAATATAACGTTTATTATCAAATGGGTTGAGAGAGACTTTATCAACTTCTACTGTCTGAAGATTATGAGTACTTGATTTTATTTGTTTTTGTTTGTATGTGAATTGTTTTGAATTAAAGATATAATCTTTGTACATTTCATGCGTAAGATCTTTATCGACTACGCCTTTTTTTTTTAACTCCTTTGGCTTTCTTGAGGTTATCCGTTCCCCTGAGTCGCGAGGCTCCAACAAGAACACTATTTATTCCTGAATAGGTCTGTCATTTATTTCATCTTTCATTTTACCGAGTACCTTCCATTTGAATAGAGAAAATGTTTTGGGGGATAATTGTTCGTGTCATATATATCGGGAATGGCGTACATTTCCAGCGAACTCGGAAGCATATCGCGATTAATATCTCCTGTGTAGACATTCATGATAAAGTAATCTGTGTCAGTGTATAATAGTTGACAACTGCGCGGCTGACCGATTGGGTTAAGGTATATTTTCTTGTATGCATCATAATAGAACCAATACATATATTCTTTAGAGAGATCAAGTCTACTCATTCCCACATAAATTGGTTTGTTATTAAAGAGCAAATTTGTGAGTACATCTCGATTCCGCAAAAAAATTATTAAAATTTTGATACCAGCAAAGTTGGGTTTATTGAAAAGCTTGGAAGTTCTTTTCTTACCAGCTTCTGTTTTTGTTTCAACGATTCATATCTCTTTCCTATCTGCCTATTACGAATGTTTTCCATTGTTTTACCAAACGGAATTCCTTGTAAAATCCTTTTTTTTTTAATTTGTTCTTTGATTTAGCCCTTCTTGCGATATTACTTTCGATATATGATTTCACCCATGCATTTTAAAATTCTATGTATTTTAGTGACTTTGTATTTTTTGCGTTTTATTAGATGTTGAACTAATTTCTCTACGTAAGTACCGGGAATGCTTTTTTCTCTATTAATATTTTCTGATAATCTGATAACCATTTTCCTTTATTTTTTTATATCTTTTCTAGAGCTGGGGGAGGAGGAGGGGAAGGGGGTGGTAGGGGGTTATCATTGAGTTTTCCGCTTTTAAGAATCTCCTCAGAAGGGCCCAAGTCCACTTCAAATATGCACCCAGTGTGAAATCATCACAACTAGTTCGTTTATAACATCTATCTAAAAAACTTTCTTTTTCGTTATCATTTAATAGTTCTGCCCACCTAAAATCGCTAATAGGTAATGTTCGGGTCATAACAGTTGGGTATAGACTGTTCACATCATAGTATTGTATATAGTTTGGATTCTCCACTTTTTCATCTAAATACTTGTTCTTTGCCTTCGCAGAAGCGAGAAGCACACACTGTACTGATACCACCTCGAATTCCTCGTTCAATGAAATGATACATATTTATTTGATCTTCTGTGAACAATTCAAGTTCTACTTTCGATGTTTTAAGCAATGAATCCATGATAAACTTGGAGCTGTAAAGTAAAGTGCAGGATCAAGTTCATAATATTTCATTGACTGTGTCCTAAAATTCTTCGGTTGGAGGCAGGTGATGATCGTTTAGTTTTTTGAAAAAATCTATATATTCATAAGGGTATACACTTTTGCGGTACAATAAATTCAATTTATCAAAGTCAGCCGATGTTGCAGATTGGCTACGCCACTGATCAACTTGAAGAAAATGGAACTTCTCCTTACCTTTACCATTTTCATACAGGTTTTTCACAACTTGGTCCAAAGAAGACGACATAAACTGGAGAGTGTCATTAAATACCAGTGCACCATTTGGCCAGTAAATTTTAAATCCTAGATAATTTTCGTAATTGTGAGGAATGCAGGTTACTTTTTCTCCATTTTGAAAAGAAGAAATGATAATGTGAGAATCATAACCTTTTAGGTTGTGAACAAATACCGGTATATTTAAATAATCTTTCTCTATACGAAGTTTTCTTGTCATGTGCTGCACCGCGGAACTTACTAATAAAGTGATAATGATCTCTCACTTTACAGTGGGGACTGTCTTGTTCTAATTTACTTCCAAAGAATCTTTTCTTACCGTTCCAACAAGTTGTTGTTTTGTTGTATAGTCTTTCATCCTCTGGAGTCATTACAAATTCTTTTTCATTTGCTATTATGTGGTTTCTTATTTTCTTATGAGTTGCTGATAATGATTGTAAAAACATTGATCCAAGATTGTCCGATTCCTCTTTTGCTGCAGCTGTGAATGATTCCTAATAGAATATCTCACCATTAAGCACAACTATACACAAAAAATACTACAAACCTTGTGCTCCTGAGTTATTTTAGTTTTGGCAATGGAGCCTCGCATTGAGCCTTTTGACTCCGACTCAAGGCATGCAAGGGTTCCGTTGAAAAATGCATTCAAAATATGCATGAATGACAAATGGTGCTTTTTCCATATTTCTGTAGTTTGAAAATTTAAGTATGTTTTCTGGCATGCCCGTTTTTGAGTTCTTTTGGTTGAGTAACATTCTTTGTTTGCTGGAGTTGTTATGTTTATCCACTTCTCATGATGATCAACTTGTATTCTTTCAGAAGTGAAATGTTGATTACATAAATTGCAAAGTTTTTTTGCTGACCAGCTTTATAAATTGAATAAAATAAACAATTAAATTTAGTTATGAGAATATAGTGACCATCTTTCGATACAACTTCGTCGTATACAAATAATAGACTAATTCGTTTGATACTAGGATCTTGTTTACTGTAATATAGGAGATGTATATCATTCAATGATTTCATACTAGTCGGACATTGATACACATTTACAGCAGTATTAGGCCTAGTATCCCTTTCTATCTTTGGAATATCCTTTAACGTCACGGGAAGCTTGGACATTTTTTATCTTGTGTTCATGTTGGTTTTTTAATTAGAGACTCTACTTTTATTAATCTCTACCGGATAAAGATGCGCAAGAAAACATTTAATATCTTTATTTTGGATATTTAATGCACTTTTATTATATATGAATTTTGGGGTTGGAATAAATTTTCAACCATATATTGGTTTAGATTGTACAATATCTATATAGTTATTTTTGATATCAAGAATTAGACTGTTTAAAAATATATTCATATTTTCCCTTAATATTTTTTATAAGTTTATTCATTGTTTTAGGAGCTGATTCTTTAGTAAGCATTTCCACTAGCTTTGTTCTGAGATAGAAATCCTTTTTCTGAATTTGTTAATTTCTTTTCATCTGTAATTTTTTTCCTTCTAAATTTTAATTTTTGTGTTTTAAATGTTCCCAATTCATCATATTGTTTAGACAGAGCGTCTTCAAACTTTTGCCTTTTTCTCTGTAAAAAAAATTCTCAATAGTTTTGGGGAAAATCAATTTACCCTCTTTGTTATGGACAAATTTACCCATTATTTTTTGAATTTACTTTATAAGAAAAAACTGATTCTCCATAATGTGTGTTCTTCGATTTAATTTCAAGCAAACTTAGTATATTCTTAACGGTAGCAGCCTAGTAGCTTTCACCTCTGCCAATAAAGAAGGCTAAATAATATCTTCGGGGGTCGTGAGCTTTTATTAATTCTTTTTAAAAGTTTTTCTGAAGCTTTTTCTTTATCTGCAGTAAGCTTGATTATCTTTGCACGCAACTGACTTGATGTTATTTTCTTGTTTATAAAATATTGTGTAACATCATTAATAAATTGATTATAAATACTATCAATTTCTTCTAATTTTAATTTAATTAGAAAAAATTTCTTTAGATCATTATTTGAAATACTGGAAAACACCCTCGACCTTTAAACTTTTAATTGTTTACTCTGTCTATAACTATTCTGGAAATTTCACCACACACACGTATATTGTAAAATAATAACTATGCAGTTTCATTTGGATTTGTGAGCTGCTTAAGTTCACTTCGCAACCATTCATTTTGCTTATTTTCTGGATTAATTTACTCTCTTTTTTCTTGGAATATTTTATCTATTGGGACTAACGTATTTTCTGGATTAATTTACTCTTATGTATGGAATATGTTATCTATTGGAAGCTTTTATAGGACACCAAGGCCTGTGTAAGGCTTTTATTTGCAACTGTGTATAGGGTAATCCAGTGGGAAGATGTCAGAGAGGCACAAAAGCTGGCGTTATCATCTTCTCCAGAACCAGCGATAAGGGGCTCACAAAATCCAAATCAATGGTGCGGTTGCCTGATGCATAAAACGGTAGAAATGATCTGCTCAGTTCCCAATGACGGGGATGCACTATAACAGGGGCTACAGCATAAGATTAAAGCCGCCAGCACTGATCTGATCCCTGATATAGAGAGTGGGAAAGAGCCGACCGTAAAAGTCGAGTGAACGTTATTGACCTAAAAAGTCAGGAAAGGATGGGCAGACAGTGCTTTGACAAGTCCGACACCCAAAAGTACCCAATGAAACCTTAAAAATCCAGAAAATATGCAAAATGACGGGAATTTTGGGTGGGGCGGGACTTGATGGAAGGGGCGGGACTTGATGGAGGGTGGGCTTTGGGATGGGACTTGATGGAGGGATGGGATTGGATGGAAGGGGTGGGACTTGATGGAGGGGATGGGACTGGATGGAAGGGTGGGACTTGATGGGGGGGTGGGACTTTGGGGTGGGACTTTGGGGTGGGACTTTGAAGGGGGACTTTGGGGTGGGACTTTGGGGTGGGACTTTGGGGTGGGACTTTGGGGTGGGACTTTGGGGTGGGACTTTGGGGTGGGACTTTGGGGTGGGACTTTGGGGTGGGACTTTGGGGTGGGACTTTGGGGTGGGACTTTGGGGTGGGACTTTGGGGTGGGACTTGATGGAAGGTGTGGGACTTTGCGGTGGGACAGTGGGTGGGACTTGGTGCAAGGGGTCGGACTTTGGTGCGGGACTTTGGGGTGGGACTTTGTTTTGGGGTAGGGGTCGGGTAGACGGTGGGGTAAGGGGTGTGGTAGGGGATGGGCTAGGGGGATCCGCGCGTGCGTGCGCTGCATTTGGTGTAAAATATACTGAAAGCTAAAGTGAAAGCATTGGCACCGTGTTTGGGGTTCACGGTTAACACGTCCTCTAGCTTTCAGTCTATTTTTCGTCTCAACCGAAATTGTAAGTGAAAGATACGGCATCGTGTTTGGGGTTCACGATTAACACGTCCCCCAGCTTCCGGTTGATCATTTTTTCTCGATTGAAAGCTTAAAGTTCAAAGCTACGGCACCGTGTTTGGATTCACGGATCATACGTCTCCTAACTTTCATTTGATCTTTATAAACCAGAGTGTTTCACAAAAGTACAATTCAGTTCTGAAATATTTTAGAGAGTAAATAAAATGGGCTTGTCTATTCTATTGTAAAGACAGAGATTAATTTCAAAACTGCTTGCGAGAAAATGATGTTATTCCTGGTGCGGACGCTCAAGATAAAGTTGCCGGTGTACTGAGAAAAACAAAACATTCAAAATTGATTTTAAAAACAGATCAACCAACTGAATTATTGTATTATTTATACTTGCCAGGGAAATTTGGCTTAAAACAATGTTTACTCTCTGTTTTTCCAGCCAGAGTAGTATAGTAACTTAGTTGTACTGATCTCCTGTTTAATCTACCTAATATTTGCTGTTAAATTTGAGGGAGATGCATTAAATAGAAGATCAGTGCTAATGCCAATTAGCACTGATCTTCTGTTTTAATCTCTCTTAAATTTAACAGTAAATTTTAGTTAGATTAATCGGGAGACAATACAACAAACTTACTATACTACTCAGAGAAAAGCAGCTGAAAATTGAAACGAGTTATAACCATATGACTTTGTTGAAACAGAAGGAGGTAGGAGCGATAACTTAGAACTGGCGCGTAGATAGCGAGTCGGAGTGTACATTTAAATAAGATCCTTTAAGTAGGTTATGGACACATTTGAATGTTAACAGAAGAACTTTGAATTTGATGCGCGATTTAACAGGAAGCCAGTGTAAGTTGTGGAGTTGCATAAGTGAATGGTTTACAACGTGTGACTAGTCTTGCAGCAGAGTTCTGTATGCGTTGCAGTTTAGCAAGTTGACAAACGGGGAGACCATATAACAAGCTATAACAGCTATCGTGAGGACATACATGCACGTACAAGCATTTCAGTTGCTTGTTGATCCAGGTAGTTACGGATTTTTTCAATCTTGTATGGAGCATGAGAAGCTGCCCGGTAGATGTTATTAAGATTATTGGTTCATATTCAAATTTGGATCAAACGTTATGCACAGATTCCTAGCATTTATTAGGGGCTCCACAAGAGTGTTACCAATCTGGAGTGGTGGGATTGAAATGACAGATCTAAAGCGTGAAGATATGTGAATAATTTCAGTCTTGTCATCATTTAACTTCATATCATTAGCGATAGACAATGACCTGATGTTTCTTATGCAAGCTTCCAATTTTGGAAGTATAGAATCATGCTCTTCCACTCTTGACTTGATCACATAAATTGGGGTGTCGTCAGCATATATCATGCTGCTGACACCATGGAACTTGATGATATCTTCTTTAAAGGAGAAGTGTACATTGTGAATGCCATTGGACCGATCACAGAACTTTGGGGTACTCTTTCTTTGGGGACATGAATATTAGATTCTTTTTCATTTTTTATAACAACTTAAGATCTGTTAGTGAAGCAAGTTTTGAACCAGCTTAAAATGTGCCGGAAATACCATATCTATCTTCAAGACGTTCGAAGAATAGGTTATGATTGATAGTATCGAATGCCGTAAATAGTCAAGCAATATCAAAACGACTTCCTCACCCTTATCCTCAACAAGAAGCAGATCATTATAAACACAAAGCAGGGCTGTTTCAGTGCTGCGGTGAGTTCTGTAAGCACTTTGCATCTTTCCATATAATTTATTGTTTTGAAGATAGTTATGTATCTGTGCTGCACATGCACGCACAGATTTCATTCGCGAAACTGGAGGTTCTCCGTAAAATGACGTGGGAAAGGTGAGCGATGTAGAAAACTCTATGATTTTGGTCTCAAATTATACTGTGAATAATTGCGACCTGGTAACCATTTCAATAAACTGGAACACGGATACTCCAATATAAAGATTTTTCAATTGCAATTTTCTCTTACACACTAAGTCAATGACAGGTGACCAACCAGAGTGCCGAACAATAAAGAGGGCATGGCACAAAAAATAAGAATTGAGTTTATAACGGCTTTGTATAGTCCATTAATATCAAAAACATGATATTCTATCAAAAGATCCGAAAAGAAACCATTTGCATGAAAGAAATCGAAACTAATCAAGCAATCTATGCTACCGACAATGCAAGAATTGAAAACGGCTAAGCGACGTGTGACGTCACTCCCAGAACGATCTCATCAGCGAATTCGAATATACATACAAATAAAGTGCTAATTCCATAAGCAAACTTTCTCCTTTGCGTCGAAATTCCTGTCCTTCAGAAAACATTGATATTAATAAATTCAGGCCGTTTCTTATGTAAATAAATGTTTTTAATAAAGATGTCAATCTTTGCAATAATTAAAAATTGAGTCAAAACTTTGAAAGCCCGTTCAAATTCGCGACTTAATTTTTTTATTTTGGAACAAATCAATGTACCAAGTCAATGGGTAATTTTAACATTAGGTTTCGCATTAGAATTTACTATGTTAGACTGCTGCCGAGCAGGAAAAATTCGGAACGTAATTTGGATTCAAGCAATAATTTATATTGTAAGAACGTATACATCGTGATAATTTTTGCTACATTTAAGTTCTATGACAATAATGTACATACAATATATAATATTATCTATCGTGTGAAATGTCAAATTAAGAAAAGCAATCAATGCCGTCATGTTCAACTTCATAAACTTAAAAGTTTCAGTGTTATGCCTAACGTTAGATACGGCTTTGCAACACTTAGTCCAGATCATACGGCATTTCGAAAAGCGATGATATATTTCATGAAAGTTGAAGATATGACTTATTTGAATACGCCTATGTTTAAGAAAATAACAGCTTGGTAAGAAATGTATTGTTGAAAATCTTTCTACTTATAGTGTAAATACGTCAAGTTTCAAGGAACACATACGATAACACTAGGCCGATGTTGTTTGCGTGATGTAAAAGTGTCGCCAGAAATTTCGTTCTGGGGTAACGTCTTCACAAGTTTACCAATTTTTCGATGAAGAATATGATTCATTACATGTAATACTCAGTTTAAATTTCTACAGAGCTACAGATCATGTTTTCAAAGATATGCTATGTAACCGTGCAAATGCTAATGTTGTTATCATTTGTATATTTCATATTACTAAATTGTACTTCTTGTAATATTTTGATTTGGGGAACCTAGTTTACTAAAACCTTTCCTTATCATTAGCTTGAGCAAATACTAGCACAACAAGTATGGACGATCATAATCTCATTCTACTTTATAATGCATGCCAATTGAGGATCATGTTTCTTTTGAAAATCATGATTTCTTTTCTAAACTTAGTCTGTTATTTTAGCGTAGTTATTTCTCAACGTGATCTGCATCTGCTGATAAGATCTGATAGAAGCTTTTTCGTTTCATCTCTTTTAAACCCAAGAGTATATACGAAGTATGTTTTCCTCAATACATATGGCAGAACCCTGACTTCATCCAAATTACAATCATGTTTTTCTCGACTCTACCACCGGTATACACAATTAGATTGACTTGCCGGGGGTGCCATTCCACACTAATTATCTATCTTTTGTTTTGTTTCATTATCAAGAATCAGATTACTTCCATACTTCAGTTCATTTACCCCAACTTCATATATCTAACAATTCAAAAGAACTTAAAAAAAAAGGAAGACTGTGGCGTTTTGCAAAGTCATGGAAATTTGAGAAAAAGAGGATTTATTTGTAATACTACAGTGTCGTAAAAGATTAGTGTTCATTAGAAATCATTACGGTTGATAACTGGTTATCACCACGTGTAAGAACAATATATTATGATATTCTAGAGACTACAGAATAATATGTAATCACATCGCGGTCTAAGTAGATATTTTGAACCTAAAGTATCTTCTCTATGCTTTAAATCCTTTCACTTTCCTTCAATCCTTCTTATTTATATTCTTATAGATATATATTATATTCAGCTCTGCTGAAGTGTGTATTTACTATCTACTGAAGATTAAGGATAAAAAAATACGGTATGTTTCGGATCTCGGATCATGTCATTTAGCGTCCGTACTTCCGTTTCTTTCGACTTCCTACCAAAATACAAACAATTGCTTCCGATAGTTTTTGATATTTATTACGACCTGATGTGGTTGGCCTGATCCGGAGCTCTCCAAATGACTGAAAGTAATTGGATTGTGATAAAAAACTAAAAAACGCATCACTTTTCCAACGGTGTTCGGGTGATAAGCTAACCAATTCTTTACTGGGCCTTATATCAGTCCGGTAGCATGCCTATTAATGAGAACATAAATGTTCCTATTAATGGGAACATTTTGCTACATGGAAGCCGCCATTTTGTGATATTTCTCATGATCCTTTGCTATCCTAACGTTTAAGCCTTATGCAATGTTACATTTTTCAAATTTGAAATACGTCTGAGAAAAATATCTTTGTTAGGGGAAAATTAAAACTAATGAAAATACCTTCATTACTGTCATGGCTACAACTTTTTCACTCCCATTTCATATGTTCACCACGCTGTTTTTGAAATATTAGATAAAATAGACAATAGAGCAAGGCTTTTAGGCGCGAAACAGCCGTTTTAAAAATTCAAATGTTTTTCAACATAATGATTTTTAATATTTCAAGTAAATAAATTAGAAACTATAAAATTTTATCGTAACATCTGAACAATATATGGCTGTATAACTTAAATATTCTTGTGTGTTATAAATGTTCCTATTAATAGGCATGTTTCCTCAGGACTGTATAATAATACTGTTTACAACTATTGAAGAACACGGCAAAAAATAAATCCGCTCATTCTCATAAATTTAAAGATTTTTGAATTTTTAAACGTTCATTATTTCCTGCAATTTAGTATCATCATTCTCTTGATTGCATTACCTATTCTAAATTTATGATGACGACAAGTGGATATGTAAGTTTCTCTGACAATTTTGGACAACCATTTGGGCACTTTATGGACTTTCCCCCACATTTCTAAATGTATCATTTTGGATACAGATGCATGAACAGGCTCTCCTCCGTAAAATTTGTCTAAAAGTTTTAAAATGTTGTTACCTAAGGTAAACATGTAGTTAAGGCGTAATAATTTGCTACTATTGAGTTGAGGATTTGTCCGTATACGCGCAATTTGTCCAAAATTGTAACTATTTGTCGAAAATATTTTGGACTGACAAATTGTTTTCTTGCAAACTGTCCTCATATTCTAGAAATCATCTTTAACTGTCTTGTATCATACAGTGTAACATTTACCTCAGCCTTGCTCTTGTTGATGTAAACAGGGTAGTCAGTAAACTTGCGCTATCAAAAATAGTTGCCCTTTAAAATCAAAATGTTACATAAGAACTCGGCTCAACCAGGGAAGTGCCATTTAAACACTTCCCTAGCTCAACCGACCTTATTCAGCGAACAAGACCGCTGTTTTTCATTAACAGATGGCGTCAGCTTCAATCTATTTGTTGAAAGGTTAATAAAAAGTTTTGTATATACAGGGAGGTGCTAACAACACTGCAAATATATCATGTTTTCAATTACATATCTATCAGACAGAAACAAGTTTCGAACGGGAAATGTGATATGATTTTTCAAATTAGGGAATTACTTGTTACATAAAGGCACAAATGTTGAGAATAAAGTTAAGCAGATGGGTAAGGTCACCAAACAGTTTCAATTTGTAAACTGCAAACAGAAAACAAAGATGCAAGTATGACAAAAGAACCGAAGCATGTCAAGTTTAATCTTGAATGAAGAAATACTTTGGAAAGGTATTCTGGTTATAAAAAGAATTGAATGTAGGCCTACGCGTATACACTACAAGGATGTATAGGATAATATAAACCATTAACAATTATCTATCCTATTTTGCTCTCATGGACGTGGTGCAAAATTGATGAGGATTAACGTCCCCTCCCCCGTGGTGAAACGATAGGGAAAGAAGTGCGTAACGTGTGTGTTGTTATATGTACAGCTCGGCAATTTTGTTCCATAAATGTTTCCTGACATTTTGATTTTCTGAGCTGTTGCAGCCGGCCCAGTGAGAAAGGAAAAAATTGGTTGAAGAGTATTGCTGATAACGTCTTACCGGTTTGCTGGTCCAAGGTGATTTATGTGCGTATTTTTTTATCATACCGACTGCAAAGAATGAAAACCTAGAAATAAAAATGTTTTATCTCATTGTGATTGAAAAAAAGAGGTAAATCTGATATTTATTGCAAAGTACATGTCCACTGGATAAAACAAACTATGATTTATTCCAACGAGAAACAAGATAAATTGTTTTTGTAAGATATTTGTGTATATACTGAGAGAAGAAAACTCGCATGTTATCCTTGAATAGCTTCCATTCCAGATAGACAGCTTGTCATATGATATGCTTAAAGGGGTAGTATTTGTACTCACAATTGTGTCACTCACATATTTCCATTATAATCATCATTGAAAATTGAATCATTTTCTTTACTCCTGTTAAAATATGTTGGAGATATTGATGATAATGCCTTAAATGAGAATTTTTATTGCACATAAGTTTGTACTTAGTTTCCATACTCTAGACTTAGACACTGAAGAATAAATTCATAAATATATTTTTTTAATGCAAGTTGAGAAACAGTTTGAGGACTGCGAGCCCATAATACTATCATTTTCACACAAAAAAACCCACGAGGAATCTGAAATTCAGCTTACAGTTATCTGTTTATAGACAAAACCAAATGGTTGAACGTTTCCGTTAGATCTTAAATTGCCCATATTTTCTTCCATTGACAATGGTATAACATCGTAGAAGTATAAACGGAGAATGATGAGCTCGATCACCGAGTGAAACCAACATGTGTTTCTGAATGTCACCAAAATAGCTAACTTCTCCGTTGACTCCTATGGAAATGAATGACAAAAATCGCGATCCCCATTGACTCCAATGAATTATACGAAATATAAACGTCACTTATTTAAAAACTGCCACTTCGATTTTGTTCTGTTCCAAATATGTTAGGTAACTTTTGGTATTTCAGGTAATATTAAGTTATCGGCAAAAACCTATGTCGTCCTTTCACAAAAAAATGATTTAGGCGGATTTTATAACATTATAAGCAATTCGGCAAAATAGGTACTGAAGAGGAAACTAAAAAAGATTTTATATTTGTTGAGCGTCCAAATCGGACGGCCTTTACATATTGTTTAAAACTTTGTAACTTTATCATTATGCCATGCGAATGAGATAATTTCATGATCATAATGTTAACGTTGCCGTAACTTAACACTAAGTCAGGCCAATTCTGCCGACTTGCATGGCCTAAGTTTAAAACACCGGCCAAAAAATCTGCTTTTCGTATTAGGACGACACAGGTTTTTGCCGATGATTGGATATTACCTAGAATGCCAAAAGTTACATATCATGTTTGGAACAGAAAACAATTTAAGTGACAGTTTGAAAAAAAAAAAGTGACGTTTATAATTCGTATAACTCATTGAAGTCATTGGGAGAAAAAAAAAAAAAAATCGCGATTTTGGTGACAATTTTGGTGTCAAGTGCCTACATGTTGGCTTCACTTGCTACACATGTAGAGCTCTGCATTATCCGTTTATAATTCTACGTATAACACTCATCTCGACTGGTTGAGAACTGTTTTACTCAATTACATTTGAGTCTTAACAGCAGTTTTCAATTTACAAAGAACAAACAGAAAACATAACCTGTAAAACAGTTAGATAAGTGACAAATCAAGACGTCATGGAAGCACTCCATGTTCTTAATTTTAGATCCCTTGCATCGTCTCTTATTAAATGTGATTGTAGCATTCTGTCAGGTTTGCAATTTAAAAAGAAGTTGGAGATGAACATCATTTTCTCCTAATTTATCTATCCCTTTTTTGAAATCCGCTGTAAATTTATCCCAAAATATTTCTTTCAACCCGCAACTAGAACAAAATGTAATACTTTATTAGCAGCTAGTTCTAAATACTTATTTTTGCAGTTATCACACTTTATTTTACACGCAATGGAAGCAAGACGTTTGTTTCTTTTTCTTTGATTATTGTTTTGTTGTAAGAACCTCAATCATGTACCATTTAATCTATCGTTTATGGTTGTGACAAAGGCCAGATGGCCTAGAGTACTGTAATAAATTGTATTGTATTGTATTGTATTGTATTATATAACACTCATCTCAACTGGTTGAGAACTGTTTTACTCAATTACATTTAAGTCTTCACAGCAGTTTTCAATTTACAAAGAACAAACAGAAAACATAACCTGTAAAACAGTTAGATAAGTGAGAAATCAAGACGGCATGAAGGCACTCTATGTTCTTCATACACGTATGTCAACTAGCGTTTATATTATCTCCCAACTCGTGCCTCTCTCCATCATTCTCGCTGCGTGCGATAGTAAAGGTCCGATATGTGTATGGAAATACTTCCTTCTCAAAGATAATGAAAGTTAAGTTACAATGCCAACCATCTTGCAGCCTTATCTCATATATCACAATATACACTGAATTCGAAGTAGAAAACCAAAGCATATTCAGATTTTGGATTATATCTAAATCAATTACTGGCGCTATACTATATATAATACACACTGAATGCTTTATTAAAACTGAAGAGTCTTGTCGACCTTGTATGATTAGAAGATTAGTTCAAAACTCGCCAAATTGAGAATATTTTAAGTTCTCTTAATCTGGAAATTAGACAGCTTGCATTAGCGTCAATCCAGGACCGCAAATTTTTCTGTTTGTTTTACGATCAAAATTTACAATGGATTGTTTTCAATTGACCAAAACGTCTCCTTGTAACTTGTTCCTTTATGAACTGACCAGATGTATTCCTTTTTCAAAAAAAAGCGATCTCAAATCAGACAACAAATCCAGAATGTCTTTTGAGTACGGCTGTAATTTCGTTGGACAGAGGTAACCCGGAAGTCCTATTAGAGTGTTAACATACATTACAGTACACTTATAAATAGTTGAAACATGCACTACTTTGTTAAATTATATTTGTATTTTTGTGGCTCACAACATTTATTATCAACACTTTTGAAAATATTTTTCAGATATTATTTATTGATCTTATCTAACTTTCCAATATTTAGAACCAGATTTAAAAGGTTTTGTGGTTCTAATGCTTTTTTTCATAAACTGATTTAAGTTGATTTGCAAGTTTTGTATTAACTGCCATGTCATTGCATATCATGAAATATTTGTTCATAATATTTATTCATATTCATTTATTCATTTTATGATTCTTTTAATATTAATCCCCACCTACTCATTAATATGCATGTCATTACAAAAAAAGAACAACAAGATACATCTACATACCATGAGCTATCTGTGTACCACACATGACGTGAATTCAGTTCATAGTTTTTGAGATATCGTGTTTACAAGCTTTTTGTTTACCAAATCATATTAAGCCCCGCCCGCTATGTATATTAATGAAATTCGACGTTTCTACATCATGAACATGTACACACATCATAAGTATACCAAATATTAAACAAAAAAGACATGTGGTTGTTGAAATATAAACATTTCAACATTTTTTTACATTAAGGCCCGCCTACTCATTAATATGCATGACTTCACCATCAAAATCAATAGGGCACATCTACGGACAACGGGCTTTCTCTGTTTCGCATATGACATGATCCAGGGTATTGTTCTTAAAAAAGTTGTAAGGGATCACTATACAGATAGTGACCTTGGTCACTACCTGTATAGCGACCCCTGAGATTTTCCAGGTCATCGGATTGCGTCACAAGATATTCTCGACGACGGAGCTTCTGATTGGTCGGGGTCTGTGTAGTGGCCCCTGAGATTGTAATTCATTTGCATATACTTAATGCTAACTTCGGACTGTCCGGGCCTGTATAGCAGCCCCTGAGATTTTCCAGCCAATCACTACCTGTATAGCGACCCCTGAGATTTTCTAGCCAATCACTACCTGCATAGCGGCCCCTGAGATTTTTCTCTGGGTCATCGGATTGGTCGGGGTCTGTATAGTGACCCCTGAGATGTTTATTCATTTGCATATACTTAATGCTAACTTCGGACTGTCCGGGTCTGTATAGCGGCCCCTGAGATTTTCCAGCCAATCACTACCTGTATAGCGGCCCCTGAGATTTTCCCTCTGGGTCATCGGATTGCGTCACAAGATATTCTCGACGACGGAGTTTCTGATTGGCCACTACCTGTATAGCGGCCTTTGAGATTTTCATCTGGGTCATCAGATTGCCGTCACAGAATAGTCTCGATTGTTTCACAGAGTCCTTTTAACGAGGGGTATAGCTTTTCCTGACTGGGTGTGCCAGGTGATTGTAGGGTTAAAGTACCAGCCCCAACCAACTCAGGGTACCGTAGGAGGCAAGCCATGGTAGCTTTTTTCCTTCCTTCCGCCCTCATTAGAGTTTCATCGGATCTTGAGTTACGAATGTTGGCATTCAGCAGTGTGGTCTAATTGAATGACCTAATTGTTGTTGACGAACCTGTCTGTTTTATGTAAGGGGACTTGTGGGATGAAGGGTTTAATACCCGTACGGGAGGGTTGTGAGATCGGGCGTTTTGTATAGATCAGTCGATATTCCTTGGTGATGGCTCTGGTGAGAACTTTACCGGGACCGTCTCTCTGGATGCGGTGAGAGTAGTGGACGGGAACGATAACTTCTTCATCATCGGCCCAAGCCCATATTTGTTCCATTAAATACTGTTGCCATATATGGTCATTACACCACTATTAATTGACCAATCTGATTGGTCAAAAAATGGTTGCCAATTTCACAACAATACACCCTGATAGTCTGTTGATTAGAAGCTTAGATTTGCCTAAGACTTTAAACTGTAAAAATAATATAGATAAATCGCCATGTCACGATTATCGATAATATCGGGATACTATCGTCACAATTTA
>JAIGNY010002669.1:365000-525000 GCA_020152595.1 Chiridota heheva | reverse complement strand
TTGATTTAATTTTTTTTACCAAAGATTTAATTTCATCGTTACTTTTTGTGCACTTTTAGTTCAATAAACCAATGATTTTACAAGTCATTAATATAACAAATTTGATTTTGACGTCATCCATGGATCAAGTGCGATTTTTTTTTTTGACAAACCATGCACATGGTGCAGATACGTTTCGTGATACTGGTACGGTACAGTACGATGCCAATGTGTTTATTACTCATTGTTTTACGTCTGGACATGGCAGATTGAAAGGTTAAAGCATTTAAAAGGAATTACTGCCTAGCCTTATTAAAGTCGTTATGCATTACGCCTAGGCCCTAGCCTAGTTGGTGAAGGTCGGCCAACAGCATAGGCCTATTTAACGAATAAAGTTAGCGATGGGTCGGCCCTAGCCACCTGTACACCCCCGGTTCTGTAGTAATTGTAGTCTGCCTGTTTTTATTTTATAAAAGCTAGGCGTACGCAGTCAGACATCTGTGATCCTACAGATTTACGATGTAATATTAACTAAGGTGGATCTAGGCCTAGTTATTGAAGCCTAGTTTAGGCTCAGGATTATCGGGTAGTATGAAAAAGGTTGAAGAATTCAAGTTGCCAACTTAACCTATTCAAATTCAGACCTAGCCGTTAGGCCTACAAAAAGGCTACATTCTTGTTAGTTATTGATTCAAATCATTTACCATCGTTTGGGTATAATTTCTTTCACTTTAACCCGTTTCTGTATGCTGACATTGTAGGATTGCTGTTGTTTACTGGTCTGCGGCCTCACGAACGCCACCAGTAATGTCAAAAAGTGTATTGTGGGATATGACTAATACTAGCTACATTCTTGCAAGACTACATGCAACTTAGAACTTGACTAACATTTACAAGAATGTAGGCTATAATTTGCTTCAAATTAGCTGCCCAAACCGTCTTAATTTGCCTGGTCATTTGTTGTGTATACTGCTTGGATTTAAACAAAACTTGGCAAAGAATTCATGGATGCTGGAAATAAAATAACCCATATTTGGATATTTGTAAAGGGAACATTATTTATGCCAAACATAAGGTGAAGGCAAATAACTCACACACTAGCTCTATGACATATGCAATTATTGTTACAGTTGGGCTTATTTTGTCAGGAAAAGCTATTAACTCTTTTTATCAGATTATGTGGTTCAAGCCAATGAATTGGTAGTTTGCCATACTCATCTCAAACCTATCAACTTTGTGGTGTTGAAGGGAACACATTAAACAGTTAAATAATTAAATTGTGTGTAGAGTAAAGAAAGAATGATTTGTAAATAATACAGGAAATATATATCGATTAACTTAAATAACTGGTACAGGCTACATGAAATGGTGTGTAAATTCATGTTTTCAAAACCAGATCAACACATATTATTCTGCCATTAACTTCTGAAAGTCATTCCTATTAATTTCATGTACATTTATCATGGAAGAATTGGGACTTCATTGTGGAGGTAACAAATTTACAAGTTTTGACATCACAATTTTGATTTTCTGCAATGATCACCTGTATAAATTTACCTTTAACAACTGGTAATCAACTTTACAAACATTCCTGACAGTTTCCTTATGAGACATGTTCTGTCGATGAACGTACTGCTATACGTCCCCTACTGTACTTATCACTACAGCTTTAGCTGAATTCAGCAAACTTTGTGAAATGATGTTGATGTAGGTATAGATATACAACTATGTTATTATTTCACAATATGAGTTTTTAAGAAAGAAACAGAAAATAACAAATTCTGAGCTTCTTCCTATGCAGTCTAACAACTATAGATCTCCATGGTTGTAAAGTGTGGCCCATATTCAGCTGAGTTAAGCCTAGCAAAAGACAGTGTGATTTTTCATGTCTGTTTACTGCAAATAAAAGCCTGGTCTGCTGGTTTTCATTTTGAATTTTCACTTGGGGTTTGTGTCTTTTGTTTGGTTAGGCAGACAAAATTGTATGTATAAAAAGGGTACACTAAAATTACCATGTCATATCCTCATAACCTGATAATAGTACATTCCACTACCAAGACAAATCATTATACATGTGCCTGGAGTCAGAAAACATTTAGGCAGGGTATTGTGTACTACAAAATGATATACAGGTATTCATCTCACTAATATCTGGTACAAATTAATTTACATTGCAAAAAATATTCGTACTCTGTTGTACAGTCAATGATTTTTAACAATCATACAACATAAAAGTTGGAAACCTATTGCACTGTAATAATTTGTTTATTGGATACCAAAGCAAAAACAAATGAGAGCAGAACTAAAGATTGCCTATCAATGAGAAGAGAAATTGCATAAAGAATTATTTTCAAGTGGAGCTTTTTTATCTTTCCAACTTGAGAGCTTGAGAAACTTTTGCAAACAAATTGCAAGCAACTTTAATAAGTAATACATATAGAATAAAAATGCAGGCTGCAATACAACATATAAGCCTATTCCAAAGCGTTTTATGATTATTTTTTGATTCAAAATTTATGAATTTAGAGCTTGCAATTGTTGGTAAATGGATATTGAACAAAAAAAATGTGAATGAAATTGAAAACTTAATAGTTTATTACAATAGAAATAAAAGTAATAAGTGAGCAATTTGATCTACTGTGACTCTACCTATCTAAACAAGTTGGCATTTAACTAACTTTTACTTTGTTTTATGCACACCTATCTGCCAGTTGGTCAGTCTGTTTAGACTTTGTTTGATGGGTGTTTTGCTGATAACCAACTATAAACTAATTAAAACTAGGCCTATATTGGGCTTATGCCCACCCACCCTAGCTAACAATTGTAATGCTGCATCTCAAGCATGGCCTTTTTATCATGACATACATTTACAAGTCAATACCATGGTAATGTACATAGTCCTAACGTTATACTACCAAATTGCAAATGGTTTCACACAATGTAGGCTTAAGTTACACTAACGTTACTGTAGCCTGGCTAGGCAACACAATGACCCAAGATTACCCCGGCAACGCTTTTTGAAAGCAATAAGTCGCTACATACATGTCTGAATAAAGTAAGGTTTGTTAAGCAACTTATTCTTGTTCATAAATAAAACTAAAATTATTGCCCATATTTGTCAGCGTTTACGTCGGTCAGTTAAGGTTAAACTAAGTAACGGTGTCCATACGACGTTAGCTAGCAACAGACTGTTCAACAACAAGTGGCACAATTAAGATAGCACATTATTTTAGGTTTACTGAAATTGTGCAAGACATTGACTAGTTTTAATAATTTATTTCTGATCAGAAAGGTTGTTCGCGTAGTATTTTTCTGAAAATATACTTATCAGTTAGGCCTAAGTTAGTAGGTGCGATACATGCCTGTTTACAATCTAACGCTGCGCTAAAGTATTGTCGTCCTGCATGTACTGTACAAAGAAATCGTTGTTTTTGTGTTCTTGTTAGAAATAAAATGAACGTTAATCTTGGTTAGAAAGACAAGTTATGATTAAAACTAATATAAATATAATTAATTTTTGAAAGTAAAGAATTTCAATTGTTATTTTCTAGGTTAAATTTGCAGTTTGCTTATTTTGTATTGACTCCAATTTTCAATGTACCGACATATCTACTGCTCTCACTTGGAAGCAACATGGGTGGAGGACCAACCAAAAAGTATCACGCAATAAGGTACAGGAGTTTCGACTCTCGGCCTTCGGCCTATACGTAGTATAGGGCGAATGACGTCACGCTCTCTGTCAAAACCCTGCATACACGGAGTACGTGTATTCAGTTGCCTCAAGGAGCTCTGTTGTCAATAAATCTCATTCATTGCAAACGCTCGCTTCTTGGAAAATGCTCGCTTTTTGCGAACGCTTGCTTCTTGCAAAACGCCCGCTTTTTGCAAACGAGAACAGGACAAATTTAGATCCTGTAAGGACACTGCATATCAGCAGATCAGTTTTTGAATTTGTGGAAAAGTTCTTCTTTTTTTTAGTTATGGCTGATTAAAGTTTGATTGAATTTTAATTTGTGATGCATCACTGGTTGGACAGCTTAAAATCTTTATCAGTAATGTAATTGTTTAAAATTTCTGTCTTAAATCTCAGTTACAGAAAATAATGAGAAAGCCTTCTCTCGCTAGAATTCAATTTGGGATATGGAAAAGACTGAAAAACAACAACAAAAGGAATTACAAAAGAAAACACTAGAATTACCCTGTAATCAGGAAATACACCATAACTTTGTATATTGAATACTGACATTCAAAAACGCTGTAAAATGGTCAATTTGAATTAATTTTGATTGGCTTTTTTCATAAGATTAGACCAATGTTTCCTCTACACGTCAATTTATCTTTACATCTTTTTAAGAGGCAAATTGGTTCTACGTCGTGTCATCATAGTAATGTTGTAGGATTTACGCTGCATACTTTAAACTGTCCCGCAGTAGGCAAACATTTTTGTATAATTCAAGAAGAGAACAAAGTTAATCATCACAGGCTGACGCCAGGTTGATACAAATCTATGGACACGGAGCATATTGGGGCAGCGTTTAATACACTTTTTTTTTGAGTTGATAATTACCGCCATTCTTCCCGTAAACATTGTCAAATAGTACGAACTATTTTCTGTTAGTATCTTCTCCAGACATCTAAACACTTTTGCAATGCACTTTCCGAGTACTTTTCCCCCACGCAGGTGGAGGAGGTTACCCACTTGGATCTTGGGGGTGGGGATAGGGGGGGGGGGAGAATTGCAAGATTTTTAAAATCAAAATATACACATACAATTGTACGACTAACAAAGGTATCAAATTGCTACAAAGTTCTACAATTTTGATTTAATTTTACGATTTCGTGGAAAATGTCCCTTCTCTTTATGGATAAGGTATTACACAGATTTGACTACCCAAGCGGCCCTGCCCCTCAGTTGGCCTAACAATAGCATAACAATTAGACTAAATCGTTATGATCATTTACTCTTATTATAATAATGGCACCGTGTAGGCCCCTACAGTATATGCGTATGCATATGAAAGAGATTCCCAAGTATGAGCGCCAGGAAGCATGTTATCCACAATACGGTGTTTATTCAAATACATTCATTTTGCTGGCAGAATAAAACTTCATCTTTAGTCTTCTGTGACTCCAAGCAACCTACGAATGTAAATGTCACACTTAATATACATACTGAGACAATTAAACGAGTATATTAAGATATGTTACTCTATTGACGTATTTCAACAGGAAACTTGAGAAAGTTATAATCAATAATGGCGCATTTGTTTGTATTTTGCCTAAAAACCCACTTCAGATATTTCCATGCTCTTCAAACGTCCCGATAGAAATTTCTCTGGTGGCAATACAGTTGGGAACATGACCTTGCTATATGACCGTTACACCGATATTATTAATTTCTGAGGACTTGACTCGGAAGTTCGAATTGAGCGTTTCAGGGTTTGTAAAACGATAACTCCCGAATGAATCCAGATAAATTAAATTGCTCTAACTTATGCAGTTTCATTGTTCGTCACTATAGGATTAAATGGGAATTAATCGGAATCCGAGCATTTTTAGTCTCGGTAAACTTCTCAAAATAAAGATTTTACGTGGCTCATTTTGTGAAGATTTTTGAAAAGGTAAGATTCATCAATCGTTTTTCCTATCTGTAAAAATCACTTTTCTTCATAGTAGGCAACTTTTTATTAGGCTCAATATGCTTTTGTAAAGTGAATGATTAGTGTCGTCAAATTATATCCATCTTCAAGTACTTTTATTCAGTGAAAATGTTCTGGAAAATGCCATTCCAAATTCTCACTTTTTAGACCTTATTTCTTCCTAACGTGATAAGGTGTATCTTTTCTGTAACACTAGGTTGTTATTATGGCAATGCATTGAGACAGGACGGAATTATGCTGAATGAAATATATTTGGTAGGATGATTATTGACAGAGCCAACGAATATAAACAAATGATATTCTTGTTACTGTTATCCACAATTTTGGATATGCTATACTAGGTTTAGGTCTACCAAATGCAAAGAACAAACTGTTTATGCACCCAATATTTAAGCCCTTGCATTGGTACTTTGGCAGTTATGACTAAGCTAGGCCTATTAATAGGCCTAGGGGGAGTGGAGGGGGGGGGTGGCTAGTACTAGGGCATATCACTGTATTATGACCCGAATTTGTTACCCACCTTAGCGAAGTCAGACATAATTGTTATGTAAAAAAGTCAATTTTCATAATGAGTACAGAAGTAGGCATATGAAGTTGAGAGGAACATAAGGCTTAGATCATGAGGCCATGTTTCAAATACCATGTAGAGCCCTATTCCATTGATTGCCTTACTCAGTCAGACCAAGATTTGAATAGTCCCTGCATAGAAGTTAAACTAGACCCAGTACTATTGAGTCACCCCACAAAATAATTTGCGACATAGGCGCCTACCGGCAGTTGACCACATCAATTATTACATAACAGAACTTCAGCAGACAAAAACTGATCCAAGTTCAGAGCTATGTGAAAATTATTAAGTCATCTTTGACATCAAAAACAAAACTTTTTCTGTGTCACTTTCTGGAAATATCATGCAGACACAATGCAGGCTGCATAGTTACAAATGAGTATAACCCTTAATATTGTATCGTGGTACTGTTAATGAATCTTAATTATTTGCTACTTTTTCGCAACTTATTTTGTCAAAGATGTGCCAATTTATTTTTAGATCACAGAGAAACACAAAAACCATAATATAAAACTGATATTTGTTTTGAACATAAGTTTGCAATGCCGGATCATATTTACCTTATACCACGCCTTGATATAGAAAGTTTATGAAAAGAATAACTAGTGTAAATTACAATAAAATGTTTTTTGTTCCAAAAACAATTCTATTACAATTCTCGCATGTTGAAAAGTTAAGCACGTAGGTGGAGCTGTTTTTATGCGTTGATTTGAAGCATATTCTTTATCCATATGGCCAGACCAGTATAGAGCATAATGCCGAAATACAGGTACAGTAACAGGTTTTTTTTTTTTTCTGAGCGAGGAACAAGCTACAGTACCATGCACTGTTTTGATGTTCTTGTTCTCAAGTCTTGTTCTCACAATCAGAATTGATATCATTTGAAAAAATATATACGTTGTTCTACATTGCAGAGTTATATGATTATTTCATGCTTCCACAGATAAACCAATCTTGTAGTAAATGAAGATCTAAAACACTTTTTTTCAGCAATACTGAGATAGACAACAATTTTTGATATATATATATATATGTATATATATATATATATATATATATATATATATATATATATATATATATATATATATATATATATATATATATATATATATATATATTATATATATATATATTTATATATATATATATATATATATATATATATATATATATATATATATATATATATATATATATATATATATATATATATATATATATATATATATATATATATATATATATATATATATATATATATTTATATAGCAGTACACTCTTGACAGGACCTTACAGTAAAATGTACCATCTTCAAAAATCTTGTCACTATAGTTCATTTATTCTGTCATATTGTTTTCGTAGATTGAAAATAGTATAAGTTGGGTGTAGTTTGGTTCCATATGGAATGTTACTCTCTTTTATAGATATTTCTGTTATCATATTGCAGTCATTTTCCTCACCTTCATACATTCATTCAAGAAAGCTAACAATTGATTTACACAAATTGCTTTCATGTATGTTGCTTCAAGGCCCCCATACTGTAAATCTAGAAATAACAAATCATTTTCATTTCAGAACAGTGTATATTAGGGAAAACAAGTTTTAAGATTTTACAAATCACTTTTTTATGTAACCCAGAATGTAAGAAGGGTCAATGTTTAGATTGTTAAAATGTTGTCTTGTTTACTTGAAATTACTCTTTGTGGTACTTGCAAAAATGCTTGAATTCTGCTTCTGCTTAAACACTGATGGAGCTCAAAACTTTTTTTAAAAACATCGTTTGTATAGCAAAACCTAAATGATTTGTATAGCAAAACCATCATTTGTTTTTTTACCTCACATGTTATATTTTCATTCATAATCTACAGTATCATTTGATGTTAAACTTGTTTTCAAATATTCCTCAGTTGTTTGAGAGGAAAAGTGCACAACTACTGCAGCATTACATTGTCTTAATATTAACTTATCACTACCTTTTACTTTCCCTCAAAGATTGTGGCAGAGCAACAGAGAAATCAAATAAGTACTATATTTCTAAAAGAAAAAATGTGCTCAAATAAGTGCAGTTATCAGGACTACAGTAGATCCGTATTTACCCATCAGTCATTTAGGTTGCATGGGAGCTACAGCAACACCAACTGAAGGAGAATGCTGTGACTGACAGTTATGCAGCATCGAATGATGTCTCCATCCATCCTGTTTTTTTTACAGCATACTTCATACATGATAAAATAAAACACGTGTTGCTATATATTCATTCATACATTTTGATATTGGAAATGCAGTGTACATTTTGATATTGGAGCAGTGAATATGAATATGCGTACCACAATATTTTTGCATCAACAGAAAAGGTAAACAAGATGCAGATAATTTAATGTCTTATGCAAACTATCATTATCGGTCCTTTAGAAAACTCAAACATAATAGAAAAATTAAAGTGCCATGTGACTGTTTAATGGTCAATAATTACCATTTTACCAATAATGTTATTATTTTAAAACAATAATCAATTTGTATAGTGCAAAATTATATCAAGGATTTCTATGTGCTGTACAAAGAAAACATGATGGGGAGGAGCAGGAAAGAAGTATAATTTTTCAAGGGTTTTTTTAGAATATATTGATGATTTGTTTCTCCATTTTCTGACACCAGGGTGAGACATTGATAGATTTGTTGGTATCGAATAGTCTTTTATTTGTAGCACTTAATAGACACATACTTTGAAAGGCTGTCATAAAAGACTACTGACATCTAGAGCTTTTACTTTATAGTTTGGTGCAAGAAAATATTAACAAGGAAGTCTAGTTAAAAAAGCATATCAAGTTTTAGACAAACAGTAGCAAATCAAAATTTAACTTTATTAGGGTATATATAATATGTGATGTAATGCGGTATGATATAAAATATTTTTATAGTGTAATGTATTGTCTTTTTGATCTATTAACCTAGATAATTTATTTTTCACTGTGGGATATTTAAAAAAAAAAAAGCTAGTTGCTCTGTTTAAAACTATTCTAGATTACAATTTAAAAAAAAAAAAACAGGAAATGAAGGGCAGTCTCACTCACGAGACAACCAACACTTTGTATTTGTGTGAACAATAATTGGTTGTGTTATTTCACAAAGCTTTAAAATACTCAATTTAAAAACTAGATTTAGTTTACATCATTAACTGATGTCTGGTCCTTTAAAGGAAACATATAAAGCTTGCTCAGATGTAAAGTGAAATATACCTGCAGTCCAAATCAAAGTTGTAAAGTCTACGAATGGGTAGATGAAAAGCTTTATGTAATTTTTATATTTCCTTCCTAAATTTCAGTTCTTGAAAATAAGGACAAAGTCTATTCCTGCTAGATTATAGTTAAGGGTATAGTAAACACTTAAAAACATTTGGTTAAAAACCTTTTCATCTTTCAAAAAAATGTGTGACAATAGATTAAAAAACAAAACAAAGGAGTCACATAAGGAAATAGGAACTTCCACTCACTCATACATCAGAAGAGGAACATAAAAGAGGAACAAAAATGTGCATATTGTGGCCAGAAAATTCAAAATTGCTCTTAAATGGTCGATTGAATTTTTGTTGCTCTTTTCCATGGATTTTAAAGCAATTTGGCACAAATTGTTGCTTCCTTAAAGCACTTATACATATGAAGGGTTTAATGCATTGCTTATGTTGTGAAGTGCAGATTTGTTATCATTGTATAATTATTCATGCAATTGTGCTGGAGCGCCACCGTTTGCTCTGAGTTTTCTGCTTAGTGACATTGACCTTTTTGAGATGCAGTGTGTAAACAAACAGTGCCATGTGGACAAAAGACCTACTGTACTTGTCAACAGCAGGGATCCAGGCAGCATCCTGACCACGTCATTGTAATTGTGTGTTCACTCGTCGTCATCGTCGTCAGGCTTCAGTTTGTTGGCTGGAGTCATTGCATGATGACCTATATCGGTTGCCAGCAGCTCCGGACTTTGAGTTCCAAGTTCGTCATCCCTTTTTGTGAGCTAAATTTCAACTAAATTTGTCAATTCCCATAATCAAATGTATCCCCAGTAATTCTTCATTGTGTTTAACTGTATTGATAACACTTGCGATGTTTGTAGAGTGACTTTTGACAAGTTTTCGTAAGTTAATTGCAACTTTAATCAAGATGGCGTCACCATTTGCTGAAATTAATATTACGTTACGTTATTAACAGTGTGGTTCACTGTGGAAGTAAACTGGTTTGTCAGCATTGCAGATGGAGTATAAGCTCTGTGGCATTGGTAGATGTGGAGTGTAAAGAAAATTGCGGTTGTACAGTATCAGCATTGCAGATGGGAGTATTCGGGCTCTCTGACTTTGATGTTTATGCTGCCAGGCAAATCGTAATATCTATTGCAGTAATAAGTGTAGCGAGTGAAGAAATATTTCAAGCGTATCAAAGAATAATTCCAGTTCTATTTAAAAGCTTAGCAATGTCCCAAGCATAGCGATCTCGAATGAAAGTCAAAGAATTGTGGATTGGAAGAGAATCTTGTTGTGTACCATGTAATTTTTAGGCCCTGTATTGTTAATTTAGGTATTTATTAGGAAATGAGAAATAAAGTCTCATTCAGAAAGATGATGTGCTGGATAACCTCTCTTTTTCGCTAGGCCTGTGATTATCATATTGTTGATGATATTAAAAATGTATTGATTGAATTGATTATTTTCATTTGTATTTTGTCACTATGCATACACAGTATATTATGAAAGTGGTTCAGGTTGTTTAATAGAATATAGGCCGCCTGTACTGTGACAGTTTAGGAGATGAAATTGAGTACAGCGATATTTTTAAGTGTTTGTAAGAATATAGATTATGTGAACTAATAAAGAGTCGGGAGACGTTAATTTATTCAATTAGGGATCTGTCTGTACCAGTGTTATTCTTCGTGTTGATATTGATTGTTATTGTTGTTTTATATGGTGTCATATATAACGAAATTGTCCAAAGGTATTGTGGGTTATTTTAGATTAGCTGGTCCCCAGTTAGGGTGGAATAGGAATCTAGAGTGAAGAAAAGAAAGAGTTCTTGCTGTCTTGGGATTATTTTTTGTCAACAAAATAATGAGTTGGTTTTGGGTGTTCTCAATAAGTATTTTGGTATCATGCATAAAGATAAAGAGTATTTTGTTAAGATGTTATTGCATACTGTGTATGTGGGATATTGGAAGTTGGTTTCATTAAAAGTTATGTACTTGTGCTTTCAAGTTTTTGTGTGTTCAGCCGTCATTTTTGTACTGTAGATCCCAACCGGCGATACTCCTCGCCACCCCGGGGATACTCCCTACCCCCACTCTTTATTTCACTTATTTGTGATTAAGTTGAAACAAGATTAACATTTGAATCAAAAGAGATAAATAAATTATACTATCAAACAAATATTTTCTTTGACTTTTCTTAAGTGTTATGTGAATGTTTGTATTTGTGTACCATTTACCCCCTAATTATTTCAATTCATCTGCCTCAAACAAGAATAGACATACCAGTTTTGTATGTATTTTGTGTTTTAGGTTACTGTATATCTGATGGAGCCACTTTTTTAATTGAAATAGCAGACAGGCTTTTTGTAACAGACCTTCAAGGTACACATGAATGTCCTGCATTCGCAAAGTAATGTGTTCTGTAACACTAAACCAATCCAATAATTCGGGGACTGGTTGGGGACTCTCTAGTACTATGGTGGTGCCACATTTGGTTATTTATTGGGTTATACCACCCATGTGAAGCCTTATATAAGACCCTGTATTAAACATTCAGCCTTTCCTGAAAATCCTGAAAACGGTTAATTCACACAGAAGAGGGGATAGAATTGGTGAATGGAAAATTTGCAGTGAATTAAAATAACTTGATTTATGTTTGGAACTTGGAAGCACCTTGGATCATTCAGATTATCTTCAAGCACATCTAGATGAAAACAGTCTCACAACATTGACAGTTAGTGACAAGGAGACGCGGCACAGCCCTCTGACTACATCACTTCGCTCAGGCCTTTCCCATTATTGTTTGCGATAGGTTGCCCCAGCAAAATACTGCTTTACTATTATAGGTTATCCGAGCGCCCGTAGTGGGGACTGCTCCTGAGCGTTGTTATGTATACCCCTTATATGCGACTATTCATGATCTTCTTATTGGTCAAGAGTTTTATTCTCCAATGGATTGCTTAGTGACCGTGCCCTTCATGTCCCACCCTATTCACTCCCAAATGACAGTTTGCCCCACATTGCACAGAAGAACCACTTGAATTCATGACAGACGGACAGACTTATTTACAACTGGAATGTTGATTCAACCAAGTTTGGAGTTCCATGTTACACGTGTGAGTTACAAATGTTTCAGAGGTAAACATTCATACCAGGTGTGTAACAACATGTTTGGTAAAGAGCAGAGACGTCACTCTAAGGGGTTTGTGCGGGGTTGGGGTGCCTTCCCCAAAATGGGACGCTAATTGGAAAATTAACATGGCAGTTTGAAATCCAACTGTTCCTCTCGGGGAACCCTGATAAATCCATCCAATTGGAAAACTGATACCTCAACCTCCCCCCCCCCCCTCCTATCACAACCACCACCGTTCAGAAGACCCTGAGCTTAATCAGAATACCCCAGTGATGTCGTTGGTAAGGAGACACAAGTGACTTGGAGGTAAAAGTGCCAGCATATCAGGTTGTGCTTCTATTCCCAGGGTCTCTAACCAATGAGGTACCACTTTTAATGGGTAAACCTCCATACTATGACAGAGATTAAACTGTTTGCGTACATCTCAACATAAATGTACGCAGAACAAGCAATGCCATATCGCAAATACCGAACACAATATCCTCCGTGGACGATAGCTGAGCCACTGATTGTAGCGTAGCCAGCTTTCAAAATGTGAGGGGTCCTAGATCCCCTCCAAAGACAAAAGTGAAATTTATATAAACAAACATTATCACAAATTCTAAAATTTTCCATCGAAAAGTGGGGGTTCTTTACCCCTCCCCCATGCACCCCGTGGCTATACCACTGACTAATGGAGCGCAAATTAACATTTTGTTTCAACTTATTTTGGAAGCCTGCCCTGTCACTGTAATGTGTTCTAAATAATTCAACAAGGGTTTTTTCAATAAACAGCGCTGGACCTGTGGGGGTGGTTCATGGTCAAAAATGTCCAACTTTTGACAGAAAATACCAAAAAAGTAATAGATATATATAAAACTTATTTTCCAATCGAAATATGAAAGCTGTTTTGGGGATCCCTTTCACTAAAATTCAGAAAATGTGTTCGATTGTTGGCTGATAGGAATTACACAACTATATGACCAAATTTATAATAAATGCTACCTCATATTATTAAATGAGGTCAATTGGGTCGTAAAACACTTATGGGGCCTATCTATTTATCTGAACTTGACATTTATAAACATTGGAAGTTATCAGCTTTTAACGCTAAAACTGATATGACGGGTACACATCTCGATATTAGGTATGAATTTACTTATAAATCACAAAATAAACTCTTTTTCTTGATATACAATCGAATCTATGCGTATTTTGTAAACCTCCAGCGTTTATTTCCCCTCCAATAGCATCAGTTGTTCTTGAGAGGCAGGGGCGCTGTAGATCGACCATTGGTGTTGTACATCCGTTTTACGGACATACACTCAATGCGCATGCGTTACAATCATGGCGTCCAATTCAAGCCGACAGCGGTTCTAATCGAATAAGGATAGAACTTTTCTTAGGTTCTTGCCTTGCAGCCTTGTGATTTGTCCTGAGATGAATTTGAAATTATTTTATTCATAGTTTAAACAACATTTGGGTTTTTTTCACGAATTGGTAAGTTGTTTTTTTCGTGATTTTCATCATTTTTTGTATCGGTCGGTTGTCAATTTTATTACGGTTTTTTATCTTTCATGGGCTGTTGTGCGAAAAGTAGTACTCACATTGTGACATAAAACAATGTCGGTAATTCTTAAAAGTCGTATCTTTTATCGTGCACTCATACGAAAAATATGTGTTCTTTGGTTTTAGAGCAAATTGCTTTGATCTACAACAGAGAATAAATGGAAATTCATCACTCGAATTCAAATTCATCGTCACGTGATTTTGATTAAAGTTATCGGGTCAATCGAGGTCATGTTTCCGACTGAATAGTTACATGCCAGATATTGATTAAAATGTAAGATATAATTCTATGCAGTTTATTAAATAGTTTTATTGAAATTTCTGTCATGCGAATACTATACATTTAAATCTATATGTGCAAAACCAAAGGGAGGGGGGGGGGGATTAAACGACTCAATATATTGTGGTCCCTCGGTCCCTCGCGTGCCATAGATTAAGGGGCCCGAGAAGGTCTGAAAGTTACTACAAGTCAGCAGGTTTATTTCAAGGACTATTCCAATGTGACTGAAGTCTTTTGAATTTTGGCTGAAGTCCCTGAGAAACCTTGAATATGTATTTTTCATTTTTTTTTTCATTATACAACTAGCGTTATTGTGATGAAATAGACTATTTCTCGAATTTGTGTTTGCCCCGAAGACTATAAACAATTAATGAAGTTCTTTAACAAATAAGGGATGGCTTTTTGAAGGCTTGGTGGGCTCCGTTATATCTATCCTGCATTAGGCCTAAAAAAAAAACAATTGTTTGTTTGCCCTTTCTTGTGAAAAATTGTAAAGCAGGGGCGAGAGAATTATTTTTAGGAGTGGACTGGGGGTGGAGGTGGGGTGAGGGGGGAGGGGGTGGGGGCTCTCTCAGGTTTAAGTATCCAAGAATATTCATAAAACAGAAATTTTCAGATTTTTGGTTCCTTTTGTATATCTCATTCATGCTTTTTATGAGATTTGGGATTTGTTTTCCCCTTGAATGACACACTCGTTAAAAAAGAGGCAGGTTAACTGTGTATTCTCAAGCTCTTGTGGGCGGTGGGCTTCATGTTCTCAGCATGTAAAAGCAACATTCAACAGGCAAAAGTTGTTGCCACGACATTTTGTAGGGATTTTTACGAAGCGTAGGGATTTTTTAAGAAAAAAAAAAAAAAGGTGCGACGGAGGAGAGCAAACAAACAATTTTTTTAGGCCTTATCGAAAATATTTATCCACAATGTCGTTTATCATGAAGCAAAAATACACTCGAGTGCTCACCAAACCCCTCCTTTGTTTGGGTTTAACAAGACATGAATTGAAATAGTTGTATGTCCCAAGAGCAGGTAATAAGAAAAGATCGGATGGATGGGGTATACATTCTGTTTTTGGAGTAACTTAGCGAGACGCGTTGTGCCATAGACTTTTCAAACCGAGTTTAGCCGAACGTCAAAATAAAATGCCGGGGAATTTTTCGTTTTTACTAACCAAGCAATCAGCTGCAGGGAAAATTGTAAACAACAACAATACGCGCGCGTATTATCCCCATAAGCTGTACGCACGTGCCTAATAGTACAACATTACATGTATACGACGTATGTGAAATGTATAAGCTTTGTGTTGTAATATGCACACGTAAAGTAGGCCTATGATCTAAATTAACGTCAAAGTTTCAACTGCTCTGCTTTTTTGTTGTCGTATTCCAAGAGGATCCTTACTGTCTTCCATTCAGATTGTCTCAATTAAGAAATACGCGATAACCAGATAAGATTTCAAGTTAAAACTTGGCCTCCGGTACGTTTATAACACCAACGTTACGTTAAATGTATGTAGTTGTAGGCCCTAGGCCTAGTGTGCACGTTAAAATGTTCTTTTTTGTGAACGGAACATTGTATATTCGTTGGGGTTCACATTTCTTCAACGTTTACGAAACATTTCAAATATTTGTGCACATTTGAAACACAAAAATCGACGGAAATTGGCAAAAATCATTCAATTTTGAAAACGTTGATGTTCAGTGCGGAGAGCCTAATGGTATAAAATTGTGCCGTTGACCTCACTGCACAAAATGTGAAAATAGTATCGAGAACTTTCGGCAGTAAATCTCTTGTTATCTGAGAATGAGACAACTAGTTTTGCATATCGGAAAAATTGTGTAAATGGGGAGGATACAGTTTATACGAAGTTTTCTGTTTGAAATTTCCTAATCAAATTACGCTACCATTTAAGTCTCAGTGAAGTGCTTATTTGTGTATGTAGTCCCCTATATACTGTTGATTATTTTGTGAAATTGTATTTTTAATGGGCTTGACCCCATACGCTAGAAAATTGTGCAGACGATTAGGATTCTCCGCAATCTGATTGGTCCATTATGGTAACGTGAATTTCGGCCATGTGACATTATTTAAATGAGATTCCCGGAAATTACCGATTCCGATATGAAAAAGTCTGTTGTACGCGTCCTAAAGCTCCCTGGAATTTACCTTTTCCGTAATCATTTTGTACAAACCTGAATTTGCGGAGAAGTCTCCGCCTCGCAGCCACACCCTTCCAACAAGCGAGCGTTTGCAAAAAGCCAGCGTTTGGAAGAATCAAGCATTTTCAAAGAACGAGCGTTTCGGAAAGAAACGAGCGTTTGCGAGAAGCGGGCGTTTGCAAGAATCGGGCGTTTGCAAGAAGCGAGCGTCTGCAAGAAGCGGGCGTTTGGAAGAAACGGGTGTTTGCCAAAAGCGGGCGCATGTCAGAAGCGGGCGTTTGCAACAACCCAGCGTTTGCAAAAAGCCAGCATTTGGAAGAAGCGAGTGTTTCCAAAGAACGAACGTTTCGGAAAGAAGCGAGCGTTTGCAAGAAGCGGGCGTTTGCAAGAAGCGGGCGTTTGCAAGAAGGGACCTTTGCAAGAAGCGGACATTTGGAAGAAGCAAGCGTTTGCAAGAAACGAAAGGAAGTTTGCCAAAAGCGGGCGCATGTCAGAAGCGGGCGTTTATAATAAGCTAACGTTTCAACTTGCAAGAAACAAGGCGTTTGCAAGAAACGGGCGTTGGAAGAAGCGAGCGTTTGCAAGATACGGGTGTTTGCACAAAAGCAGGCGCATTTCAGAAGCGGGCATTTGCAAGAAGCGGATTTTTGGAAGAAGCGAGCGTTTGCAAGAAATGGGCGTTTGCCAAAAGCGGGCGCATGTCAGAAGCAAGGTTTATAAAAAAAAACGGACGTTTGCAAGAAACGGGCGTTTGCAAGAATCGGGCGTTTGCAAGAAGCGAGCGTCTGCAAGAAGCGGGCGTTTGGAAGAAGCAAGCATTTGCAAGAAACGGGTGTTTGCCAAAAGCAGGCGCATTTCAGAAGCGGGCTTTTTGCAAAAGCGGGCCTTTGCAAGAAGCGGACTTTTGCAAGAAGCGAGCTCTTGCAAGAAACGGAAGTTGGCCAAAAGCGGGCGCATGTCAGAAGCGGGCGTTTATAAGAAACGGACGTTTGCAAGAAACGGGCGTTTGCAAGAATCGGGCGTTTGCAAGAAGAGAGCGTTTGCAAGAAACAGGCGTTTGTCAGAAGAGAGCGTTTGTTCGAACGGGCGTTTGCCAGAAGCGGGCGTTTGCCAAAAGCGAGCGTTTGCCAGATGCGAGCGTTTGCCAGAAGCGAGCGTTTGCCAAAAGCGAGCATTTGTGTTGTTTAAAAATAAATCATTCATGAAAATAGTATTTTCTTTTGTTTAAATCTGTTGAAGCATTTTCGAGGTAGAGGAAGATGAAATATCTCCACAAGATAACCATTATCCCCTAAATGAATCCTTTACAAAAAAAAAAAGCGAGAGGAAGATGCTAACTCTCCTTGCAATTGATCTTATTCATTGATATTTTGCTTCCATCCGTACGACAAACTACTTTTGTCGAGATCCTCAAGTAATATTATTTTGTGCGTAAGATGAAAGAGGAGAAGACCCAATTATCTTCATTCAGTTTAAATGTAACAAAAGAATGGAGTAAGAGAAATCCCCAAGCTCCCTTCCCTCATCCCTCGTTAAAAGCATCAACATAAAACAGTCACTAAACATATGCCTTTATATATACAATCACATATTGCCGAGCGCCACCGTTACAATCACATATTGCCGAGCGCCACCGTTACAATTCCACCCGTACGTGAAAACCTGTACGTAAAAACCTGTACGTGAAAACAGTCATTGACATTCGAGAATAGGGTTCAGAAGAACAGTTTGAAACCATAATATAAAGGATCTCCACTTACCAGCTTATTCCAGGCTTTTAAGAAGTGAGAGCCGTTGATGCCCCCCCCCTTATCCTCCCCTATTCTCCTGAGATGGCCGCCTGAGATTTTTCCAATGATACTATTTTTACAATGAGATCGACCTAATTCTAAGTCACGGTTGATGTAAATTTTCTTCGATTTTCGGTAAATTTTCTTAAATTGTTCATAAATTTCCTTCATTTTGGGGCAATTTGTTCAGTTTTTTGTTCAATTTTTGGTAATTTCCTTCTAATGTTAGGGAACTGTCTTTCAATTTTAGGCAATTTCCTAATTCTCGTACAATTTTCTTCATTTGTCGGAAGATTTCCTTCATTTTTGAGCAATGCTCCTTCGGTTTTGGTCAATTTGAAAAATTTCCTTCATTTGGGAACAATTTTATCTTTGAATTTTGGGAAATTTCATTAATTCTCGTGCAATTTTCTTCAATTTCTTTTTATTCTGGAGTAAATTTCCTTCAATGTTTGGAAAATATTCTTAATTTTGGGGCAATTTTTTCTTCACTTTTCGGGTAAATTGTCTTCAATTTTGGTAAATTTCCGATGTTCGGTTAATTTTCGGAAAATCTCCTTCCTTTTGGGGCAATTTCAATTGAATTTTCGTTCAAATTTCTGCAATTTTCGGGCAATTTTCTTCAATCTGGTGCAATTTTCTTCAATTTCTTTTATTCTGGAGTAAATTTCCTTCAACCTTGAGGAATTTTTTTAATTTTGGGGCAAATTTTTCTTCACTTTTCGGGTTTTTCCTTTACTTGGGGGGAATTTTTTATTTTATTTTTGGTCAGTTTTCTTCAATTGTCGGGAAATTTCCTTTAATGTTGGGAAATTCGATTTTCGTTAAAATTTCTGCTATTTTCGGGCAATTTCCTTAAATCTCGTGCAATTTTTTCAATTTCTTTTATTCTGGAGTAAATTTCCTTCAACGTTTGTGAATTTTTTTTTTTAATTTGGGGGGCAAATTTTTCTTCACTTTTGGGGTAAATTGTCTTCAATTTTGGTAAATTTTCTTCATTTGGGAGCAATTTTTCTTCGGTTTTTGGTAAATTTTTTCAATTGTCGGGAAATTTCCTTTAATGTTTTGGAAATTTCCTTCCTTTTGGGGCAACTTTTTTTCGGTTTTTGTTCAAATTTCTTCAATTTTGGGGCAATTTCCTTAAATTTCGTGCAATTTTCTTCAATTTCTTATAACCTGAAGTGGATTTCCTTCAACCTTTGGTAAATTTTCTTCATTTGGGGGCAATTTTATTTTTGAATTTTGGGCAATTTCATAAGGTGTCGTGCAATTTTCTTCAATTTTTTTTATTGTGAAGTAAATTTTCTTAAATGTTTTGGAAAATTTCTTAATTTTGAATACATCTCTTTCAATTTTTGGACAATTTCTTTCATTTTGGGTGCAATTTTTTTCAATCACAAGAAAAAATCAATTATCGGGAATTGTTGACAAATTTTACCCAAATTTCCAATAATTATGCCAAAATTTTCTTCAATTTTTTGTTGATAATTTCCTAAGTTTCGAAAGAAAAACTTTCAGGGAGTGAGTACCTTACTCTCTGCTCCCCGAATTATAGACTCAATATGGCCCAACTGTCCTAATATGTTTATTAATCATGACAAAACTGTACATAAAACGCATCATGCATGTTTTGGCTTGCCTTGGCCTCCTGACATTTGATCTTGGCTACACCCCTACACACACGTTGATATGGATCAACAGTGCTAAATTTCTACCCAACATTTTCATTTCTTCTTTTAACATGTATACAATTGTATGATACAAGTTTTAGTACAAATTTCTCAATGACCAAGAAGGGATTTCCTTTAAAGAATATAGTCATTAAAACCTATTTTCCAAAATCTAGGTTGGTTTATGGAAAACTAATAGGTTCTATATCATATTTAGAAATAACCTATTCGCAATTTTCTTCAATTTCCAATGTGTATACAAGTTTTACTACGATAGGAGTCATAATGTGATGACAAATGTTAGACCTTATTTTGCAATAGCGCCTTCTGTTTGAGGTTGAAGGGTTTTTCTTTAACTTTGTTATATATCGCCCTCATTTGACTTATGATTACGATGTTATTATATAAATCTTTAAAGTTTACATTAAGTTGATATTAAAAACTTTGTTGATATGAATATAAAAGAAAATTACATTATTGCATTTATCAAATCGATTAAATTTTAAAACACATAAAAACAAGAATCGAGGGGAACAGTTTAACAACCCGCAGCTCAACTGGGGCAATGCCAGGGGCAATGCATAACATTTTGACAAAAGATATATAATTGTCTACAAGATTTGATTAGCAAACGAAAGGTCATCCACGAAGTTGAAGGCGGGGCTGGAGGGAAATGCAATGTGGTCGGGGCCAGGAAGTGCCCGGATGTCGGAAAAGCGCCGGGATCGGTGTTGTTTCCCAGCGGTGGTAAGCGTTATAGCTAAGATGCATATCATAAATTCAAGCACCCCAAGGCACAAATTGTCAAAGCTTAGCCTTTAACAATTTGTTTTTATAAAACTATTCTTTTTACATGACCCACCCACGACAGTGAATGACCAGGCAATACGGCTCCTCAACGAATACCAACAGACCAATGCAATGGTTTTCAATTCATCCATTATTTGCGCATCCCCACAAGAGCCCTACGGCGTTTGCACACACACTGTTCGCGCCCCCATATCAGAACTGCGTTGGGACCCTATTTTCATTCCTTAAAGCAGTCTAGTCACTAAAGGCTCTTCTGAACAAGATACGTTTCGCATTTATTCTTATAATGCAACAGACAATATTTAAATTTTTCTTACAATGTCATCGGTGTTTTTTTTCAATATCATTAGTTAAAAGTGAGCTAGAAATAAGTGACCGTTTTACAGCATTTTAAAATTTAGATAGCTATAGCTATATAAACACAAAGTGCTCAGTATTTTGTGACCTCAAAATATGACAACTAGAAAAATGTTAATGTTAACTTATTGTTTAAGGGTTCTTCCCCAAATCTTTTGAATGGGAGAAGCTCACTAAATTCCATAATATCATAACCTTGAACCAGATTTAACGCTAGAAGGCACTTTAAGAAAATTTGCTATTTGAAATTTGAGAAAGAAATACAAAAAATTACATTAAAGGTTTTAGCAGTTCATTCATTATCACTTTTGCACATGCCAAAAAAATTGATTGAAGTTTTGACCATTTGAAGATTGTTCTGTTCAGATTTTAATGCTTTTTCATCTACCTGTTCATATAGCTTTAAACAATACACACTCTGTAAGTTAACTGAAGTGTTGCACAAATTATACATTCGTCGAAAAAGTTGGAAAACGAAAGATCCATGAGAGGGTATTCAAGAAAGAAATTACACATCTGAGTGTGAAAAGGATATTGATCCTTTACTCATTAAAGGAGTATTCCATGAATTTTTATTGTTACATATATGATAGAGAAATTTATAGAAACGAAGTGGTGAAAAAGCTATGTTGATATCTTATTCCGTATAGAAATTATAACGATTTAAAGAGTAGAAAAATGTTCCTAAAAACACCTCGTACAGTGGTGTATCCTTTAGCTTGGTGATGTCATCAAGGCAAATCCAGCACAGTTCTTATGTAATTCTTATAGATTTAATCACACTTTTTTAAATCATCAAACAGCATTTTTGGTTCATTATAGAGATAAGGTGGAATATATAATTTACAAGAAAGCATTTTGTTTTTTGCTTGGTGTGCATCACATTGTCAATGAGAAAAAAATCCAAATCATTTCTAAAGAAATAAAAAGACGTTTTGTTGAATTTATCTCTATGACATCATATATGTTGCCAATCAGTCACTTTTGTCCAAAATCAAAAATACTTTAACAATTTGTAACTTCTAAACGGAATAAGATATTAAAATAGTTTTTTTACCACTTTGTTTTTACAATTTTTCTCTATGGTATACAAAGAATAACAATCCATGAGAATATTCCTTTAAAGGAGGTAAATGCTCTGATTTCACCTTTTGATTTTCACTGCAATATGTAGAGGGTAGTTCTTAAGAGCTGAAAGTTGAGTTAATAATTTTGAGTATTAACACCAATTGCAGGCAATGACATGCCAAGGTATTCTTACTATTCAGTCTAAAACGATGAATTGCAAGAGAGACAGATAGAAGGATGTACCAACGGATCGATGAATGGTGTGGTGTGCTTCTTTTGCAAACATATGATCTTGAATAAGTGCCCGTGAATCGCGAGGTAAGCTCATATCGTTTCTGAAAACTAATAAGAAAGAAACAACGTCTCCACATGCACTTAAGTACCCTCTGTAGTTTTATTAAAGAATTTGCATATTAGTTACTCGATAACAAGCAATTGTAGTCAAGTATACAACGTCAGTCTTGTTCTCAAATATACATTGATCATTCATATGCATGTAAATAGACCAAGTGTGTCTCAGGGGCAATTCTATTCTTACCATATTCTGGTTGGTGGGAGGGTTTTCAAGGCACTTCTAGTCCATGTAGTCATATTTCTAAACCACTTGAAGATGCGTTTGTGAGATTCTTAAGGAGCCTCTTGTTTCGGGGTAATCTCAGAAACTCCGAAAGGAGAAGTTTATGAAACTGACAACGTTGAAGAAAAATCAGAAGCTTATTTTCACAATCTTTATGAAGCAAAATGTCATCTTAATGAACGAATATTGAAAGTAAGATTCGTTGACAACAACTATAAAACAAAGAATGCTACAGATGAACAATTCTTCTGAGTATTCAGGTATTAGTCTCTGTTGAGTGTTTGTTTGACATTTTGAAATAATCGCACAGACCTCGGTTGAAGCTAGAATATTGGTACAATGAAGATTGCTTCTATTATACTGATAACCGGGGAAGCGCCTCTCTAGAACGTTGATATTGATGTAAGATTTCCAGATAGATTTACAAAAAATACAGAAAAAAGTTCCAGAAAAGAATCCCGTATTCTGGTATTACAAAGCAGTGATCGTAAGTTAAAGCTTCCCCGATGATTAATTGCCAAAACATGCACGGTAGGAGAATATGCGATCCACTTAATTTCCATATTGTTTTCTCCTCCACCAATCTTGAAAAAGCCATGCATATTAGCCACTGTTATTTACGCTTTCAGTTTCTGCAATCGACTTGAAAAATGCAAATTAACCTCGTTTATATGCAACAAGTGTTTTGGTTCTAAAGTGATCAATAATAAGCCGCAAAATGGAAAAAAATAAATAAGAAGAACTGCGGTACAAACCATGGACCCGATGGCACTGCGTCTTAATTAATTTACAGAAAATGCCGAAAGTAGATCCGACAGCTTTCGCTTCCGCGCAAAGGACGGACTTTTTGGAGGATATTAAGCTCTGAGTCATTCCAATTTGATGTGTGCTTCCTGATTTATAGAAACATTTTCACATCTTTGGTATACGGATGTCGAGATGCACAGTCTTGGAGAGTAATTAATGCTCAAAGCTTCATTTGCTGGGATGTGTTTGTTTATACGGCATCTGTATAAGCTGTTACGTCTCTCTTATGGAAACGATGATGACTATTTGTGATGATGATTATTTGTCATACATCTTTTTTGTCGCTGTGCTTTTCTTTTCAATCTATGTCAGTGTCTTAAATAGATGTTCATTATTTGTTAAGTAGCCTAAATACAAAGGAATCGGATAATCTGGAGTTTTTCAGCGATTCTCTCCGTCATTCTTTAATATCTGGCGCAATATAACGATCAATTATTTAATTAGTTGCCCATCTGAATGTCATTTTTACCTTTATCTTTGACTTGTCGTATCCGTAGCACACTCTTCCTGTATAATTTGTGTTTAACTACAAATGCGGATCTTGATATGCGATGAGCAAAATAAAAAACCTCGAGTTAGTCTTCTTCAATCTGAGTTTGGTAATTGGATCTTCTTCTAACTGCAATTGTACAATTGAAAACTTTATGTTTCACATCAACAGCGGTCAACGTTGTCGATATTTTTGGATCTACTTTGGTAATGCTTGAAATTTAGCGTTGGTAAGCTTGAATTTCAATGTTGGTAATGCTTGAATTTTAGCGTTGGTGATGCTTGAATTTTAGCGTTGGTAATGCTTGAATTTTAGCGTTGGTAATGCTTGAATTTTAGCGTTGGTAATGCTTGAATTTTAGCGTTGGTAATGCTCGAATTTTAGCGTTGGTAATGCTTGAATTTTAGCGTTGGTAATGCTTGAATTTTAGCGTTGGTAATGCTTGAATTTTAGCGTTGGTAATGCTTGAATTTTAGCGTTGGTAATGCTTGAATTTTAGCGTTGGTAATGCTTGAGTTTTAGCGTTGTAAATGTGTTACTCATTGTGTATTTGCAAATCCAGTTTTCATTTCAGAAAATAGGTTTGTCAGCTTATATTCTGAGAATGTTAACTTTGTTCATCTAAAGCTTCTCATACTATAACATAACAATACTATCTGATATGAAGCTTTTTGATGTCAATGTGTAGCTCTTTAAACAAGTCTTGGAATTTGTCAATCTGATCAGTAAATCATAATGATGATAATATAAGGCAACGAGACGATGACGATTTAATGCAGATGATGATCAGCCGCTGCGTGCTGCTGCTGCTGCTGCTGCTGATGCTGCTGCTGCTGCTGCTGCTGATGATGATGATGATGATGATGATGAAGGTGGTGGTGTGTGATGATGCTGATGATGGTGGTGGTGGTGGTGGTGATGGTGATGGTGATGATGATGATGACGACGACGACTACGATGATGATGATGATTAATTAGACAATTATTTGTTCTAGAATCCTTCAAAGATAGGAAATCTTAGAAACCATGAAATTAAGATTTCTCACGACTTAAATAAAGCATTACGATGTATTAAAATGGCAGAAGCTGTAATAACACCTTTGCAAAACAATAATTGCAAGTAATAATATTTGCACCCAAACCACTGGAAAAAACTCCAAGCAATTACATAACATGCAGTGGAAATCACGTTAAGTATTAGTCATTGTATAGCACGCATTTATTCAATTAACAAAATCACAAGCTACGCACATTGGTTATCTTAGTGTGGAAGCTCTTTGTTAAAACTAAGTAGCGAGACCATGACAATATAACCTTGACCCACTATCACAAGAATCTCGTTCGGAACAAATGATATATATCTATATTTACGAGATGTTTAGACGAACGAGTTCTAGTCCAGATGAATAGGAAATGCAACTTGTGGTGTTGTGTTTACAATCTCGGTGGATTTTTTGTATTAGTAACCTTTTCTGTAAAACCTCAACAAAATGTCAGTGAGCGCATGCTTTTGATTAATCTATTGCGTCTGTAAATGATTTGGGAGGGTGTAATGCAGTGACAGGCTTTTGTAAGAGATGATTATACGTCTCGCATATGCATTCAGACTTTCTACACTCAGGGACGTAACTTAAATGGTGTGTGGGGGTGTGACACCCCCCTATAATGTTTTTCCTTGGGCAATTCCAATTCTGACTATTTCGTCGGGAAAAAAAGTGGCCTAGTATTGAAACAAAATTGTAGGAAAATTCATATAGTTACACATTTATGTTTTTGCTTCTTCGCAAAATACAAAATACTTTTGAAAATGTTTTGGATAAAATTATACTTGTTTGCTCCTCACCCCCACCCTCCCGTCTGTTCGCCGAATACCGAATTTAGTCGGGCAGAAACGTAGAATGACGGCAGCACTTGTATCCTAGTATCAGAGAATATCTCAGTCATCAGGTCATGCCCGACTAAGCTAGATATCCGGCTCATATCCTCTCGACCGCCGACTCGGCACATGATTCTGACAACATCATACTCGGGGCACTAAGTCGGGCAGAGATGTAAAATTTCAGATGTACTGCTTAAATCGGGATACATCTCAATTATGCCCGAATCGTTATAGGCCTATCAGAATTATGTCCTCCTGACTCGGCATCATGATGACAGCAACATACTTGGGCACTTAGTCGGGCAGAGATATTCTAAATGTTGAATGTCTGTATGTTCTGTTTAAATCAGAGATACATCTCAATCATGCCTGAATTGTCAAGATATCAGAATCATCTCCACTCGACTTGGCATGACGCTGATTGGGCTGGGGTTGGGAAACTGCAGGAGACGTAGGCCTATATATCTGATATAAGCGTGGAGGTACCACTTTAGAATGGTACCTCCATGATATAAGAAAGTTGCCCTCCCATGCACACACGTTTGAAGTCAAGAGCCATTTTTCAGTCTTTGGTCAAAAATTTGATCAACAATTAGAAATCTTCCAGGGGATTCGCTCCTTGGACCTTATCAGAGCTGCATTCATGAATTCAACAATATTGTGGACGAATTTTTAGGTGAAATTTATCTTCTGCCCGACAGTCAGACAGTGTTAATGGTAACCCAAATGCTTATATGAGTGTAGATTTAAACATTAGAGTTATATTTTTCCCTCTTTTCATCAATTACATTTCGAATTTTGTGTTGATTTCAAGTCACTTCAGGGAAAAAGAAAAACTGTAGCCCAAGACTTCTCCCTTGAGCCCCACAATTTTTTCCGAATTCTCTCAATTTTCAGGGGCAATTTTGAAATTGATCAGTTTGTGTTGATTTTCCGCAATCTATCAGTTTGTGTTGATTTTCAGACATTTTAGGGGCATCAAAGGCAAAAAATCTTCCGAGCTTCTGGGGGCTTCGTCCATGAATCACAATTTTGTCCGAGTTTTCTCAATTTCAGGAGAAATTTCTGCTACTGTCCTATGCCTGTTTAGAAATGGTAACCCAAATACTTATACAGTTCTCTGAGTAGATTTTAACATTCGAATTTGAAATTTTCCTCTTTTCATCCCTTACATTTTAGAACTTTGTGTTGACTTAAAATCATATTTCGGACATCAAAAACAAAAAAATTCAGAGCTTCCGGAGCTTCGCCCCTTCGCCCCTGGACCCCTTTCAAAGCTTCGCCCATGAGTCCACAATTTTGACCGAATTGTCTATATTTTCAGGGCAAATTTCTCCTCTGCCTGTTTCTAAATGGTTCAATTTTACCCGAGTAGATATTAACAATAGATTCTGAAATTATCTTCTTTTTTTGGAAATTTGTGTTGTGGGGCATCATAATGAAGAAATATTCAGATCTTCGCCCTGGACCCAAGCTTCCAAACAGGGGCGTAAAACCGGGGCAATTTTTTTACATGGGTCTTAGGAGAGGGGGGAAGAACCAGTTTGGTCCTTCCAATAATGAAGGTTATAACAAATTGATTTTGACGAGTCCAGTCAGATTCCATGCCATAGTTTTTAGAAAATTTGAAGGAAAAGGAATCCGGCCTGCATCTGACTGTCTGAACTATGTTTCCAATTCTTCGATCGGAAAAATTTGGAAATTCAAATTTCAGCAGGTCTCCTTAGCATATCGCTATTATTCCCCGGCTTTCGGAAATTTTCGATACTATCACCCGTCTTGTACATTACAACAATGGTATGAATGCAAGTTACGCAATGTATGGGGATTTTTTCAAAGTGGAAAGTGGGTCTAACAGTCTAAAGACTAACGAAAGACGATCACCGATGTTTCGTATGACCACGAAAAGTTGGAAGCCCCATGATTACCAGAGGAAGTACTACGCTGAGGATGGTCATGTGGAGGCCGATAGTGAGTGCTATTACCAAAGAACCATGCAACACGTGTTTTCCAGAAGTGAAGAGATCTTTCAATTGGATGTTATGGTCGCCCGTTTCGTGAATTTGGTGAATCAGGTCATTTTTCAATGTAAAACGTAGGTGTGATGCAAGCGTGTAGCGTGGGGATTTCTCCTGAAAGCGAAGGAATAGTTCTGATGAGCATGGTTACCGTGAAGGGGTGTCCAACTTTCTTGGTATGTGTGGAACAGTACTTGGACGGTGTAAAGGACACTGTTTTGGACTATATCATAAAGGATGTACGTAACTTTCACGACATCCGTGCCATCGTGGTGAACTGTTTGTCCATTTCTGTGTACCTGCTTTGTAAGTGCAAAAAGGTATAAAAAGCGTTACCGAATCAGCTGAGAAAGGGGAAATTGTCGCAGCCGACGAACTATAACCATTTGTGACGTATTTACCATGGCTCGAAAGAAGTCAAGTCGCACCAAGGCCGTAAGGCGAAGAAACCGCACACGGCAAGGATGAGTCTTCCTCAGAACGGAGGGTGTGTTGGTGCAGCTTTGGGTATAGGTAAAACCGCAGCAAAATTGATACCCATCGTGATTCCAGCAGTGACGGGTATTATAACAGGAATCAGAGCTAACAAGGCCAAGAGAAAGGTACAGAGGACGCGTACAAAAAAAATGATGTCGCTGAAAACAATGGCTGGAAAGTGTTACGGGGCTCCTGACGAAGTTGTGTGTACCGATTTTGTGCATCTCGCCACGTGGGTTATTTCTCGACCAACTTCGAGTGGTAAAACCACATTAGTAAAAAAAGTAAAAATAAACTATTAACAAATAACTTTATTTGCTCTGCCATCGAGCAAGTCGACTGGCATTACGGACCCCGCAAGATGATTTGTTTGAAGATCTAACTTCTAAATTAAACCAAGCAGGCGTCGGTATTACGTCCAAGGAGGGTAATATTTTCGAAAAATGAGCACCCGACCGTGATCGTGCTGGACTGACCTGTTTGGTGAAATAGTAAACGACCGTAAGAAATGTAAAATTGTAACCGATTTATTTACCGAAGTTCTCACCATTATAATTTGACTGTAATATTTCTTGTTCAGAATAGGTTTTTCAAAGATAATCAAACGATTACACGAAATACACAGATCTTGTTTTATTTAAAAATGGTAGAGATGAGCAGATACTAAAACCATGGGGTCCCAAATGAACAAGAAAGAATTGGTCATTCTGGCCTATAAAGACGCAACGGAGCAGCCCTATACGGGTATTTGTTGATCGATTACCGACCCACACGGACGAAGGACTGAGACTTAGATCCAAAGTGTTACCCTATACAAACCACAGTGTTCTCTATGACTGACCGAACCCAAAAGTTCCTACCAGTGTTGAAACTGGTCGTGGCGGGGGTAAAGGGGATGTGAGAACCATGCTCGTTCACGGAAGTGGTGAATTTTACTAGTGGACAAAAGTGGGGTACAATATTATATAAGGCAACGCGCCTAAGACTAGCGCAGTGATGCGTGGTTTCCACGTCTTCCCAAATAAAGAAGAAAACATCCCGAAAAAAAAAGAAATTTCACGAAAATGGAAAACAAATCCGCAAATTGAAGGAAATTTCCTGAGAATGAAGAAAGTCTCCCGAAAATGAAAGACAATTCCTCAAAATTGAAGAAAAACTTCCCAAAAATGGCAGAAAATTTCCCTAAAATAAAGGAAAAAACTTCCCAAATATTAGAAAAATATCACGAATTTTTTTGTAAAATGAAGAACGTTTACCAAAAATTGAAAAAGCTTTCTCAAATATTAAAGAAAATATCCCACAGATGAAAGAAATTTCACGAAAATGAAGGAAATTTTCCCAAATCGAAAAAAATTTCACGATACTTGAAAAAGATTTCCCAAAATTGAAAAAAAATTCCGAAAAATGAAAGAAATTTCCCAAAGTATGGAGAAACTTCCTAAATATTGAAGAAAATATCCCAAAATGAATTAAATTTCATGAAAATGGAAGCAAATTTCACAAAAATGAAGGAAAATTACCGAAAATTGCAGGAGATTTCCCGGAAATTGAAGGAGATTTCTTCATTATTTTATTATTATTAATATTATTATAATAATCATTATTATTTGTATTATTATTATTATTATTATTATTATTATTATTATTATTATTATTATTATTATTATTATTATTATTATTATTATCATTATTGTTATTATTATTATTATTATTGTTATTATTATTATTATTATTATTATTATTATTATTATTATTATTATTATTATTATTATTATTATTATTATTATTATTATTATTATTATTATTATTATTATTATTATTATTATTATTATTATTATTATTATTATTATTATTATTATTATTATTATTATTATTATTATTATTATTATTATTATTATTATTATTATTATTATTATTATTATTATTATTATTATTATTATTATTATTATTATTATTATTATTATTATTATTATTATTATTATTATTATTATTATTATTATTATTATTATTATTATTATTATTATTATTATTATTATTATTATTATTATTATTATTATTATTATTAAGGCAAAGAAACCGCACACGGCAACCCATCAGCCTACCCTTCGTCCCTACCAATCCTCTGGTACACGTGGGACTAACCCCTCCCCTCCTCCCTCCCTCTATATCACCACTCATCCCAGTAGAGCGTTTTCAGGATCCTGCTATTTGGAAGGTCCTTCTGGGACAATGCACTTTTCAGGGACAAAACATTTGTCCCCTGGGACAAAAGCCAAATAGCAGGATCCTGAAAACGCTCTACTTACTACTAATTTGCATCAATATTATGCCATTTCCTTAATTTTTCTTCAATTCGTAGAATTCAATTCACTTTAGTTAAATTTGTTTCAAATTTTGTGCAATTTCCTTTGTTTTCGTGAAAGTTGCTTCAATTTTTGTTCAATTTCCTTAAGTTTTCTTTAATTTCACGAGATTGACTTCATTTGCCCGAAATTTTCTTCAATTTTGGAGAAATGATGCCACATGTTACCGATACTTCTAATAATTTGACTTCCCCTTCCCCACCCCTCCTTTACAAATAGTTGTTGGACCGTGATAAGAGACTCATACATTTTGGTACTCAGGTTTGTTGAGGCAAATGATAAAATCTGACTCCCAATATCAAAAACTTTCCTACGCTGTTGCTTTCAAGGCTTCGCCCATTAACCTAACAATTTCTCCCAAATTTTCTCAGATTGCAGGGAAATTCTGCAAATACTTATTGACACTACAGTTCAACCGTATTGGTGGAAGCGGGTTGATCTGTCCCCAACTATTCAATATTGTGTGATTGTATAGACACATATACATCTTTTTTAATGAGTCGTGAAAATACGCAAATTTGCCTTAGCCCCCGGCCTCGAAGTCAAGTTACGCACATGTCTACACAGGCCCTACTTATTATGGTGTTCAGTAGATTTGAGCTCGATCTTTAAGAATATTGGAACATTTATGTTCACTCCAATTATACAGCAATAAACTATGACAATAATGACAACAGATCAGCTCAGTGGGGATGGGATGTGCCATATGTTCCATTACCCTACAGTCAGGCCCAAGAACTTATCAGAAATGAGTCAAAACATGTTTGTATTTTGTATCAGTAATAAACGTTATTTTGATCTATGATCTACTAAAGACGATCGGCCATACTGAAAAATTGTCTCGTCATCGACAATGGTTTCAACCAATCAAATACTTATGTTTGTATTACCTGATTTCTGAGTTGTCATCAGCTCGTGCAATCTTAGCAACTGATATGACAGACGTGTAGGCTGACGTTTGTTCACCAAATCTGACGAAAAATGCATTTTTACACTTTCCACCAGCGAGAGATTTGAACATAAAATAATTTACGAATACATATCCAGAAATGTCGGACATTTTTAAAGATTTTGGTATAGCGCCTCTTATTTGACCTACGTTAGCCTGGCTGCTCACTTATCATTGACTTAGTGTGCGAGAGAAAATTGCGATCGAAAAATCATTATATTGGAGTATCCGTTTCCAGATAATTGAAGTGCCTGGTTGCCAAGCTACATCGCTCACCTTACCCACGTCATTTTTGTGCAAACTCAATTTTTTTCTCAGAAAATGATTCTTTATCAGAATTATTGAAGTGGATTACGATACATCAAGATATGGCTCCTTATAAAGTGCAAACAAAAGGTAACAAGGAAGTGTTTTTTTTTTTTTTTTTGACGTCAAATGTAACGAAATTTCTGCAGACAGGCTTAATCTAAATTTTGCGGGCGCATAACCCATACCTAATGAAGTAGCACTGAGGCTGAAATTTACTTACTGGGGGTCCGAGGAGAACCTCCACCGAAGCTTTGCTAAATAGGAAGAAAAGTAGGCATGATATTGGTTGGTGAGGGGCCTGGGTGGGGAGGGGGGGGAGAGTCTAAAGTATAATTCCTGACCAGGCTAGCTAGAAAAAATTAAGTCATGTTATCTAAAATCCTATTCAAACCTTTTGAGCCATAAAAATGAGAAAATCACCCACTGTATAACAGAACTTAAAAGCTTTTTCTTCTTCTTTAAAATGTTAACCGTGCTAATTGATTGGTCCCTTTCAGCCATGCACCGTTGCATTTGAAGAAAACGCCCCTTGAACCACGATTGGGATCAAACTGCCCCAGTCATTTTCATCCCGTTCCAAGGCAAGGACATTCTCTCAACGAGTTGACCATGTATTACGCAATCATTTGACCACAAATTTCGCTATAACACGAAGTGGAGTAATGCGGAAATGAAATGGGGAAACTCATAACTTTTCAGTGACCGCGTGTCAATGTCACGTAATTGTTCATGCGGTTATTAGAATGCCACACGCACAGAAAACCAGGATGGAGGGGCGAATTTTGTAATGGCCTTCAGACCGTTTGGGCCTATTTAACTAATATCATGGGCAAGTATATTTCAACCAAGAGGAAAATTGAGGCAGTCACTGTCCCGGAGTCCATAATAGCCGCTTTGGGTAAAAGAACCTCCCTGCAGCCTCTATTTATAATCTAAATACAGATTTGTGAGTTTGTCGGTGAATTTCATACAAAACGTGGTGTAAATTGTTTATATAAATGAAAAACATGTAACACCCCCCCCCCTCCCTCCCCCTCCAAAGAGGAAAATTGAGGCACTCACTGTCCCGGAGTCCATAATAACCGCTTTGGGTAAGGGACCCTCCCTGCAGCCTCAGTGAGTTTGTCGGTGAATTTCATACAAGACGTGGTGTAAATTGTTTATATAAATAAAAACCATGTGGGCCCCCTCCCCCACCTACCCCCTTCTCCCTCCCTTATGGCGTGGCGTAAATTGTTTTTTTGCAGGGGCCAAATCTCTATTTTTGAAAATGGAAATTTGTGAAAATGTCAGATAATTTGAGGAAAAACTTTGGGAATTTCAAAATATAGGCCTACCTCCAAAATTTTTAAGAAAAAGTCAGATATTTTGAGAAGAACTTCGAAAATTTTCATGAAGTGAAATTTTGAGGAAACAGTTATTTTGAGGAAAACTTCGGATATTTTTTGCAAAACCGTCGAAATTATTGAAAGATATATTAGGGAAAGACTTCAGCAATTTTGAGGAAAAAGTCGGATATTTTGAGGAAAAACTGAAACAATTTGGTTCTTTGGAAAATTTGTGATCATTTCTCCAAACTGCCCAATGTAGCTGGCATATAACTGAACTCTAAGACCGATCGCTTTCATCAGGATTACAAAACAATAAGCCTAATGAATTTATATTGTGCAAACATGTTGGAAATTTCCGGCCGGGGGCAATTTGCCGACTGTGACATCACAGACTCAGATTCCTCAAAGTAAGCCTATTGATGTATTTGATCATATTTCGTCTTACGACCGTGACTTTGTGGCTTAATACCATTAGATAGGTCTATGTATGGACAGTAGGAAAACATATATAAGGGTAATAATAATCCACTACCAGAAAAAAGTTCGAGGGAAAGTAATTCAAATGCTGAAAAAGTTATAACGATTCTGTAATGAAGAATGTGAGGATGAGTGCACCATTTTCCCAATTTCCACAGTAGACTTACTTGAATATCTCCTTAACGGAATAAAATATTGAAGAATTTGTTTCGCTTTTTGTTTCTTTTAAACTCCTCTATCATATAAGATAAACATGTTTGACCACTGAACTAATCCTTTGATTCAACATTTTGTGTGTTTTTATACATGTTGTGGGGAAGAAAGAGAGAAATCCTTAGCAGTAGGCCTATAAGACTACCTGGCAGACTATACTTCCCCAACGTCATTTTTCTGAAGCGGTTTAAAAAAAATATATAATAACAATAATAATAATAATCAAAGCAAGACTATACAATCGTTCGTTGTGACGTTTTTCAAAGTGCAAGCGTGGTGATGAGCGTACACGCGCGATGGATAATTTCGATTTCTTTCCTGTGTGTGACGTATGCATGACGTTTATGTAACTTAACGCGTGAAATGTTGTATGTCCGCAATTTCTGGCTACGAATGTTGATGATAAGTTGGACCAGCTTGCATTTTTGGAAGACAAGACATTCTAAACATGGTGCAAATCCAGCAGCATCTATGCTGCGACGTCTGAGACTGATGTTTAGCCTACCGTGCGGCATTAAGCCCAACGCTAGGGCCTGGGCCCAGGCTACTTATTGTACACATCCCTCAGTACGGTTGACATTACGTATTGACGTACGGCCAGCCATCACGGGGGCGGATCTAGGAAAATCACAAGGAGGGGTTCTGGTTATTATTCAACACTCTAAAAAAGGAATGGTCAAATAGTTGACCATTGTACGTGGTCAGCTTAAATTTGTTCCGATCTGTCCGTAGTCAGATATCTCATTGTTATATAGTCCTACCGCTGACCACCGTGCGTGGTCAGATCATATATACGTATTTTCATTGGTTGAAATGAAATGACCACAATGACCTGGCAGTCCGACCAGTCCACCATATTTAAGACCAGTACGGTTGCAAAGTCACGTGAATCAGATCCGAAATTAAAGCAGATTTTTCGCAGTTCAAAAAGAGTTTGCTGCAAAAACACTTTGGGAGTGGAATTTAGATGCACTGAAAGAAACTTTTTGTGGTGAGCGGAATTTGTTTGCTGAATTTATGCCCAGTTTCGTCAGCACTGATTCCCAGTACGCCTAGTGTTATTTTTCAAGTATAGGATTTTAATTTTACCACGTTAGAATACGTTAAGGCTTTTTCGTGAGTGTTTGTTTTTGAAACGCTTTTCTGGAAAGGTACTTGCGAACGCAGTAGCAGTTAGGCATATTTAGCACTCGCTGGTATTGCAACATTAATTTTCTCGTATTCTGTTTTTCATTTTGGGTAAGGTTGATAAAATTAAGGTTACCCTGACCCTATGAAATTGGACGATGTTACGATTGGACGATGATTGGGATTTAAGCCACAGCTGTAAGCCTAGTAGGGTGTTTTACCATGTTGATCTCTTGTATAACATTTATCATTAACACTTTGTAGAAGCTTCCTATCTGCCTATAGGCCTACTCAAAAATGATTAAAAAACAAATTTTAACCTGCACTTTGAGGGCATTTAAAAACAAAATTAATGTAGGGATTTCACTACATTTTCACAAATTTAAGTTTAACTTGATGAGCAAATATTTGGCTTAATTGCATTATCCCCGCCTCAACTCTATAGAGCCGGCTCCACACTCAAAAATTACGAAACAATATCGATAAATCCTTAAAGGAAACGCTACGGTATATTCGCTAAATTGAAGTATGGGTCATTCATAAAATAAAAATTCATGTAATAAGCGTGGCGCCAGCGGAGCCGCTCCAGAATGCATTTATGAAATTATGAAAAAATTATATTGCAAGCGTGGAGCCGCGGAGCCACTTCGGAGTAAATTCATAAGATTATGAATGGGTCTTTGGGTATTTTCAATCAAAAAGTCTCAGGAGCTACACCAGGGAAAGTCTGCCGGACTTACAAAATATTCCCCAACGTAATTTCTTCCCATTCCGCGGAGCAATGGAGTCAAAACAGGGGGTATCGAGGGTGACATAATTGAAATTATTTCTTTCAAACACTCCGAGTAGCCAAACCAGAGGGTATCGAGAGGACTTGGATATGGATCATTTTATCCCTTCAAAATCTTTCATCATAATTATACTTCATGAAAGTCCACGGAGCCGGTTATGAGTATTCTGCAATTACTTAGATTTGATTAAATGATTTGATTTGAAAAATTATGACAATACAATTTTTGATGGATTCCACCAGCACCGTGAAAAGGTGTTACGCGAAAACATAGATATAAAGTGCACTGGTAGAAGTAAGGTCGAGACAGGTTGTTATTTTTGCTGAGAACATGTTATTGTGAGCAATTGGGACAATATTTAAAAGGTCAACGATAAATTCTCAACTGTGTTGTAACTCAAAGTCTGTTCTTACATGTAATAATATTGACATTTGCACGGATATTGACATTGCTAGGATAGTATCGCATGTGGGAACTCTCTAGGCCTACCATCACTTGACACAGGTATTTTACCGTCGGAAATCTGACTTTGTTTGTCCTGAAATTTATACAGAGTGATGAAGGCATATGAATATGAATTCACTTAAAATTACAAAATTACACACCGAAATATGCGCGTTAGTTTTCACCGTTTCGCATTAAACAGACCCACAAACGAAGATTATTGTCCGGTCCCGATATCCATAAAGTCCATTTTGCAACAAAGTGTACTTTTTCCGAACGATAACAATGTAGTTGAAACTGCAGATCATATTTTTTTCTATAGTGTATGGGGATCGTATTTTGTAATCACTATGGAAAAAAAAATACAGCCTTCCCATAATGAACGACGTCGACTAGGAATCCAGTATAAAATACACATCTAGGCCTATCAATGTGGCTACTAAGTTTAAAACAAAGTTGTTGTGAACAGGGTGGTGCCAGGATTTCCTATTTCTCCCCCCTCCCCAAAAAAAAGCTGTTACCCATAATTAAATTCTATTGTTATAGGTGGGATTTTTTTTTTGGGGGGGGGGGCAATCTAAGGGGGCACTTTTCCCCGCCTCCGCTTTTTTTTCTCCAAATCTATATCTTTTGTATGGTGATTTTTTGTATTTGAACGTATTTTTATGATTTTCTTTGCCGCTTCCCCCGACTTTCATAAATGCTTTTATTCAGGTTTTATTTCACATTCCCGGCCAGCGAATTATGATACAACTATAGTAGCTTTCGGTAAATAACCTCAAGAAAATTTGTTTCATTTTCTGGCAGGTTTATCAATTTTTGGAAAGTTTTAGCGAATTTTTGGACCAATTTTCAGAACCTTTCCTTAATTTCTGGGTTTTTGTAGCATTTTCTTAAAACCCGAGCAATTATATGCAATAGGCCTATTCTGGAAATTTTCTTCATTTTCGGGTAGATTTTTCGAGTTTTGTGAATAATTTGGCCAATTTTTAGGAAAGTTTTCCAATATTCTGATATTAGGGTTCTTTCATTAATTTTTCGGGCAATGCTCTGAACATTCTTTCAAATCCGGGCAATTGTCTTAAATTTTCAGGAAATTTCCTTCATTTTTAAAATTTGGGAAATTTTAGCGTATTTTCTTCCATTTCCGGGCAGTTTTACGATTTTGAGGAAAATCCCTTTAAGTCTTGGGAAATACGACAAATCACTAATTAAAAGAGTACACTTTACCTCTCTATATGACTATATAAGATCGGTGCCCAAGTTCATATTTTCATTATCATGCAGAGTCGGAGGGCATGACCCAGATATCTTGGAGAGTCGGGCATGATTCTTCCCGACTCGCAAATTTTTTGGCCAATTTTCCTCAATTTCCGGAACATTTTCTTCATTCCCGGGCAATTTCCTTCATGATTTTGACCGACTAAGATGGGTATCTGGTCGACGACAAAAAAAAAGAGGGGGGGGGTGTTCTGCCCTGCCTCGTACGGCCATGAATACACGTAAAGGATGTGGAAGTATAGCCAAATAATTATTCTTTTCCATTTTAAGTTCATGTCTGTGGTTCTTCTCCCCCTTCTGAGTAAAGACTGCAAAATCCATTTTCAGTTTAATAAAGCATTTACAAAACTGTGCCACTGAGATGGTGTCAGTGGTTTTGCCAATAGGGGAATGTGCTGAACCTCTCACTTTTTCAGAAGCAGCTTATTTCCAAGGTCCTAATATGTTTCTTTACCATTACATATCATTTTAAACTTGGAATACACTTGGGTCATGGAAGATGGCGTGTATGCCTAGGGGTGTATCATTTACCTTTTACAACCAGTTTTTACACATTAACATATTGGCTAAGTGAGGAAAAAGTTATTTCTCACTAATTTGTTAAAAATATTCCTGGACCCAAACTGCAACTTCCCTGATTCAAATATCAGGGTGAAAAAATTTGGTGGCTCGCCTCAAAGATGTTGCTAATCACTTTTTTTCTGTAATCAAGATTACAAACATGCGTGGAATATATGTCGATGCTTAAGCACCACCTACCCCCCCCCCCTCCCCTACACATAATCATCTTTTGCCTCTCCAATTAGAACTTCTTACAGCCGCCTATGTTGCCAACCCCACCACAAATGCACATTAAAGCAATATTCATTAAGAGAAAAAAAATTCAATTTCAAAGATCTGGCCCAACAATCTGAAAGAAGGTAAGAAACAGTAAAAATAACATGAATTATATATAAACTTCACACAAACAAAACATAATTATTTTAAATAATTTATTTTCAACTAAACAATTGGAATAAAATTATATAATTCACATGTATAAATGAGCAAACAACACGTCATACTGAACAGATGAGAAATATTGTATCTTATGCTTTAGCAGTAGGGGAGAATCCTGGACCTTTGGTGTAATAACAAATATATCAAAATTTGGAGCTTCGTATTCATTAAGATAGAGGCCGCCATTTTAACTATAGTGATAACGTTAAGTCAATTGGGATTTTTAATGAGAACGCGGAAAGGGGGAGGGGGGGGGGAGTGGGCGGGGAAGATCTTTGAAAGGAAACGGATATTAAATGAATATTCATTAGATTTGACCGCGGACTTTTCAATTTCATCGTGGACTTCGCGATAAAATAACAAAAGACTTATGTTGACAGGTTGTTGACCTTTTGAACAGCCTCTGTGTTGGCTTAGTCATAGCTCATACCGTACACCGTTCTCTTAGTAAAAATCTCATTGATATACCGTTATTACAAGTTAAAATGGCGGCCTCCATGGATCTTAATGAACACGAAGCTCCAAGTTTTGGTGTATTTTCTTATTACACCAAAAGTCCAGGATTCTCCCTGACTGTTTAGTACAATTTGATCAGCGACTGTGCAGCAGGTCTTATCAACTAGTCAAAGATTCACTGTAGAAAAGAATCAGTGTAACAGAAGTACCAGTGTAACAAATATGCAGTACATTCAGACATTACTGCAGTAAACTTTTAAGGAAATTTCACTGCGCGACCACAATCACCCCTAGAGCAACTGATGCGAGGCGCAAAAGAAGATGTGCATTTGAGCACTTTCAAAATTAAAAGAGATATTAAGTCTGACATAATATGCATAAACTTTATTTCATATGACGTTATGACGTTGAATGTTTTAAAAACTTGTATTCTATGACTGTATGGGGCAGCCATTTTGTTTCTAAATTGTACAAGTTACAAAACCATGGCGAAAATCCTGGTCGCCCAATACATCATAATTTTGTTCACTGGGCGACCAAAGTTTCTCACTGGGCGTTGTTCGTCCAGTTAGTATGTTAAAAAAAATAATAACTGCACTACCCAACCTTAAGTAGTTAGTACCCAAAAAAGGGGGCCAACTATGACTTTTAATGTTAACATCTAAAAATTAAGGGTGGTTTTCAAGGGACCTTAATGCATTTCATATAAAAACGTCGACTGAGATTAACCTCCCTGAAAATTTTATTATACCCAAAAACAGTGCACTTATAAATGTGCATGTCTAGATTTCAAACATGCATCACCCACAACAAATACACTCTCTAACAAAACATTTGTATAAAAACCCCAAAAAATAAATAAAATGCACCAAGGTTTCAGTTGGACAAATACCATATCTTCCTTAGATACTGGTATTTCTTTCGTGCAAATTATGGACAAGGGGGAAACAAGAAAATGTTCATAAGTCTGAATAAAACTGAAACTTTTATATAAATTAAAAAAAGAAAGATAAAAGGAAGTTGGACAAATACCATATCTTCCTTGGATACTGGTATTTCTTTCGTGCAAATTATGGACAAGGGGTAAACAAGAAACTGCTCATAAGTCTGAATGAAACTAAAACTTTTATATAAATCCAGGACCTAGAATGCTTTGGACAAATTTGGAATTGCAATAAACAAGAAAATTACAAGAAGGCAAATTTATGGATTTGCTGACCTCCTTATCACTTATCCTACCTATTACTTTCTATAATTTATACACAATATTCAAAAGATTTTCACTTAGCGATGACCTATGACCTTTCACATGAATGTGGATTATTCTGCATATCCGCCTTGATCCATGACCTCATAATAGATCACATTTGATCTTTCCATCCAAACAATCCAATATTCACCATCTGGCACCGATAATAATTTGTAGGTGTCTTTGGTACAGTAAATATATATATATATGGATGTGAAAAATTGGTCTTTAATACACAAAAAATGGCCTACAAATAATTAAGTATCAAACTAACTCAACTAAATTACATTCAATTTCATTTTTTTATATAACGATATTGATATCTACTCCACATCTATAAATATGAGCGTAAGTGGAGAAAAACCCTCAGTGATACTGATCGCTTAAAATATTTTGAGTAAAATATAGTTGTAAATAAACTTATTGTTAAATCCAAAAGAGAGCATTTCAAAGGTGTTTTGGCAAATGCTGATGCAAAGACAATGTACCGTCCGGTTAACTCACTTGTCAATAGTTCCCCAAAGGCTTTACCAATCTGCCCCTCAAATGAAACTCTCAGTAATAATTTTGCCAATCTTTTACTGAGAAAGTGGCAAAAATAAGGTCTGAACTTGACGTTGAATGTGTTAATGTAATTATATCTTCTCTTGATACCAGTAAACAATGTAGTGATGATGTATTTCTGCTTGATTCTGACGATGATTTGATGATTAATGATTTACATATGCACAGTACTGATATCTTTGCAAATTTCCACCCTGTAGATGAAGCTCAGATTCGACATATAATTTATAAGATCCCAAACAAGACAAGTTCTCTTGACACACTGCCCATTTGGCTCTTGAAGGAATGTGTTGACATAGTAGCTCCTATAATCATGTCCCTTGCAAATAATTAATTTAGTTCTGGTTGTTTTCCATCCATTTTTAGGAACGCAATTATTTCTCCTCTTATCAAGAAGTCCACCCTCAATCCGAACGTTTTGAAAAATTATCGACCGTCTCCAATCCTCCCACCCTTGGCAAGATCCTTGAATATCCAGCAGTCTCTAGGTTTAATGAATATCTTCATTCAAAACATCTTACTGAAGATTTTCAATCTGCCTATTAACCGTCACATAGTACTGAAACTGCGTTATTGCGTGTTAAAAACGATATATTAAATGAGTTAGATTCGGGTAGAGTTGTTTTACTTGTACTTCTAGATAGGTCTGCAGCCTTCGATACCATTGACCACACTATTCTTATAAATAGGCTTCAGTGTGAGTATGGTATCAGAGGTTGTGTTTTAAACTAGTTTAGATCTTATCTTAGTGATCGCAAGAGTTCAGTTTGTATCTCTGGTAGTTATTCTACTGCCCATCCTCTGAAATATGGTGTTTCCCAAGGATCTGTTGCAGGTCCTCCGAACTTCAATGCCTATTCGCACCCTGTTACCCGCATTTTCAAACACTTCAATGCTGCTTACCATATATATGTTGATGACACTCAGCTATATGTTAGATTCGATCCTAAAAAGCCGGGTGATAGAGAAGCTCGCTTGCCAAATTGCACTGCGGCGATTAAAGACTAGATGCTTCATACCAAACTTAGACTTAATGACACCAAAACTGAATTTTTAATCATTTCATCCAAAAAACGAATGTATTTTATCCAGTCCATTGATTTGAAGATCGGTGGGTCTGTGATTGTTCCTTCATCGTCCGTTAAAAATGTAGGTATCATGTTTGAAACTTGTATAAATAAGAATCCCCAGATGTCTACAATATGTCCTACTTTTAATTTTCATTTGCGTAATATTGATCATAGTAGAATCCGGCGGTACATTGATCAAAATACTTGTGCTCATGCAGTGCGATTTCTCGTCCTTTCTCGGCTGGATTATGGCAACTCCCTGCTTGGTGGCATATCACGTGAAAACCTTCAACGCTTGCAAAGACTTCAAAATCGTGCAGCGCGCATGATTTTTGTTTTGATAGACGTGCAAGTGTTTCCCCCCTCTTGCATGTTCTTCATTGGGATATTTTGTTTTCATAAAATGGGTTTAAGTACTTGTTTAACTTAAACTGTTTAACTTTAACTATTTAACTTAAATATATCTACAATAACTGACAAAACATATTTTAAAGTTTTAATAATAGAGGTATATGCATTTTGATAGTTATAATATCGAGCATTTCCCAAATCTACAATAAAATTATTATGTGATGGCATTTATGAACAGAATAAACAAAAACACAATATTGCTAATAAGATTGAAAATTGATCAGAAGTTCAACAAAATCAATGTCTAGCATTTCAAGTTGGAAACCAGTTTTGGTGGTAAACCATGCAACCAGAAACACCCATAACAGATCTAGACCACAAAGCAAGCGTTCACAAAAAATATAGGAATCTTATATGGATTTTGTAGGAGTCTGAGGAGGAAATTATGATGAATCTTCTAATAATACAATCATCCAGCAGTAAAATAAACTAGAAACTGCATCCAACATGTCCAACAATAGAACATGTTGTCTTCTGCTATATTTCTGTTTCGTTTAAATGCACAGATACGTTTCAAAATGCTTTGCACCATCTGGCCATGTACATTGTGTCATCTACATTGTACCAGTAATGATTCCTGTTGGCTCCTGATGCCATGATGACAAAGCAGTTTCCGCTTCTTTTTTCTCATTAGTAGTCGATGCTTCCAAATCTATTTTTGAAGAAACAAATTAAGAGACCGAAAAAAACAGATTCTTCGTTAGTGGAATAAAATAGTGGGCTATAATTGAGTTTTTCAATGAGTGCCGTAGTCCAGTGGAAAGGGCGTTTATCTCATACTCAAATGGTACAGGGATTGAATCTCAGACAGGGTGTTGTGCTGTGTTTTTGAGCATGACACTTTTCCCACTTGCTCCAGTTCACTCAGCTGTGACATGAGTACCAGCTTCGACTGGGAATTACACCCGTGAGAGACTGGTGCCCCACCAGAGGAGTCAAGAACTCTCATCCGCTTAGCACCACGGAAACAGGGTATAAGCACCGGCTCTGTAAGCCCTATAAGCATGATGGGATCTAACTTTTTAAGTAAGCTTTTACCCCATTTGATTTTAGCTTGGAAATATTCTTTACCATAAAATACAATTAAATTTGTATAAAATGTTTGTCATTTTTCAACTGTAACTTAATTTTCAATGTGCTAAAAAAATGATTATTTACTTCAAGCTATTCTTTGGCACTGTCCGGCATGAAAGAATAGCCCAAAGGGATTAAAAACCTGATATACAAGCTTTAATCCAACATGTAGATGGATACGAACCTTAATTAGCTCTTACTTAAGAAGTCTTTTTCTAGTGTCTTCTTTGGTACAGCCCACGGCTCTGGTTGAAAAACACCATTGTTTCTTTTATTAACTCTCTTCAATCTGTGAACGAAAAAGACACAAATTTAAAGGTGAAAACAAAGTAAAGGAAAAAAAGATATAGATTTCCAACCATGCTCAACTATTTGAATCTAACATAGAGAATGGGCTTTAGTAATATGGCTAGAAGTGGCAGTTGATTTCAATTTACCTAAGCTTTGTAGGGTGCACTTACGTTTTCCTTTGTTTCAAATTTACAACATTTTACTATAAACCTCAAAATAAGTTTAGGGTTTTCGAGATATTTCAAGACTAAATAGCTACTATACTACCTCACCCATTAACTCAGAAAACATAAAGCACTCTATTGGACTCAAAAGAAAATCAACTGAAGTATTTCTGGTAAAAATGAAAATCAAAACAATTTTGAATAAAATTTGGTGGACTTAGGGTATGGGGAATGAATTCTAAAATATATTAGGCATGTTAGAATTGCCAGGGTACTCTATCGAGTGCTGAAATTCTAGTTTTATCTGAAATGATAATGCTTTAGTGTATGCAAATTTAAGTATACAAATCTTGAATTTGACTGACAAATTATTTTCCTAATTACCTACCTACCCACCCATTTTTTCAGCAAGTGAGTTACATTAAAATAACCTTTTTTTAAAGATGGCCTTGGTTTGGGATATGGAAAGGGTCAAATTCTCTTTACTACGATTGTCCTCCCTTTTTCAAAGAGAAATGGAAGAGAGTAAAAACAATGGATTTACATAAGAAAATAGAGGCTTTGTCTTGTTCATACATTACAAGAGTAACACAAATTTGCATAATTACACAAAAATCTTCAAAAAGCTGTAAAATGGCCAATTCTTAACGAATTTGAAGATTTTGTTGGTTGTCTTAATGTTTATTAGTGGATTTGAAATTACTAATGTTGCCTCTACCTGTCCATGTATCTTTAAAAATTAAAAATAACATTGAAATAAATTTCAGATTCAGAATATTCAGAAAAGTTGGACATGCCTTGAATTTAATGGTCGTACTATGGGAGTTGTGTGTGGAGAGCCCCTTCCTGCAACTAAAGAATTCATGAAGCTGTTGAAAAAGTGATTATCAAAATAAAAATTAAAATTCAACTGACTAGTTCAAGGGAAAGCTTAGTGGCCGATTATGATGATAAAGGTAGAAAGAAGTTTAGTGCTTTGAAGCCTTTTGCAGAAAACGCTACATATATAAATCGATGTATTATTAATATTAAGAAATAGAAAAGAAAACAAAAAAATAGTGCACCTTGTAAGATTCTCTACAAATAAAATATATTTCAAGGAATATTCCTTTTCATCTTAATTTATATGGTAGAGGACTATTAAAGAAACATATTGGTGAAAAACCTTGTTGATATCTTATTCCATTCATTTAAAAGTTATTTCATTTCAAAGATTTGGAGAGTGTGTTGAAAATTGAACTTGCAGTGTAAAGTGAAGTGTCATAGCTGCAGATCCAAGGTATTTTGTTATGCATTTCTAAAAATAAAAATGTATTATAATTTTTATTTCATTTGTAATATAAGGTACATAAGCAGATGTGAAATTATTACAATGAAATTGAATGAAAATGTGTAAAATTGTTGGATAGTTTTTGGCAACAGTTCCTGAAAATTTCTTAAAATTGACAGTGCTTTCCCGAAAAGTGAAGAATTTTTCTGGAAATTGAAGAAAATTTTCCAGAGATTGAAGATTTCACAATAATTAAGAATTAATTTATTTTCCTTCAAAATGAAGAAGTTTTACAAAAAATTAACAAAGATTTCCTCGAAATTTTTGAAAATTTTGCTAAGGTTGAAGAAATGTTTCTGAAATTGAAGAAAATTTTCTGAAAATAAGAACATTTTCTGACAATGAAGTAAAGCTCCTGAATATTCAACGCTCCCGATCAGGATGTCTTCTGATTGGGAGATCGAGACATGCAAGCAGGCCCTATGCTCATTTTTGATTTTAAACAGTGGGCCGGGTCCCACAGGAGGAAACTTGTTTGTGGCACGTTTTTATCCGGCCCTGTAGATAAACCCGCTCATTTCAGATCCCCACGGTGAGACTGGCCACTTAAAACTCAAGTTTACACCACTCTACATGAAGTTCCTATTTTAATCAGAGCGAGAATGAGTGACATGGTCCCAAAATCACCGATTCAGATTTGGAAAGGTCTATAGAAAACAGCAAAAGAGAGAGTTTTTCAGTATATGCGGTAACAAAGCTTTTTGTTTTAACCCCTTCTCTTAACAGTGACAAACAACTTGAATCCTGCGTTGGTTTAATCATACAGAAACCTTCACTTAAAAAATAGGTGTTGTGGTTAAGCATATCACTATTAAAAACCAAATTTGATGGCCAGTTATTAATTTATTTGGCAAGAAACTGCATTTTCAATGCCCTTCCCACTGAACTTATATCTCAAAAAGAAAGAAAAAATCTTATAAATCGTCTATTGATATTTGCTTTCTACTCTTTAAAAATATATAAATTTCATTTCTCATTGTATCGTATGGGATGTGCACAGAAAAGCATAAACTATAGCAAAAAATAGAATAAAGAATAACATGCAGTGAAAATCTAAACCTAACCAAACTGAGAAGCATGCAAAACTTAAATAAATAGATACATGTCAGATACCACAAAGACAACAAAGGGCTGCATACAAAACATGATTTTAGCCAAAAATGAATAACAAGCTATTTCTGAAGTATTGGCAAGGTATTTTTAAATTTGCTGGACAAAAAAGAACCCAATATAATGGCAACTAGGAAAGTAAGGAAGCTCATGCATGCTTACAAAATATTTTAAATGTCAGCTAGGCATATTCTGAACACAAATACAGAGGACAAATAGGCATAATCACTTTTTATATAACCTGCATATTTCTCCTTCACCATACATGAACAATTAAGATGTGGGGCTTTTACGGCTTGAGGGACAAATACCATCAAATTGTTAGTATTGACACTTTAAATTTCTTTTAAAAACGAATTGTTAATATTAACACTATATTTACTTTAAAACAACAAACACTCTTTTACCCAAATTACCATGGACATATGCATGAACCGCAAACTTACAAGAAAGAACAATAAATGTAAGCACTAGAAGCCATGATGCTTGTAAGACTTTGATTGAAATGCACAAACAGTATATTTATTTGCTTTTGAAAACAAATTGCTTTCAAAATCTTCCTTTTATTTTAAATTAGCGCTCTGTATGTGAAAGTCAGTCTTAAAATATTTTCAATATGAATATGTTAATAAGATATCAAATAAAACTGAGAGTATACGAATCCTTTTGCAATACCAATGCGAAGAGTGGTAGGCAAAGGGCATAGCGACTGGAGGCTGTCACACCCCAATATTTATGTCGGGGGACCCAATTCAATTTATGTCCCCCATTCCAACTTATGTCGGGGTACCCCCAATCCAAATTGTGTCGGGTACATTCCCCAATCCTAATTGTGTCGGGTACAGCCCCAATCCAATTTGTGTCGGGTACACCCCCCAATCCTAATTGTGTCGGGTTCATTTCCCAATTCAAATTGTGTCGGGTACACCTCCAAATCCAAATTGTGTCAGCTTTATCCCCAATTCAAATTGTGTCAAGTACACCCCCCAATCCAATTATGTCGGGTACACCCTCATTTTAAAATGCGTTAGAAATTTTGATATCTATTGAAAAATTTGTGGAGATATCTTATAAACAGTACCAGGATAATTTTCTTGGCAAATACCTTGCAAAACTTTCAACACATAAAACATTTTTGTGTAAATGAATTATGTTGTGATACTGCGTGATACCGAGACAATAAAATATCATGAACTAAATAAAACACAGTTTTTCATCTGAAATTACTAACACCCAACCCACAATTAACAGATTTATGCCGACACATGTAAAATTCATATTTCGTATGTCTTGAGCGACAGTGTCAAGCCCTTTTAAGTCAAAATTTTGCTTTACTATAATTGCAGGATTTTTAATTGTCGTGTTTGCTGGACAGCTGGATCAGCCCGGCGGGCTCATAGGTCTGCATAAGAAGAACATAAACCTAACAGTTGTCGTTACCTTCACAATTAAACCAAATTTTAGGACTCTACTCGTTTAATTGAGGGGCTTACCGGGATTGCAGCTTCGGCAAGCTCAATTTCTTTTATTGAGAGCCACAACTATATCATAATGCATGCAATGTGCCAAGATATGCCGGTGAAGGGTATAGTTTTTCCGACATTTTGAGAACAAACTAAAAAAATTCAATCAGTTTTGAGGGAAAAGTCAGAAATTTCATAACTCTAAGACCTACTTTAAAAATTATCAAAGACCGACTGCTTTCATCAGGATTTTACCAAAAAAGCATACTGAGTTTCTATTTTGCAAAGTAGAATCGGCAAATTTGTTGAGATTTTGGAAATTTCACAGCTAGGGGAACAATTTTTCCATCCCCTCCTATCACCCTTCATCTAAGCCACTGAAAAATGGGGCATAGTTTGATCAAATATAGCCCGATTTGAAGAGAATTTAAACATCACATATGTAGTTGCACTTCAATTGTATAAAAGATGGGTATAGCTCTTTCTAAAAAGAACAAACACTCTATTCCAATTATGATCGAAATGTACCCATCCAATACCAAAACTTCCGGGGCTTCGCCCCTAGACCCTACTAGGGATCCTATAGCGCCCCTAGACTCCACGTTATTAAGCTTTGTGCTACGCACTCGCACTGAGGCCAGCTCACATATACATAATTTTCAGGAATTTTGACCCACACCCCAACCAAAGTACCTTACCTACTGTACGCCCCTGGGTAGAAACAATCAGTAGTGTGGCAAGGGAAACAAATTATGTAAGGCCCCCAAATATAGGCATGCTTAAGAAATAAGGTCTAAAATGAACCAATAATTAGATTGTACATGAAAATACAGACCACAAATTTAGTATTGCAACATTCTCTGTTAAATTGTGTCTTCACCATTAATAAGCAACAAATATTTTAAGATGCTACTGCCAGAGAAATGTCCCCAAATGGATTTTTTTTTAAAGTGTCCAGAACTGAAAGAAATTTATTGAAAATGTTTCGACAATTTATGCACATTTCACAAAATGAAACTTGAAAATGCTATTAAAATGAAATATCTAATCTTAGGGCTCTGACATTTGAAATACTGTTATTCCACTATACCATAAATTTAGAATGTAAGTATTAATGGTATAATATATGGTTAATAAGTTATATTTTATTTTAAAATTGAAAAAAAAATCACAAATAATGGCCAACAATTTGATTGTGAGATTAAATACGCTCTAAAATAAAAACAAAACAATTACCATTTATGCCCTAGAGATGGATAAACTATTATACTTTTAATATACAAAGTTTCAGTTGTGTACATTGAAACTTTTTGACAAGGACTCTTTGGAAATGAAACATTTCAGGTACATTTTATAAACTTTTTTTCTCTCTGAATAATTCGGAATGAAGACTTGCCTAGGAGCATTTAGGTGCCATTTTTGAATTTCTCACATTCATGCCCAGTCCAATGCTAATTTTCAGAACGTTGTGAGGTAAACAAAAGAAATTGGGAATGAAATGGGAATTTGTTTAGTTGGAACCTCAAAATGACTGCCAACGGCAAGAAATTAGTACAAAAGTGACCGAGAATTAGGCAACGGCGTCCGTATCTCAAAAACGACGTGAGCAATGACGCTAAAAGTTTTGGGGTGTTCTTATAATATATAATTCCTAACATATACCAAATTTCAAGCACATCTGGAATGGTGGGTTACATTTTCAAAAACTTTTCTGTCAAATTGACATGGGGCGACCCAAAATAGTTCTCATAAGTATATTTTGTTATACAAAATGTAGAGTGCTTAGTGAAAATGGACAGGGTAAAAGAGGGGCAGAATGAAACACCCCTCTGAAAAAAAGCGAAACTACTATACGGGCCTGCTACTGTAGAGATGCCTGTACCCAAAGCTGTGATACCCAACAACAACGTTTCCAATAAAATCTGAAAGCACGTGAAGACGGCAGACTCACCAGACACGCGATGGAAATAACAATCTTGAATGACATTCTAAAATTGAGCTGTGAAAATAATGTAAATTTTAAGGAAAATTTGCTTGACAACGAAATACTTTAAAGCAAAAGTTCACGTGGGTTGCCCACATTAGATGCATTTCAGTGTTTCCAAAAGTAAAACAGAACTGACAAATTGATGAAATAACAGCAGATATTGCTCTAACAAAATTGAATCAAAATAACTTCATTTACTATCATCATTTGTGTTGTAGGTTAAGTTACAAACTTATTATTTCTGTCAAAACCTAAAACACTTTTTGGAAAACCCCTAAAATAATGATGTGAAATTAAGTCCACTTATAAACTCCACAGTGAACACCTGCAGAAAAAGGAAAATATGCCTCAACACGTCTGATCCAATGTTCGGTAGAGCAAGATGAGAATAACGAAGATTTATACGAGAATCAATGTGAACTTATAAAGTTGGAGGTTTTCAATTCCTGAAAAGAGCTGTGCTATTGATCTGTTGATAGCAATCCAGCATGATAGGAGGAGTCACTATCTGGTGAGAGTAAATTGCTACTGCTTGGCAGGAAGTTTTCATCGATCTCCCTCTTCATGATTAGAAGACAACATTGCTGTAGGCAAGAATGTAATGTAAAAGGTATTAAGCACACTAGTAAATATTAATGGTGACATATTAGACTTAAGTGACAGGTCCCTGACATAAATAGTAAAAATTATTTGACAATGCTTCAGGACCACACGAGATGGTACTCTATATGCATGCTACCTCCAAACTACATTATTCCCAGTCACATACTTAAGGTCAACTACTGTACATCAATTGTACTGCTCTTGATATTTAATATTTGTATTTCAATCAAATAACTTACTATATCAAACCTGAAGATCTATACATAAGTATGTAATGCAATTTAGCACTCTGTATTGCCCTGTTTCAAGTGACATACAGTATCTAACGAAAACGTAGTTCCGGACTGAGATACTGCAGTAAAAGTAAGTGTCCTATTTTACACATCACAAAAATGGTGTGTGCTGCCTTCAAACTCCCATTAACTCATATGTCACTTACTGAGATCAACTACTATATATCAAATGTACTGCTTTTGATACTTAATATTTTAATCTCAATTAAATAACCTACTATCAAGCCTCAAGGTCTATACTTAAGAATGTCAAATAATAAAAATTAGCAATGAAGCACCCTGTATTGCTCTCTTTTACAAGTGACTTATAGTACTATCGAAAACGAGAGTTCCTGACTGAGATGATATGTGGCCTGTTTTACACCCCACAAAAGTGGTATGTCATGCCTTCAAATTCCCATTAATACCAGTGATGGACGCTTACTTACAGTAGATTAACTACTGTCAGTGCATCAAATGTACTGCTCTTTTGATTGGTAAACAAACAGTTTTAATGTCTATGAAATAGGTAATAGAGACTGTAACTTACTATAGGTAAAAATGTTAAATGAGCCGAATTAAGACACAGTGCAATGTGCAAGTGACATATTTAATAAAATGAGTCACTAAGAGGAATAGTGAAAAGTATGCGGCCTGCTTTATCCCACACACCACACAAATTTGGTGTGTGCTGCCTTTAAATTACCATTATTACCAGTCTGATGACATGATTAACTAAGATCAACTACTGTTCATTAAATGTAATGCTCTTTTGATACTTTGAAAGTTTTATTTTCACTTAAACATAGATAAATAGGTCTACAGGAATGATAGGATTTACCACAATGGCTCATGTTAAAAGTAACATATCTCATAAAACGAGTCACTAACGGAAATAGTAAAAAAGTATGCGGCCTGTTTCATTCCACGCAAAATGGTGTGTGCTGCCTTCAAACTCCCATTATTATCAGTCTGAAAACATGATTAACTTAGATCAACTAGTGTTCATTAAATGTAAGACTCTTTTAATACTTTAAGTTTTAATTTTAATGAAACAGATACATAGGTATATAGGAATGATAGCACAGTGCCGTTATGTTAAGAGTGACATATTTAATATAACGAGTCATTAATTGAAATAGTGAAAAGTCTGTGGCCTGCTTCCTTTCACACAAAATGGTGTATGCTGCTTTCAAACTCCCTTATTACCAGTTACGTGATATTTACTTAGATCAATTGAGTACTGTACACTAATTGTATTGCTCTATTGATTCTTAAAAAGTTTTTATTTCATCAAAACAAATAACTTACTAATTACTATAGGTCTATAGGAATAATATGAATAGCACAATGCCCTATGTTAAAAACTGACATATCTAACAAAACGAGTCACTAACTGAAATAGTAAAAAGTCTGTGGCCTGCTTCATTTCCACACAAAATGGTGTGTGCTGTCAACCAAATTCCCATTATTTCCAGTGGGCCTAATTTCCAGTCACGTGACATTTACTTGGATCAAATAAGTACTGTACAATAAATATACATTCCTATTGATTCTTAAAAAGATTTAATTTCAATGAAATTGATATAACTTACTATAGATCTATACATGTAGCTAAGAAATTTAAATAATATGAATTAGTACAATACTGCATGCTAAAAGTTATATATTTAATAAAAGTCATTAACTGAAAATTAAAAATTACCATTACTACCGGTCACGTGACATGATTTACTTAGATCAAGTACTGTACATTAAATATAGTGCTCTCTTAATAGTTAATTAGTTTTAATTTTAAAAATGAAACTTAGATAACTTACTCTAGGTCTGTAGGTAAGTTCAAATAATAGGAATTACCATATTGCTCAATGTTTGGGAGACAAATTGAATGAAATATTTAATCACTGATTGAAATAGTACTAAGTATGTGGTAAAGCTTCACACAACACAAGGTTTTACAGTAAACTGCTTGTTGCCTTAGCAAGTGATCTCATAATTACCAGTTGAGCAAGACATTTACTTAGATAAACTACATTTAATCATTGTAATGTACTGCTCTGTTGATACTGTACTTAACTTATTTGTGAGAATAATTGTTGAATCTCTTTTTTCCGTTATGTGCATCACCTTCCTCCTCCTTTTCACTATCTTTCCTTATCTCCTCCACAGCCAATTGTTGATTCTGTATAAAAGGAAGCAGCGAAATGCATGTTTATTATCGGAAGCATATTTTCGCAGGAAAGTAAAGTTGTCCTACCTGTGTGTCCATTGTTGTCCATTTTGGCAAAACAGACTTTTTTACTGGAAAATATCATATGACCAAGTACGCTACTTTCTATACCTCTGACAGACTGACTTAACATATATCATCTATGGAAAAAATATTGTGGAAAACGAAAATGTGGTATGTGATGAATTAATGCAGAATTAAGAACTTAAAATGCGATTATCTCACAATTGTATTTTTGGAATCTCTAAGTTTTAAGGAAAATTGGTTCCAGCCTGCCATACAAATTTCGAAAGTGTGCTACAAGTCAGGGTTGGAAAAATAAAAAGAAAGCCACTCGCCAAACTTGGCGAGGTTTAATAAAGTGTAGTGCTGTCACGACATGACTCTATTACGTATCGATGATCGTAGGGGAAAATATCGCAATATATTGGTATATCGCGATACTTTCCAAGAAAACTGACCCACGACACAAATTGTTAATATCACTAACGCTACTTCTTTTATGATGAACGCTAGACAAAATATTTGCAGATCTAGCAGACGACATGATTGCGTGACTATTACGTTCATCACGCACGTGTTTGGTAATTCAGCCAACGTGACCATGAATCATCAAAGTGAGAGCCTGAGAGGCATGTTCTGGGCCATTTTTTTTTTTTTGTTGCCAATTTACATCGAAGCGTATCAGTGTGGCGTGAAGGAGCATGGTTTTTGATTAGTTTTTTTTCATTTTACAATATTTTTGCACGTTTTTAATGGCCTTAACTTGACTATTAGATTTAATACCGTAACGTAACGAAGTAGCCGAGCCTAGTTCCGTTTTTACGTCATGAACATGTACACACCAGCTAACATCATAATTTTACCAAGCATGAAACAAAACAAACATGTGGTTAGAAAATGAACATTTAAGATTTTCACTTTAAGCCCTGACTATTCATTAATGGCATCATCATCAAAAACAATAGGGAACATCTACAGAACATGGGCTATCTGTGTACCAAATATGACATGAATCCAGTGTAACGTATTGAGATACTGTGTTTGCAATCTCCTTTCAGCAAAATCATATTAAGCCCCGCCACTATGCATATTAATAAAATTAAACGTCTTAACGTCATGAACATGTACACACCAGCTAACATCATAATTAGACACAGTATAAAACAAAACAGACATGTGGTTGTTAAAATATGAACATTTCAAGATTTTTACATTAAACCACGCCTACTCGTTAATATGCGTCTAATCACCATCACAACCAATAAGGCTTATCTACAGAGCATGGGCTGTCTGTGTACCAAATAGGACATGAATCCAGTTACCGTTCTTGAGATATCGCGTTTATGAGCTGGGCGTCACAAACACACATACTGTACATACACATATATATATAAACACACACCATAATGGCCACAAAGGTTCCTGATGAAATCGCATCGGAACTGAAAAGGGGGATTGTTTTTGGAAAAACTACTACTACTACTACTACTACTACTACTACTACTACTACTACTGCTGCTGCTGCTGCTGCTGCTGCTGCTGCTGCTGCTGCTGCTGCTGCTGCTGCTGCTGCTACTGCTGCTACTACTACTACTACTACTACTACTACTACTACTACTACTACTACTACTACTACTACTACTACTACTACTACTACTACTACTACTACGTCAACATTTGATTTTTTTTGTAAAACTACAAAATATCTCATTCACATTTCACAAGGCACACTGATTAATTTGCCAATTTTGACGCTCAACTAATAATATGAAGTCCCATTTGTATTATTTTAAACATGGCCGCCTAAGCCACTGTCACTGCACGTACCGTAACTTTAGGTTAGGTCTATCATTTTCCATGTTTTCTTAAATTCGCCCGCAATATTATCTTTTTGTGTCAGGATCATATAAATTTTTGCCGATGACTAAACAACAGTTTTTTAAATGACAGTTTTTTAAATAAATGACTTTTGTAATTCCTTATTATTGGAGCCAATGGGAAAAATTGCGATGTTGATTACTTCCAGAAATTTTAGCCTTCGCGTCGATGGGGCTGGCATATGCACTGTCTGACTGTAGCTAAGTACCACACTATGCTCGCATAAGTGTATGAAAAATGAAAACTACGGAAATAGCTTTCATTGAGTGCATTCGCTTAGAAATGATTGTCTGTGGAAGACACTTTTCCTAGGAGAAAGTGTCTGGGTAGGCAAAATCTGCGGGGAACAAAATCTCCGATTACACCGGCCGCAAGAGGTCAGGCAAAGACACGACGTCACAAGGTCGGTGCCACACGGTTGGTACACAAATCTCATCGGACAAGGGTCACCCAGACTCAGGGGACAGGAAAACTATATGGTCACGGGGGCAGGGGGAACTGCAATAGGCATATTTCTTACAAATACTGGTGACAAATATCAAATAAACACACTTCATGTTTGTATTTAGCTTTATCTGTTTATACGTTTGTATTATCCTCTACTTCTTGTTTTGCATGTCTCAGTGAATCAAATGTTGAACTGCGTAAGTCACTTTGCAACATTACATGGCATGTGCGTCGTTACTTTGCAAAATGTGTCAATATAAAACTAATGACTATTAGGACCTAAACAAAGATTTAATGTATACAGAACAACAATGTGATACTTGTCGCAACATTATCCCCTCCTACAAAAATAAATGCTTCCACGCAACATTACATGGCATGTGCGTCGTTACCTTGCAAAACGTGTCAATATAAAATTAATGACTATTTAAATCTCAGAAAATAACTGCTTTTAAGGAACATTGGGTATCGGCGTCGGCGGATTCCAACCAGCAGAGGGTTGGGTAGACGGGGTTATTGACAAAACTTAAGTCAGGAGTGGGGCGTATGAGGTAGACGGCATGACGCTGGACAGGTGGCGGTAACTTTGCCGTGGCCACGTCAAAGAAGGTTTCTAACCATTGTTCTCGGTCGTCACAGATCCATGCTTACCTGAAATGTGCTGCTGTTTTGATGTCTTGTGGAAACATTGTCCAGGTCATGTCGACGGCTCATCCCATAAGAGCAGTAGTGAAGGAAAAATGCTTCTTTCCATGCTCGTCATCATGGTGATTTTTTTAAATCTCTTAAATTTCGAAACTAATGTCAGCATATGGGGCATATATATTTTTTGCACAGTTCGAGGTCCTCCATGTCACCGTCACGGCCGGTCGTGTGTGAGCTCATGCTGACCTGAAAAAGATGGAAAAACATCACTAAGGTTAAGAAGCAAGTTTGCAGGAGACAAGCTGAGTTAGCATATATTGGTATTACATAAAGAATGAATCGAACCACTGTGGTAGGCGTCAATTTCGTTTTGTAGAGGTGCTGGGTATGTCAAAATTTTCAGGAAAAATTTCAACCTCGGGAGGGGGGGAGGGAGGTGTCTTTTCTGCTGGGGTTAGGTACGTCCCATTTCACATCGGCAGCTATACACCATAACGGCGGGTGACCTCCGGGATTTTAACCTGTTGTGATGTACAACTAAGCTTCACTTCTCTGGGATTCTTTTATTATAAGGTTACGTCGCTCAGCTTCTTAATTATTGAGAATGGGCCTTTCCAGTTTCTCTGTAGTTTTGGACTAAGTCCCTCCTTCCGGGAGGGATTCAACAGCATAACAATATCTCCTTCTTTATAACTATACTGGTCAGTTGCATGTCATAGTTTCTTTTCTTCCATTCTTCTGTAATTATCAGCTTTCCCCTGACGTACTCATGCATTTTCTTCATTTTCGCTTCCAAACTTGTAGTATACATCTTGTAGTGTCTTTTAGTGTTTGCATCTGGGATTTCACTGTACTCGTATACGCCTGGGCATATCATCAAGTAAATTGGCAGCTAGATCTCTCTGCCAGCATTATTTCGTTTGGTAACAGACCAGTTGTTTCATGAAGAGAAGAACGGTACGCCATTCTTAAAAGCGGCATACCGCATCCCAATCCTTTTGGTTTTCATCCACGACCTTCGAAAATATCTCCCCATCGTTCTGTTAAATCTTTCGACCATTCCGTTGCTCTGTGGATGGAATGCTGTGGTCCGTGTCTTCTCAAATCCCAATCGTTTGCAGGAATTTTTGAAGAGGCGCGATTCGAAATTTGTTCCTTGATCAGTGTGGATTTATAGTGGCGCTCCAAACCTGCAGATAATTTCGGAAAGGAGCACATTAGCCACTGTCTCTATGAATCTCGGCCTTTTGATTCGGTATCGGTATTCGGTAAGGCTTCTACCCATTTCGTGAAATATTTCGCGATAACTAACACATACTTACTTCCCCGTTCCGTTACTGGAAGCGGTCCATGATATTGATAACAATTCTCTCCAAAGGTGTTCCTACTTAATAGGCTTGCAATTTGGCTCGTGCTTTCTTCTGGGAAGATCGCCGTAAATACATAGCTCACACACCTTACACCATCGTTCCACCTTCTTACGCCATGTATAGCAATAAATCGCTCTTGGACGCGAAAAGTGTTCTCTTTAAAGGCGACTTGATGTGGAGTGATCATGCAACGCTCTGAGAATTCCATCCTGTAAATGCCTCGGTGCAATAAATGGCCCACTTATCTTATCTCTAGTAGTACTCACAGTAATCCGTTTTCACATCCAATATCTCCCATTGTGCCCAGTATGACTTCAGCTCTTTACCCTGGTAAGAAATGTCTTCCCACGGTGGCCTCTCAACTCAATCAGTCTTCTTATCTCTACGTTCTCCATCTGCATTTCTCTCGTGTTGGTCCATTTCTCTAACCAAGGTGTATTTGTGTCATCTTCGACTGCTTTTGTAACATGCGCCACCACTTGTGGTTGACCACCGCTGAGTTTCTCCATTTGCTTTTCTCTTTTGGCAGCTGCACTAAATTGTAGCATAGGTTTCTGACCAGTTTCTTTTGTTTCAGCATGTAAGCACTGATTACATTCATCATGGCATGGTCTACGGGATAATCCGTCTGCGTTTCCGTGGGACTTACCAGCGCGATGCTGAATATCGAAGTCGTATGTTCTTAAAGTTGCCAACCAACTTGCGATCTAACCTTCCGGATTCTTAAATGACAGCAACCACTTCAAAGCAGCGTGATTGCTTCTGATCAGAAAACGCTAATAATTCCTTCCTTGTTATACAGTATTTTTTGTCTTGTTTTGACATGCTCTTACTAAAATAAGAAATCACTTTCTCCTGTCCGTCCTGCACTTGGGGATACTTCACCCCCTGTGCCGTAGTTACTGTAGTTGCATCAGTACCCAACAGGACAACTCCTTTCCCTGAAGGGTAGGCTAATACCATAGAAGTTGTCATGGCCACTTTCAACCTCCAAAAAGCACTTCAAAAGCACTTCAGTCTTCATTCCAATCGAATTTTTGCGTCTTTTTATTCAATTTGAACAGCGGTGGAGCAATCGACAACCCCCCGAATGAACCTTCTATAATAACCATACAGTCCTAGAAAACTCCGAACATCTTTTAAGTGGTGGGGCGTTGGCCAGTCAGCAACAGCTGCTACCTTGTCGTGGTCTGTGGCTATCCTCTTTTCAGAGACAACGTGTGCTTATACGCCACGCTTTGTTGAACAAGTTGGCATTTGCTGGGGCTAAGTTTCTGTCCGGCCTCCGCAGTCTTTGCAAGACTTTTTCAGCCTGGAAAGGGCCTAAATAAATGTTGACGCAAAACTCTCACGTCGTCAAGGTAAACCAAGCAGACATCCCAGTGCAATCCAGCGAGTACTCTGTCCATCAGACGCTCAAAGGTAGCAGGGGCATAACACGAAATTGGTACAATCCGTTTTCAGGTTCTGTTTATCTGTTTAAGCCATGCCAACCTGCCAGTATCCTGATGCAAGATCCAAGGTGCTAAAACATTTCGCGCCAGCCATTGTACCCAAGGAATCCGCTATCCTTGGAATAGTATAAAAATCTTTCATTGTGGCTGTGCTCACTTTGCAATAATACACGCAACAACGTGTTGTCCTATTCTTCTTTTTCACAAGCACCACCAGGGACGCCCATGGGCTTAAGATGGTTCCATGACACCAGACTCTAACATTCTACCCCTCTATGATGAACTGGAAGTCTTTAATGTCTTGTTTAATTGGTCTTGCATCCCCTGTATTGATCTCATGCTGGACGACATTGGTTCTTCCCAAGTCCGTAGGGAAACGCGCAAATACCTCAGCATACTCGTTAATCATTTGAACTAGCTGGGTTTGTTGCTTAGCATCCAGCTGACAATTAGAATGTGCCACCATGTCTTGCAGATATTCAGAGACTCTCTTGGTCACCTATTCTTTTGCAGTAACTGACGAAACTCGATGATCGTACTGAATGTCCATCACCACAGTGGCATCCACCGTGGAGAACCTTTCGAGCATGTGGGTTTAAACAACCTTATAGGAACTTTCCATCCTCAGGATAACCCACCAGCTTCGCCACCAGCAAACCATATCGGCTGACAAACTTCTCTGCTGGCTCTAACAAAGCAACACCACCATCTGTGGATCTCCGGAGACGTTGCCTTTCACTATCAACTCACTACCTGGAGCGATAAACACTGTGTCTACAACCGACACATAACAAGGCTTCTTTACCACTGGATTCTCCACACCGCTTTCGGCTGACTCTCCCATTATCAAACAACCCTCTAAGATATCAAGATGACAATTGTACTTCTGCAAAAACTCTAACTTAAAGAAGAATAGCATCTACATCGAACTCGGCAACCCATATTTCCTGACACACAACCTTGCCAGCAACTTCTATTCGAAAGTCCCCACGACCTTGAACAGGTAACGGATTCCCATATCCCAGCACTATATCTACTGGAAGCGGCTTTGAGTGTTGTTCTTTGTGATTCTGGAATGACTGAGTAAATACTTGGCTTTATAAATGTGATGTTGGCACCTATGGCGACGAGAAAAGTAACAGCTGTACCTTGCACATATCTATCTATAAAGAATCCAGTTCCTTTACCAGCCAACATACCAGTTCTGACACTCAAATCGACGGGCCCTAAATTTATTGACGGCTTTCGGCCCTCAAGTCTGGCCTTCTGCTTGTTGTCAGGAATCTTGACCCTTTCTCTCATTTTGCTCTGTAGTTCTGTCTGACCTTTCTGGAATAGTCTGCAGTTGGGGCATTCCGTCTTTACATTTCCTAGAACACCACAATTCAGCACCCACTTTGTCTCCAGCACCTTCCCGGGTACTCTCTTCTGCCACCAACCTGGTTCCTACCATTTTCCGGTATCTAGTTCTGTCTTTCACTATAGAAACCCGTGTCAACCCTCAACGTTGAAAGTTGTCTTTTAATGATCACCTGCATTTGTTTCCAATCCACTTGCAATGAAGGTCTTTAAGCATTCTGATAAAAAATAAACCTTTTTTACGCCAATAATTTCATTTGTCTTCTCCACCTCTTTTCACCTGAGAGAATGGCATGTGCCGTCGGACGCCGCAATTTTCTCTCCTTGCGCCCTGCCATATAAAGTGTGTCAAGCTCGACGGAAACTGTTACCGCATCTGCTAGTATCCTGGATCTTGATTGGTAAATCCTCCACCTACTGTCTGGTTCTTCAAGGGCGTCGATGAAACTGTCTTTGTCCAATGACTCAATCATTTCGTAAGGTGCTTCAAGATATGCTTGCATCAGAAGCCTCTTTATATTTTGCGCAAGTTGTGGGATGTTTTCTATTGGTTGTCTGCGCCCATTCTTCAGGATCGCTCTGTAAACTTATCTCTGGCTGGCGGGACCAAATCGACGACTTAACACTACAACTACTTCCGTAAAGTTCCTTTTCCGAAATGAGTCTGGCTTACTCATTTGCCTGCCCCTTAAGACTTGCAGCCAAATATAATGCCTTTTTTCTGGGGACCATCTTTTGAGTTCTGTAATTACTTCGAATTGCACTAGATAGTCGTCCCAATTACTAGATCAATCGAACTGGGGAGGAAGAATATTAGGCCTTGATTTTTTGTCATCCTGCGCACACCCCTCTGTGGTTCGCACGTCGTTACTTAAACTAGGCCCTTTATATGTAGAATGTGACAACCCATTTTCTAGAACAGGGTAACTATTATTACCAAAATCAACTACACTAGAATGTGCATCTACAGACCGTTCCCTACTTTTGATCTGACTGTATCCAATCTCAAATGGGTTGTTACTCATTCTTATTAGGTAATCACTTTTTCTCTCCAAATACGACGACCTATTTTGTAGACCTTACATAGGTTTGTACATCTGTAAGCTGATCACCACTTTTAACCTGGCTTTATCCTGTCTCAAAAGGGTTGTTACTTTTTTTAAGGCATGGCCCCTGCTTCTTTCCCTGTCATGTATTGTCTACAGACAATCCAATAGCCCGTCATGGTATGCCGTCTGCCCAACTGAGTTTGGGTAAGGGCTAACACTATCGCCATGTATGTCATGAAGACTTGGAGCATCCGAACCAACCCAACAGCCTACTTCGTACTGCGTTTCGTTTTCTCTGTATACCGATATAAGCCCTTAAGCTTCTTGAACCAGACTTGAAATTAATAAGCGGTTCTGTGTCTTTATTAACACAGACAGACGTTCACTGGTCAGTCGTAACTCCTTCACTATCAACTGTAAATATGTATATATTCTTTGCATTTTTAAACCTTACTGTCTAGTTATTTGACTGCGTAACTACAAGCGCACCCACAAATGTGTTTATAACTACTGACGAATCTGGCAACTGTGCAACTGTTAACGCTCTTGCAACTGTGAAATTGCTAACACAGCTGATGACTCTACAACTGCGCAACTGCTTACGCAACTGCACTTCTTCTACTGCGCAACCGTTTACAAGTACTTCTAACGCACATGCAAGTGCGCAACTTCTAACGCACTTACAACTCTGCAACTGCACAAGTCCTTACGCACTTCCAAAACTGCAACTGCTAACGAACCTGCAACTCTCTTCTGCGCAACTGCTAACGCCTCCAACTGCTAATACAGCTCCAACTGCACAATTCATTACGCACTTCCAACTGCGCAACTACTATTGCATCTCCAACTCTGCAACTACACAACTCCTTACGCACATGCGACCTTGCAACTGTAACTGTACCTGAAGTGCTGAGGCTTCTGGAACAATCTCGCCGCTGCCACGACGTGTAACGCCGACCGCAAGAGGTTAAGCAAAGACACGACGTCACAAGGTCGGTGTCGCACAGCTGTTGGCCAGATCTCATTATGCAACGGTCGCCTAGACTCAGGGAACAGGAAAACTATATGGTCACAGGGGCAGGGGGAACTACACTAGGCATATTTCTTGCAAATACTGGTGACAAATATAAAATAAACACACCTCATGTTTTCATTTCACTTGTACCTTTGTATTATCCTTTACTTCTTGTTTTGAATGATTCAGTTATCCAAAAATTGAACTGCGTAAGTCACTACGCAACATCACATGGCATGTGCGTCGTTACTTTGCAGAATGTGTCAATTTTCTGTTTTGCATATATCCAATATCATATAAAAACACTTATCCATAGACAGTTGGTCAGAAGATGATCTCTGAGCCTCTTACGGAAGATTCACAATAAAGGTTCTTAGCTGATCTTTGGGGCGTTAGATTAAGAAAATAAATTGCTAAACTTACAAAGGATACAGGCTACTGCTTGTTATCCGTCCTTATATAATCCAATCCGTTCACATGAAATGAATTACTCCAAAAATACGGTACACTATTGAAAAAGACTTGTTTCTTCTACGGGTCTAAACCCACACTCTTCCCATGCCCCAGATACCAAAAACTTTTAATCGAAGGCACGAGGCACCCTTGACCCTGATTGGTCGATCAAAGTCATGTGCCCGCAAAAATACTGATGGGCAGATAAGAGCGGAAAAGGATCTGAACACAGATTCAATGTATACAAAACAAAAAGCGTGATACTTGTCGCAACATTACGCACCTTCTATCTGCCAAGTGGAAATTCACAAGGAGGGAGTTTTGGTTGTTATTTGCAATTCACAAAATGATTCGGCTTGGACTCAAAATGTTTATCCATGTTTTACAACTTTGGACACGGGGATAGACTGGTAGAGATAGGACTTAACTTAGAATATTTTTGCTCAGTGGACGAAACATTTTAAAAAATATAGATTTTAATCAAATGAAAATGATACATACGTTTTAGCTGAAAAAAGGTATATGAGAGTAATGAAGCATGAAATAAGTTTTTCACCAAATGTTTGTGCAGAGCCGCCAAGAAAAGGAATCAGGGGCAATATCATAGGGCTTTTAAAGTGGCCGCAAAGCATATTTAAGGAGATCTAAGAATTTGCTAAAGATCACAAAAATTTGACGATTTTTTCACTTTAAAATGTAAAGGAGCCTGCCCGTGCTCTCAGCGGGCCTCTTTAGCAGTTTGTAACTTAAGTAAATCGTCCATACTGCTACACTCACAAAAATGCTGTGTCAGTTGGCGAATAAATGGCTCTGGATTTAGTTTTTAATATCTTAGTTCTGGGCTCTGAAATGAATATGCTCGTGATGAGTAAATGATAATGACTGGATATTTTACTCGGTCAAACTGATAGAATTAATATTCAGTTTGGCAGTTTGGGTTTGTAAGTTCATGACAGACCAAATGAGTCAGATCTCCTGGTGAAGGGGGATGTTACACACCAATACTCATTGAGTGGGTAAAATCACTCACCGCAGAGGTATAAGTTTGCGCGACTAGCGTACAGTCTGACAGTGCAGTAGTATTGATGCATATCTGCATATGCGGCCGTGATAAGTGTTTCAATCAACTGTTAGGACTAAATGTAAGGTGTGAATGTTTCATTGCCACGGTTTGATTCAACAAAATTTGTCTGTATAAGGAGTTTAACTCGTTCTGCTGACGTAAACTTAAGCCTAGCATTATCGCCACTCTGAAAAAAGTTAAGCTTAACCTTTAGGTATACAAGGCGAAGGCCTACATCTAATTCCGTAACATTTAACCTACACACTAGAAAGGAAATTATTTTTATATGGGGATCTATTATGTTTATCTTTAACGGTACTTCAGTTTAAGGTAGCAACTAGCAGAAGGAGTAACTTTTTTCACGTAGGGCCGGGTTGGTAATGTTAGCACACTATATAGGGCATTACGCTAGACTGTAACCTTAGGTTTAACGTGTACCACGTTTAGTTATACTTCAGTTAGGCCTAACATCTACGTAGCTTGACCTAACGTTCAGCTTTTTCTACTATTATATTTGTTATTCTATTTTGTTTAATTTGTGTTTCCATTGTTTTGATTATTCCTAATTATTCAAGTATGATTTTGATGAATTATATTGTGTGTAACGGCCCAATTTGGGTTTATTATATTTTTAATCTATATTGAATGCTTGGTGTGCTTCCTTTTTTTTCTTTCTTATCTTAGTTTAAACTTTATCGTGTATGGCAATGAATAAATGCTCTTCTTTTCGGCGGCAAGTCTTTGGAAGCACTTGATCCTAATACGTAAATTCTTTTACTAAGTCTTTATACGGCATTTCGGGCTGCGACACGAGCTTGCTAAGTAATCCAAATGACTCGCTGGGATGACTCACTAAGTGGGTAATTATAGGGATCCAACGTACTACTCATTTTCAGTGAGTAAAAAAGCCATAACATTTAATAAAAAGATTCAATAGAAATGAGTCAGTAATTCAATAGTACTCCTTGATTGTGTGTCACTGTAAGGACAAGGCTCACCTTTTGCTCTGTTTTGACACAGTTAATGTTTGTGTGCACTTGTTTTTCATATAAACTTGATTGAAAGTACATGCGTCTCCGGTTTTGACCCGTTCCACGATAGCTACTGGTGCCACTAATTTGCACCATGCTTTCCAATTAATAAATGACAGCGCCGTATCATTTGGAATAATGAATTTTTTCGGAGGAGGGTTCCAACCCCAAAATCTACCCCTCTGCATCCGCCCTGTACACAATGGCAACCTAACTGATTCGTTCAATATACTATCGGGTGTGCGACAAGGCTGTCTGTTATCACCATTTATATTCCTTTTTCAGTTTATTGAATAACGTTGAAAATAACACAAGAACGTCGTGGCATCAGTGGAATCTCCTTTAACAACTAGGGGGACATCGATGTTGCTGATGATGTAAGCCCTTCTGTCGCATAGCCATGACAACATGCAAGACAATGTCGCAGCATTCAACTCAACAGCAGTCACACTTGGACTAAGCATTGACAAGGATAAGACCAGGACACTAAGAATTGACCAGTCAATGATGACAACATAATGCACTCCAAGGGGATGATTACAAGATGTGGAGTAATTCACATACCTTGTTCAGTTGGTAGCATGGTGAGCAAATACGGAGCAACAGACATGGAAATCAAGGCACTTATAGGGAAAGCCATGACAGCATTTAATATGCAGATTCATTTGGACAACATCACAGGTAATATCAATCAAAACCAACTTTATCCTATTCAATACTAATGTCAAGTCAGTAAATTCTCTTGAATGGCTGAGAAATCTGGCGCACTAAAAATTTCTCATCCCACAAGCTTAACAAATGTATCTAAAGATGTCTCAGGCACATACTATGTATCAAGTGGCAATATAAAGTAACCAATAATGCACTCTTGCACCGCACAAGTCAAGATCCACTTGACATAAAGTTCAGGAGAAGGAAATGGGGATGACTTGGACACACAATGAGTCCGCAATGCTCTTAGATGGAACTCGCAAAGAAAACGCAACAGTGGAAGACCCCAGATCGGAGACGCTCCACAGAGGCAGAGGGCAACACCTTGGGTAACTCTTGAGGTCAGCTGGAAGTTACAGCCCGAGACAGGACAAAGTGGAGTTTCATGTCTTTAATAAGATTGTTGTAGTATATCATGTCAGTATTCCAAAACACCTTTAATATATAAGTACAACAGGTAATGTTTTATATCTTCATATATATATATATATATATATATATATATATATATATATATATATATATATATATATATATATATATATATATATATATATATATATATATATATATATATATATATATATATATATATATATATATATATATATATATATATATATATATATATATATGTATATATATATATATATATATAAGTGTGTGTATATATATATGTATATATATATATATATATATATATATAATATATATATATATATATATATATATATATATATATATATATATAAATATATATATATATATATATATATTTATATATATATATATATATATATATATATATATATATATATATATATATATATATATATATATATATATATATATATATATATATATATATATATATATATATATATATATATATATATATATATATATATATATATATATATATATATATATATATATATATATATATATATATATATATATATATATATATATATATATATATATATATATATATATATATATATATATATATATATATATATATATATATATATATATATATATATATATATATATATATATATATATATATATATATATATATATATATATATATATACAATCTTTGACCAATTGGCGGTGTGATTTTAAATATCATGTCTTTCATAGTTTGTTCATGTGGCTAATTAATCTAGTTGTTTAATAAGCGTCCAGAATTACAAAGTGTGAAATAAAGGTGATGCCATTGAGTTAATTATTCGAAAATTTAGATTCGCAGTTATTGATTTTACCCATTTCTCTTAATATAGTCCTTGTTTCGACGTAATTTTATTCCATAACAAGAGAAATACATTCAAAAATGATGAAATTTGAAGACAGAATTTGACACTTTCAAAAGTGTAGCTTAATTGTAACTGTTACAAACTCTGCCGTCTTTTGCATTTTGTCATCTTTGCTATTTATTTCTTCTCGTTCTACTTTCTGGCAGCTGAGGTTTTGTAATATCTTAGGAAATGAACTCAACTCATGGGGAAAGTGAAGCTTCGTTGAAATTAAAAATCGATATGGAATTCTTATTGTCGTGAATAAGCAAGATAGATTGTATTCCTCGAGAAATGCTTAAAGTCCCCTGATCGATGTGAAATGCAAGCCCGCAGAAGGAATCTGTGCTTGCTATGTTTTATACTTGTTTGTGATTGGCAATCGACTGGTTCAAGCAAAATGTCAAAAGCCAGGTAGTTTGCAATAAAGTTAAAATTCGGAGAAAGAACCTTCTTTTTGTGAAGTGTTTATGCGTTAATTCACAGTTATCTCCGTTTTGAAATGATGTCATTACCGTGCGTAATGAACATTTATAATTTCAGTAAGTGTTCTGAATGTAAAAATTGTTGTCCCTTGATTAAGTGTATTTTCGAGATGATACCATGATGAATTATATCATGATATACATTCATATACATACATATATATATATATATATATATATATATATATATATATATATATATATATATATATATATATATATATATATATATATATATATATATATATATATATATATATATATATATATATATATATATATATATATATATATATATATATATATATATATATATATAGATATATATATATATATATATATATATATATATATATATATATATATATATATATATATATATATATATATATATATATATATTAATATATATACATACTGTTCTGTATCATTTATGTAAAAACGACTGAAATCAGACAAGTTGTGACATCACAACCTCAGATTCCTAAAGGTCTTGATGCATTCCATCATATTTTTTCCTGAGATTTTGTATATGAGTATATTGAATATGTCATATCAGAATAGTACACAAAATCTACTTAGGGTAATTATTATGATTTACTACCTCAAGAAAGTTTGAAAGAAAAGAATTCAAATAGTAAAAAAGGAATTCAATAGTGTGATAATCGCATAGGCAATTGCATTACAATTTTTACTATGTATTTCTTCAAATTATTACCTCCCACAATGATAAAGCAGATTTTCGGTTGTTAAAATGGCGTAAGATATTAGCTTGTTTGGTTTTTTCAATTTTTTCTGTAATCATATTTATCTCTCATGTGACATGTACTTGTTTGACTGCGGGAATGTAGCCTGCTGTTTGCATAAAAGTTGTATTATACATTCAGTTTGCGTCCCACGCTTCGTTATCGAAGGCTTAAAATCTTTGCCATCAATATGACTTAGAATAATTAAATCAATTTCCTCCTTTACAAAATTATAAAGAAAGAAATGTGTATAAGTAAATGGGTAGTTGAGTGACAGGGAAATGATTTCAAGATTCATTCAATTCTGGTTGAAAAAAGGGTTGTTGCAAGGTCCTAAACTGGCACATGACAAGTAGGATGTTTGGGAGGTTCAACAACAGCCGAGGCTATAAAGTGCCAGGCGATGAGACATGTGGTGTGCTAGAAGTGAATTAGAAAAGATAAAAGAAAATAGTAGGTGAGAAGGATGGATAGAAACATAAAAGAGTAAAGAAGGAGAGGAAAGATGGTGAACAGTGGGCTAGAGTGAAAGCGTGTGGTTAGATCTATTTATAGTAGTCAGAGTGGCGGAGGCAGTCCAGTATGCCTGTAAGAGGAACAATTTTTAAGACATTATATTTCCGAGTAGTTTGTTATAATAGGGGTAAGTTAGGGCAGCCGCTGAAGATATCCAATTGGTTCTGCCAGGCTTGGTTGACGGATTGAATGATTTCACGGTAGGCCTTTCTCGGGTTCAGCTTGAGCTCTGTTTTGGCAGCCTAGTCTGCTTTTTTCGTTACCTATGGATAGGTATCCAAAAGACAAATGATCCGTTTATCATTGCTGTGGAATTTCTTTCAAAATTGGCAGAATTTGTATTCAGAATTGATGATAAAATGATAATTATCTTGGGAGTGTCTGTGGTTGAGGGCCAGCAATATGCCAGCTGTGATGATCAATGACATTATCATGGGGCGGCAGCATATCAGCGAGAGGTCGTTTATCATCACTGCTGCTAAGAATGTTCTGTTACCGTTATTGGAGCCATATATGTGGGTGTAGTTTTGGAAATGTCTTTTGAGTTGGTTGAGGAGTTTTCGGTATGGTTGGGTTTGTGTTAGGTTTGGGGTAGGCCATGAGCCCAAGCAAGACGGAGGATGGTCGAGCAAGAGCTGGTGTATTGACCCTGGAGTATAGCAGCCGATCCACGCTCCCGATCGGGAGATCTCCTGATTGGGAGATCGAGACATGCGCAGTGATCATAATTTGAATTGTTGTTAATAAGTTCAGCCGTTAATTCTTCTTTGCTTGTCAAATTCTGTAATTCTAAAATCATATACTTTGGTAATGATATTGGAATTAACATTTGTGTATAATTTGAGCGTTTGCTGCTAATCAAAATGTTAAAATCTGCTCTTCAAAAAATATTGAAATTAATTTTTTTAAAATTACGTAAGAATTCTTTGGTGAAAGTCAAATTTCAGCTGGTAAAAATGGAGAAAATATTACCATCGTTCTTAAACCTATTTAACCGTTATGTACTTCTTTAGAGCGATTTTAATTTGGAAAAATGCATCGTGGGTTTTTATGACAAAAAATATTTCATGACAAGAGATCTTTCGTTCAGGAGCGTGGACCGGACTGTATAGGGGCTATTATTTTCAGGTTTAATGTTGAAGTGGGCAAGGAGGGGGTAAATGTGGAGACCAATGGTTGAAATGAAGGATCTATTTCTCTGGAAGTGAGTTGTAAAATTTAAGTTTCTAATCCTGTGATGGACAGGGTGGAGTTTATTGGAGAAAACCTTTATTGCATAATAGACAATCAGCATTTACTTCAACCTGCAGACCGGTGACTGGTGCGGTCTTGAAAGATTGAAAGTAGAGTTAGAGTGCTTGGATACGAATACAAATAACAGTAATGGGGATGGAGTGTAAGCGTTGATTGCTGGTTGAGTCATAAACGGAGCTTCCATAGTCCAGCTCATGTAGGCTGAGGCTTGATGAAGGCTCTGTAGAGGCGGAGGAGAACATTTCGATCAGCGCCCAGTCAATGTTGCTGATCACTCTAGCTTGCGGCTAAAGTTGAGGCCGGGGAATTTGATCTGTTAAGCTTTTGGGATCGTGCACTGCACCCAGTGCATGGATACTGTTGGTAGTCGATAATTTAAAGCCATTCGTGACATGAGGGTGTCAAGGGAGGTTTTGGAGAATTTGGTTGAGGCAGAGAAATAGATGCTGTGGTCGTCAACAAAAAGGAGCACTTAACATTTGGGGATAATCAGCTAGCGATACTTAGGTGATGCTGTCGGACCCGATTTCCTAGTGGTCAGGGACTGAGAAGTGAACATAGCGGCACGGCATATCGAGAGCGGAAAACTAAATGACAATATGTGCTTAGTGTATTATCTAAAAGAGAATGAATTCAATTAATAACAGACCTTAACTTTTAAATAGAACACATAGTGTGTCAGTTATGCATAACTAATATAAAGTTATTATCTTTTTATTTCAGTCATTATCTTTTATTTCAGTGTTAGCACAAAGATTGGAGTATGACTTAGATCTTGGAATAATTTGAATCGGCTACATCTTCAAGCATTTGTGGTAATTTTTGGCATCAAAGAAATCATACTTGATAATTAGTTTCTGGGCTGAACAAAAATGATATAAAACAAATCTGGTATGAAAGCAACTCAAAACAATTGATCGCACTTCATATTTTTTTCAGATTATTTTACTCGGCATGAAAAAGGGCTCGGCCATAAAAACGAGGATGGTACGTTATGAACATTTTGCTCAGTAATTCATCATTAGTCTAGCTCCTTAATTGGAAATTTGTTAAAAAAAAGGTCTTTCACTTCTTAAATGATAAATCTTTCCAAGGCCATATAACGTAAATTTCTTTTAGCTACAGCCATTGTCACTTGTAGTAAAGCTCATGAATTAGTAGTTTTGGAACGAAACCAATCTTAACAACGTCGGATTAATCATATTGGTTATTGAAGTAATACGAATTCCCTAGACATATTTCTGAAGAGAAATCCATACTATTCACGACATGAGAGGGGAAATTTATCATTCACATAATATGTGCTAATAAATCAACGATATTGTCTCCATCGTGATGACTTTATTCATAAAACTGGCTCTGCATTAGCATAGTGGAATATATTATCTTAAAAAAGATAATCTCGACATTAAGTTTACGCAGGAATGACATATACTGTAGAAGTCTGGGGGAAACCTTGATTTTTAGGTTCACTGAGTTGTCTTACTGGTAGGATTTTTAGACTAGAACAATGGATTATCGAAGAGCTTCACCAGTTTTTGTTCTCCAAATAAGAGCCATTAATGTTGATCTAAAATGTTTGTTTTTATACAGCAATTACAGAGTAACATATAAAATAATTTATAAAATGATTTATATAAGTTTAAATAAAGAAATCTCCAGACCAAAGGAGACATTTCGCTTATTGAACGAAATGTATATTATACCTGTAATGTAATCGAGATTAAAATCTTTCTTGAACCCATGCCTTTTTGTACATTTTTTAATCATATTTGAAAATATTCACATTTCCAGTGCACGTAACATTAATCTTTTGTGGTTTGTCTACACAGTAAAGGTAAATGGGACTCGCGACACATTGTGGGTACATGGCGGCCTCTATCTATTAACAATCCCAATACTAAACGGTCTGAGTGATCTTAAAATTAAAGTTTTTCCCAGGAATGTATTTACAAAATAAACTTAAAGCTTTCGTTCAGGTTACACGTTTAGAAAAGGGTAAAATGCACTGTGTTTTCTCAATATCTTTGAAATGTTCAACTGCAAAACACAATCATTTTGAAATTACATGGCTGAATTTAAAAAGCCCCGGGCAATGTTTCTTTCTTTCAATATTTTCTGGCACCAGCTGGCTATTTTGACCATGGTAAGCTCTACCCTCCAAAAATGTCTTAAAACCCCTCCGCTGGCAGAGAATATGTCAAATAGAATTTTCATTAACCTTCTACCTATCATTGTTGATCTAAAAAATGCAATCCCCATATTCATGTATTGTTAATTGGGACTTTCAATGTTAAGTGAGTGTCACGGTATTAAGAAATCAAACAATAAGAATATGTTTTAATATAATAAGCTAATTAAATATATTTTTTGCATCGTCGGATATTTCGCATACGGTCGACTTGCTGACTAGTTAGTGCGGGAGAGGTCATATTTTGAGGAACTTGTAAAGCACTTGAGATTACAGCTCCCCTTCCCTTTTTAAAAATTTGTCAACAAATTGTCAAGCTTGATCATCCATAACTCAAACTGCAAAATCGCTATCTAAGTGTTAAAGACAGAAACTTTGCATTTTACATTAGATAAAGTTTCCCCTTAAATGATTATCCACTTGTGACGTATTCGAGCATTTTACTTGACCAATCACACCAGACTATTTTATCGAACTAAGTATTGTTCAGGAACATGATATTCAGCACACATGTTTATCCGCACACAAAGTTTAGTTTCTACAGCTACTGGAGACAAAACTACTAGAAATATGTTTTTTTTACAAATAGTCGAGTATTCTCAGATATTTTCAAAGGAGTTAACTGAGTATTGAAACATTTAACTTCATTTTGCTCAAATAAGGTACATTTTAGTGTTGCTATTTAAAGTACTCCTTCGAAATGCCTTTTGAAAGCATAGGAACATTTGTTTATACTTAATTCATCGTTGATTTGTTAATCAATTAGAATCCAATTTGTTTATGCTGCCATCAGCACGATGTAACTGGGCTATCCTGACACGAGACACTTTACATATATATATACTGCTTACATTTAAATAATTATTTTGTTAATGTGATATTTGAGATGAATTATAACTTTGCACACAAATTTGCAAGAAGGCGTGTTTTTTGAACATTAGTCAATACTTTTTAAAGGGTCTATTTGAGAAAATGTGTGTTTTTTTAATTATCCACATCTTTATCAGATTTTGTACCATCTTATTAATACAAATGTTACAGATATATCTTATAAATGGCTGATGATTTTGTTTAAAGAAAACAATCATTCCACATTTTTAAGCAAGGTTTTTATGCATATTCATTAGAGCTGTGTAAAAGCTTGAACCATATTTGAGATCATAGCAACAAAAAAGCTATCAAAATTGTTCTCATCCTCTGATGTTTGAAACCGTTCTTAATCTAACAATGATTCGCACAGTGTGCTTTTGAGACTTCAGGGAATATTTTTTCTGTTAGATTGGCCTCGTTCTTGAGCAATATTTCAAGACTGAACATTTCTGACTGCCAAATTGTCTGATTTCGATGTGCTTCGTCTCATCATCTTCTCGCGTCCCTAATGAGTCACCTTTCCGCTGTTAACAAAAATTAATTCAAACTGAGAACATGCGCATTGATGCGTGAAATTCAATATTTTCCATGACTTAAAGCAATCTTTCTCTACCAGAATGAAAGTTTAAAGCGCATAAACATCTGCCATATTTTTCCACATTCAAAAGCTGCGTTGTTTGTCAATGTTTGTAAAAATGCTTTCAGTTGAATTCTTTAGAGCATCATTTCTTTCTTGCTTTTATATATATATTGTTAAATTAAAATATTCAATATTTTGGAACGCACGTTCTGACATTGTGAGATTGCAACGCTAGGATGAAGGTGGAAATAAAATTGTATTTGATAACCTGAGAATCCGAAAAGTACGGTATAAATCGAGTTTAGAACGATTTGATTCTATTTTCATTGTCAATGTGGGAATTTCTTTAACAAACTTTAATTATCTAGAAGAAAATATTTGCCTTGGCTTCGTCTCCATAATGAATGCTTCGTTGTTGATTGAAATGCATCGAATGCCTAAAAGCCAGAAACTAAAAGGTTGTGTGGTAATTTCGATGACTTATTTTTTAAAAGCTGTTGTAGTGCAATTGGAATGATAACGTTATTTTCACCCCATTTGAATTTTCAAACCAGAATGTTTCATGAACCCCCTCTTCTCTTTCCCCTCTCTCTTCTCACAAAAAAAGAGTTTGGCCCTACTTTGATTGGTATATGTGCTGAAACACTATAAACATCTCGGTTTTAAATTGACATTCAGGTTTTACATGTAGATAGATATATTGGGTATTTACATCCAGTCTTCAACAGTTAAGGTTATCAGGTTATATAGTAATAATCCACCTGTCAAGAATTGACGCTGGAAATTGAACAAGGGACATCTAACATGATATGACCACTAGATCAAAGTATTTGTTTCTTTTAAGCTTCTAGATAATTATGCAAAGTCACTAATGATGACCAGCCAGTGAAACATCCTCTGCAACTATTGCGATTGTTCAACATTGAGAAGGAATGCACTTCAAAATGCAATTCGAAGGTGACAGTTTTGCCACCGTCTATTAATTCATCTAGTCTTTGTCCTGGAAGAACAATAATGCTGTTACAGACAATAAACAAGGAATTTAGGTTTATGAAATGGTAGCAATTCACAACAGTATAAAAGAGATTAATTTTAGACAATTTTACAGGTTGTAGGTGGAGTCAAGATATATATTTTTTAAAGATATATATCTTGTAAAGATTTGAAAAGTTCAAGAATTTTACATCAAGCTCCACCCTCTCATTAATATGTACGATTGCTACACCAAAACAATAGGGACCATCTTTGAGTCATGATTAATCATTGCCGAACTTAACATGCCACTGATGTATGTTCACGAGATACCGTGTTTACAAGCTGTTTTCAGTAAAACCACATTATTCCCGCCCACAAACCATTTCAGTGATTCTGTACATTTTGATAAGATGATGGTCATCTACACCAACCCTAACACCTTATTTATGCCAAAGAAGGTGCAAAACAGATATGTGGTTATCAAAATATGAGCATTTGGAGATTTTACATTTTGCCCCGCCCACTCATTAATATGCACGATATCTATACTAAAAACAATAGAAACCAATTATGGGTCATGATGCATCTATGTGCCAAATATAATATGGCAGTGTACTGTTCAGGAGATATCGTGTTTACAACAAAGCGTCACAGGCGTACACACACATACATGCATACTCTGCAGACGACTGCATAGGTTCCTAATTCTAATATTATCGGAACCAATAATCGAATTTGAGGAAATGGGTCTTATTGAGCTGTTGAGGTAAGACGGCGTCAATTTTCTTTGTGATATTAATTTTATTCAGATAAAATCAAAACTATGAAATAGATTAAGTAGAATAATTAAACACAGGGGCAATTAGACATCGGAAGGTAAATCTGCCGGCCCTTCCACTTACAATTCATTTCGGGCTGACAGCTCATTGTAATCAGACTCTGAAATAAAAGTAAAACAAAAATCGTTTTTCGGACAGGTAGGTGTCAACATCATTTAACATAAATGCTTCAAAAAGAGTTGCGTGCAACTTTCAGACTTTTTAGAGTGAATTTATGGCGGCTTCGATATCGCCCTCAAAAGGACGTACAAATATTGTATGTATAGCATGAATGCAACCTATTAAATTTTTACTGTTAGTGAGCAGCGGCGGCGTCATGAGGGTCAAGAGAGGGGCAATTGTGTTTCATGGGAGGTTAAAAGCCTATAAACTGAACAAAATATGTCACTTTACAAAATTTTATGAGGGGCGAAGGGAAAGTGGGGGAAATGCGATCTCGTCGGGGAATGCCCCCTCGCCCGAGCGCCACCATTTTTAATAAGGACCCTAATTATATAATTAATTTAATGACCAATAGCATGCAAAAGCCAACGGAAAAATTAAAAAAATGTTATTGTTTTAAACAGTGTTTTCTGTGCCAAATTCTAGTGTTATATATTTCTTTACTTAAAAAAACCCACAGCATATGCAATATTAGGTTAATTATATTTTTCAACAGTGAAAAATCTTACTATCCGCTAACTTATGTGATGCATGGCTGCGTCTTTATCTGATGTAGTCTATAAGCTATGTATAGTAAGCAACATAATATCGATTGAGCACGGGATTAATCAGCTTTCTTCATTTTCTTCTGCTTCGGAAGAAAATACTCAATGTTTCCGTTGGAGCACTATATACATGGATAACTATATACAGATATAAACTCGCACCTTCCAGCCCCTGATTCTTTTCATTCCATGAATAATGGATAAAAAAGGGCATTGCAAAAAGTTTTATCGCTCTTAATTTAAAATCAACTGCATGTGCTCTTGATGTAATTTAGCACCCGATTCAAATGGCTGGAACAGTAAATACTGGAAATGTTTACATACCGTGCAGCAGTAAAAACTGGCTTGTCTTATATCATGGTAGCATGTGTAACGACCATTGCTAGTTAAAAGTGAGCGCATGTTGCACAAAGCAAACGAATGAGCTATTGACTAAACTGGCTGAAGATAATCCTTCTAGTTGCGATTAAAGTTATGAAAAGTTCATTGAAAGGGGTACGGTACTAAGCGGTGTACCGACACGACCACCAGGATCGGGTAAAATCTTGCTAATGTTAGGGTTGAGCATGTCTGGTCTCAACAACAATCTGCAGTGCCGTCGGAAATGTTTGATATTGGTGGCTGAATTAATAATTGCTCACAATTGTATAGCGCGTCAGCTCTATCAGAGTCTTTCAGCGTGGGCTCAGTGGTCCTGGTGAAAGGTGTATGGTGGATCAAGGGGGCCAACCCCCTGGAAGCTGGCGCAAAATTTAAACACCCATCGAGGATCTAAAAACGATTTAGCTTCGACCTTTTGAGGGGCGCGGGATGAGATGCTAGAAGGCAGAAGAGGAATACGTTGGCCCAACTGAGAGTGGCACAGAATTCAGGGGCACCCCCACTTATGTTGAAAGCCTACGATCGTGTGGCATTTCTGAAATGGCGATTTCTCCACCTAATTTTAGACAATTTGATCGTTCTCAAAATTACCTGTGACCTATTTCTGTTTTTTTTTTTCTCTCTCTCTCTCTTTTTTGTTCTTCTTAGCATTTACGACAATACCAGTACTATCGGGACAAATGCGACCAAATGTCAGAATAATTTGAAAAATTGCAGTAAAATCGAGACAGTTTGGCCCAAATCTTGGACTATATCAACGGCGTAAAAAAGGAATTTTTTCTAGAAGTTTCTAGAAAGGGTGGGGGTAAGTAAAATTTGAAGAAGAAAAAATATATGATAAAAACATTGTTTTGCTCCCATATATTTTGAGGCCAGGAGCCAGTATTCCTGTCACGTGACTAATTTCCATGTCATGAATATTTATGAATACATTAGCATACTACTTGAATATTCATATAATATGCAAATTATGTGGAAAACTGGCTCCTGATTGGTCACTACCTGCACAGGCTCCTCGGATGTCACGCCCCCTTCGTCAAATCTTTTGGAGGGGTAGGGGATAAACACACGACAATAAACACAAACACAATGTCTTAATTCAAATTTCTTTTTCTTATATTTGTGGTGGCGCTTATAAGAGCCTTTGGGTTCTTTATTGATCGACCGATCGATCCGCTACTGTCCTCCTCCCGTAGTCCACCGATGCCCGTCGAATCCTTTGCTCCTCGGCATTTCTCGGTGCTTCTTCACGTTGGCTCGATACGCTCCTCTTTTCTAAGGTGGCTTAGACATGCACCTTTTCCTCTTCTGGGCTTTTACCTTGTAGTGGTCGAGAAACTGACGATATGCCGGAGATCACGTAGTTCAGTGCTTTCCCCCAGTTGCTCTTTCTGGTTGCAAAGTTCCAACAGTAGTCTGGTCTTTGATTCTAATACCTCGGCGTTGTTCTGACGGCAGATGTTTTCGTACTCTGTTGTCAAATCTGTGTGCCAAACCGAACCGGTAGTAAGCTCTGATGGGATCTCCCTCCTGTGTTAACATCGTCCTTGTAAATCCGTTAGGGAAAGTAACCGTGGATATTGCCGATATTGGTAGGTATTGAGGCATGATGTGTCTTATCCGATGTCTGAAAGCATAGTGAAGTCGACGTGTAAGACGTTGCCTTTTTATGTTCTCCTTCGACCAATCAGAAGTCGGAATGATTTGGTGGCGCTCTTTCAAAACGAGGGTTAACGTACCTGCCCCAACCAACGCAGTGTTACCGCAGTCATTCCATGGGTTTGTACTTCCGCCCTCATTTTTTCTTTTCTATTTTCTTTTTTTATTTTAATTTTTAAATACATACAATGTTTTAACATTCTTCCGCAATAATCAAGTACCACAGACAATCCATCATTTTGCATTTGGGACCAAGATTGCTTAATCGATCAGCGTATTCCCCAATGTTCCTTAGATGACGTCTCTCAGTAAACTGAGTACCTTCTCTTGTCCGCAGTCTTTGCTAACCGTTTCCTTCATTCACTTTACCAGCTCTTTAAAAATGTCTTTCGTGAGTGGATCTGTAATTTGCCTCCCTTTTCTTCGACTTTCTCGATTAGGTTGTTGACCAATGCGGCTTGTGTCAATTGGGCTTTCAGCAAGTCGTGTGCTATCTCCGTCATCGCTTTCAGGAATTTCGGCCAGTCCTTTTCCCTTTAAACAAGAGAGAGTCTTCTTCTGTCGGCTTGAATTCGACGGTTAGTGCTGTTCCGATCTGCTCAGAGTCCGTAGTCTCTCCCACACCCATGTGTTTCTTGGCCTCTTTCAACGAATGTTCAAGTTCTTTTCCTTCTTCATCCATTCCACATCCTATACAGGGCCATAAACGCAGCGAGGCAACCTAAAGCGTTGTAGAACGGTAATGTGAAGTCTCCTCCGCCGGTATGTTCTCCGTATATGTCAGGGTCGCAATAGCCGTCGCGCACCATATGTCCTATCTCTGCCATGATGATTTCCGATGGGACCATTTTTACTACAATAAAGGTCTCATTACGCGGTTTCTTTGATGCCTGTGTATACTCCGACGCTGCTTTACCTTTATCCTAGAACACGTACTATTAGGTGTAGTTTCCATGTTGCTGTCTTATGAAAGAATGAATCGAACTTTGTACATGATATAATTTTCAATTCATGGACATAACCTATCGATAGCCAGCCCAGAGGCTGGCTCGATTTACATGTCAGGTAGTAAGATATGAATTCAAAGGATTAATTTATCAAATGGCCGCTGGCAATTGCAGCCAACCAAGGAAAAGTTAACAGTCAAATGCCCTGTGCCCGGTCCCATGCTGACACTTAAACTTACGATAATGCATAAATAATTACACACAAAAACCAAAAAAAAAAACAAGTCAAGAGCCCAAAGTGACTCTCACCAGAGCCTGGGGCAAGAATAAATAAGTCAAATGAATCAAATGACAAAGCCCCAAATAAAACAAAAATAAACAACACATAGTCAAGGCTGAGCGGTCATCAACAAAATAATATAAAACATTATTTGAGTAGTGTCTTATGTAATTTATGGTAAACTGACGAGTAAGCTTAAGGAAAATACCAAATATAGATGTAAATATATAGATAGGGATCGAACTTCGACAAAGCTTGCCTTTTTATCTTCTTTTTGACCAGTCAGAGCAATTCAACAAAGGTAATGTTGGCGCTCTTTCTGTATCTACATTAAAAGGTCGGTGTGGGATCCTATACGACTTAAAGATCTGTTTTCGACGACCGTATATTCAATACGGATTGTTACATCGTTTCTTTCCAACCAGGCATACAAAGGTTTTGGCACGAAGTCGTGTACTTCTTTATCTCTGTGCAATCCACAATTGAAGTTTCGTAAAAACATTAGCAATCCCTCTGACCCTTCCTTGAGATGAAACACAGGCGCAATACACGGGATCCATGTGCTTTTCTCTATATTCAGTTTCAGCACTCGGATAGTAATATTTCAGTACTTTGCGATATTTTCACGTAGACTTTTTGCAAGCATAAACCACCACAAGCGTTCCTACACAAATGTCTCTTCCTCGTTTAGAATGCCCATGATTAAATGAATACAACTCAAGTTACATTTACTTCTTTTATGTTCTTAAGTGTCAATTAGTGGCGCTCTTTCAATGACCGTGCGGGAGGGTCGAAAGATCTGTTTTGATGACGCGTTTGTCGTTGATCAGTCTTTAAGCCTTGGTAATGGATCTGGTAAGAACTCTGCCAGGACCGTCTCTCCTGATGATGTGAGGATAATGGACAGGAACGATAAGTTCTTCGTCGTCTTCCCAGACTCGGCCTGTTCAAGGATCTACGTGATTTACCATGTTGATCATCCCCTCGAAGTTGACCGATCGAATGGAGTTATGGTCCAACGTAATGCCTCTGACTTAGCACTCCCCCACGACGACGGCGCCTGTTCGGGTCAAGCGTACTTTGTAAGCGTAGTTCTTTGGACCTCAGGAGACAAACTTGGTGATGTAGCTCCCGGCATCGTAAGGTTTCTCCAGCTTGTCTGTCATGTCGCCGAGAAAGTTGCCGATGGGTGGATCTTAGGTGCCTGGTCGGCTGACGTAAATCACGGAATCCGTGTCGAAGTAGAGGACGCTCTCCCTTAGTTGCTCAATGTAACTGTAGACTTTGAGACGGGCGTTAGACGGGGAATAAGCCGCGTTGAAAATGTTCGTGTTGGGCGATACTCCGACGTACTCGCTCATGTCGACCCATTGGATGCGGGCGGTGAACTCGTCGTGGAACTGCACGTATTTCACTTGCTTTAATTTGTCCGTCAACAGTTTGTAGAATTTTACAAGTTTGTTGATTAATTCCGTCTTGGTAAGTGCACTTCGCTGTCCGAAATTTCCCCCCAAAAAGAGTTAAGCATGAGTTTAGCCGACGCTCGCTTTCCCTCGTTCTTGGCAATGTTGGCGTAGTCCAGCCTATTTTTTTCGCAGGCCTCGTACTCATCGATGTACAGACGACGCTGTTCTTCGGTTTCGCAGCATTCTGGCCACCCGCTCGCTTCTTGTTTCATTTTCAGAAACGTATTAATGTGAGCCGTGAACAAACCGGTCTCTCCCATATCAAGATCATACTGCACCGTCTCCTTGAAATGCCACACCTTATCGATACGTAACACTTCGTACCCCAATGCCACAACTTTCTGTAACTCGCAGCTCACCCGCGTCCCGTGAAGCGCTCGCTGTTCATCAGAGTGTTTGCATCATCCTTTGGCCAAAGTCTCTGCGCAGGTGGCACACAACGAAAACATGAGTTTTCCTCGACACCAGACCGGGAGTACGGGATGGTACAGACCACGAGGAGGCAAGACGGTGCATTTGACCAGTCCTTCGTAGTCACGTACATTGGTGGTATCCGGGGTTTTGATGATATCCGGATGACTGATAGGTATTTACAATACTTATTGACGTAAGGGTAGAGCGAGCATACATCGACGTACTTGATCTGTTCGTCTTTTTTGACTTCATGAAGCTTGATGACATTGATCCGTCCACCGAAGAACGCATCTCGGGGTTGGAGAGCTTCGCTCAGTTTCAGCTTATCGAAGAAGTCTTTCATCTGCGGGTTTCTCTCCAGTTCATCTCGAGACTCGCATTCCCAGATTTCCACCAGTTACCAATCTTCTCAAAGACCTTCGTTGTTCAGCCAGTCACGTTTACGGGTAAGCTTCTCCCGAACATCTTCGACGGTTGTTTCGACCCTTGGCAGCTTGTGTTCTCTGCTTGGGTAGCAGGTAAAATAACCGTGCAACAAACAAGCGTAGAACTCGTAGGCTGTCCTTGGCGACTCATCCCACCCATCTACTTTGTGAGGATCGATGTGTTTTTCTCCCATTTCAACCATTAAAGGGCTTTTACGGATTGGATGTCATTCTCGTATCGAAAATGAGGAACCAGGGCGATCGTATCGGTACGAAGGAACTTTCGTCGAAACATGCACATGCAGGCCATGGAAATAGTGATGCATTTCTCGAAGGGATTTTTGCCTGTAGTTTCAATAAACTGTTTTTGGAAACGCAAACATCCTAGCCGGAGTAGTTCTACATCGCTACAACAGTACTGGTACATTGCACGAGTCATGTCAAACGTCTTGTTCTTTCGTTCTTCGTACCACAGAAAAAAAACTTTGCGTTGAGCAGGTTTCATATGATCAGGATCGTAGTTTTCGACTGCAGGCCAAGGATTGACGTAATTTTTGTAGAGCTGAGTGTTGAAATGGTACGGGAATTAGCCCTTCGATGATCCTTGGGGTCGTGACATCTCTCTTTTTCTTGTTCCTGGCTTTTTCTTTCAAGTCTATGTTCATCAGCTTGGCTCCGTTCATCACAACGTTGGGGCACATTCAAATGGTATTCAAGTGATCGATAATAAAATTACCGTCGTATCCTTTCATGTTGTGAGCAATGGCTATGTTCCTTTGTTTTCTGGAGAAAGCAACCAACTTCAAAAGTCTTTTTGAGTGTTTATTCCTGAGAAGACGTGCTCTCGTCTACCACATGACGCACAATCTTGATGAATATTTTCGTTTTGGATACAGTTCAAACAAACAAGATGTGTTACACAATAGTTTGGCACGTGTAAATATCCTCCGTTGTCGAGCTTGTCTTCTTGCATGCATTCAAAATCGAAAAAGATGTATTTCACAGGAAGGCTCTTCGTCAACTCGTCTTCCAGGCCAAGAATATCACGAGCTTCTTTCTTCGTTGTAAACAATTAGCTCTCCTCTTCCTCCTTTGATCTTTTGCATGTAATAAAGATGATCGTAGGCTTGGTGATTCTCACAGTTTCTGCAGTAAAGTTGACCACATTTGTGCTACCCTTTGACGATTACTCCACAAGTTGTACAACCACAAATGCGTTGACAGATCGAGTGTGGTGTTGTTTTGGTTTTAGGTTTGATCGTGACTTTGCATCTTTGCAGGATCCTCTTGCAATTAGCAAAACATGTCGGACTCTTGAAGGATCGGTCGCAATCTTTACAATGTATCCATTCGATCAATGGCAAAGAGGCATTCCTCTTTTGTTGCATTGAAACAACATTCGCAAACCTTATGGCAACAATGGTGGTCAAATACTTCGTACCCGTTATCACAAATGTCACAGAAGTAATGGATATCTAGTAGTCTAAGAAGTGAAGTGACAACTTCGAAACGATTGTCATGGTAGAAAAGATGCAGTTTTTTTCGCACGAGAACGTCCTCTGAATAGAAACAAGCTGTGTGGGTTTGATGTAACGACATTCACTTGGTAATCGGCTAACACAGCTTAAAAACGCTCTACTTCTTCCAATCCACAATCAGCCAAGGCAAAGCCGGCTTGCTCGTGTAACTCTCTGTCGAGTCTCGTTTGCTCATTAAAACCGTGATAAATGTTTTTCCAGTTGACGGAGTTTTCGTTCTCTTTGTCGATGCGGACTTTGGCGGTGTCTAGAGCTCGGGCTAAACAGGCATGATCTTTGTTTTCGATACGGATGATAGAGCGTTTTTTAAGGGTCCATTCTTTTATGTTGATACGTCCACTTCCTTGAGGCATCCTGATGTAAATCACTCTGATTCAACGTCTCCGTACAGCACAACAGCAGTCTTTGATTGTAAAACTCGAATAATGGCGGTTAGAATACGCTGTACGCTCACTTTATCTCCACGCATGGGTTAAATCCATATCAGATACTTTAGACTGGGTGCATGAATCTCAAAAGCCACTCAATCTTAAGCAGCAACACTTTCTACCAGTCGTTCGATGAGACTTTCTAAAACAGCATGCAATACATTGACGACGCCCTGCTCTTGATTGGCAAGTCGACCAATTTTCTTTCCGTCGAACCGCACATAGCAACTCTCGACGGTAACTGCATCGTGTTGATCAACATCCGTAGCCTCATTTGCTCCCTCGACTTGATCAAGTCTTTCTACTTCATCAACAAGCGGTAAAAATTCACGAACGATAGGAAATTGCAATAATTGTTCATCGGGTAATGGCATGTTTTCAACAATGAATTGATTCACAAACCTATTGAGTTCTTTGGTTAGACCTCCTCTCATCTCCTCCAGTCCACATTCCTGGGAGTCGATATCCCATTCCTCTGTGTCGATTTGTGCATCTCAATCCTCACATTCCTCCGTAAAGATTTGTGCTTCCCAATCCATTGAGTCTTGAAACTCGTCCGACAATTTCCAACGTTTTTTACCCGTCCAATGATTATAAAAGTAACTTAATCTATGAGTGCTGCTTGTTTCTAACGTCCAGCTTTGATCGAACAAATCTACCGTGCGTTGGCCTAGAAGAAGAAGAAGAAGAAGAAGAAGAAGAAGAAGAAGAAGAAGAAGAAGAAGAAGAAGAAGAAGAAGAAGAAGAAGAAGAAGAAGAAGAAGAAGAAGAAGAAGAAGAAGAAGAAGAAGAAGAAGAAGAAGAAGAAGAAGAAGAAGAAGAAGAAGAAGAAGAAGAAGAAGAAGAAGAAGAAGAAGAAGAAGAAGAAGAAGAAGAAGAAGAAGAAGAAGAAGAAGAAGAAGAAGAAGAAGAAGAAGAAGAAGAAGAAGAAGAAGAAGAAGAAGAAGAAGAAGAAGAAGAAGAAGAAGAAGAAGAAGAAGAAGAAGAAGAAGAAGAAGAAGAAGAAGAAGAAGAAGAAGAAGAAGAAGAAGAAGAAGAAGAAGAAGAAGAAGAAGAAGAAGAAGAAGAAGAAGAAGAAGAAGAAGAAGAAGAAGAAGAAGAAGAAGAAGAAGAAGAAGAAGAAGAAGAAGAAGAAGAAGAAGAAGAAGAAGAAGAAGAAGAAGAAGAAGAAGAAGAAGAAGAAGAAGAAGAAGAAGAAGAAGAAGAAGAAGAAGAAGAAGAAGAAGAAGAAGAAGAAGAAGAAGAAGAAGAAGAAGAAGAAGAAGAAGAAGAAGAAGAAGAAGAAGAAGAAGAAGAAGAAGAAGAAGAAGAAGAAGAAGAAGAAGAAGAAGAAGAAGAAGAAGAAGAAGAAGAAGAAGAAGAAGAAGAAGAAGAAGAAGAAGAAGAAGAAGAAGAAGAAGAAGAAAAGAAAGAAGAAGAAGGAACACCACTGTATTTGCCAAGAACTTCTGTTATGAATTGTCGCAGAGACCGATACGAGAAAGCAGCACGATGGTTACATTACACATAAAAAGGCATCGTTCGAATTTGACACGTACAGAACAGAAACCGACATGGCAGGTACATCATCGTCTTGGGTAAGGTTACGCAATTTATTAAGAAACATCAAATGTGTCAGCGCTTGTTGCGGTGGACGCGTGATTCGGAATGAAGAAGATGTCACCGACGGTGGAAGAAATACTTCGAGAAATCTACTACGATCCGTCGAATCCCGCTGGCTTTGCAGGAGTCGACAGCGTGTACGCCGCGGCCAATAAACGGTTTTCGAATTTGAAACGATACGAATATGGCTTGAAAAACAAGACACGTACACTTTACACAAAGCTTCGAGCCATAAGTGCGATAGGAACAGAGTCATCGTAAATGGTATCGACGATCAATGACAAGCCGATCTCGTTGATCTCAGTGCTTACGCACGGTTTAACAAAGGAACAAAATGGTTGTTGACATGTATAGACGTATTTTCCAAATTCGCATAGGCATTATCTCTCAAAAACAAATCAGGAGTGTCGCTTTTGACTGCATTCAAAAAGTTGTTCAAAGATTCAGGGTGTTTACCGCGGAAGCTGCAGACAGACAAAGGAAGCGAATTGTATCATTTTCAAGTATAGACCTGTTTAAAAGAACAAGGTATAAAACTCTTCTCGGCGGAAAACGAAACCAAAGCTAGCGTGGTGGAAAGATTCAACCGTACGCTCAAAATCCGAATGTGGCGCTACTTCACCGCAAACAGCACTTACAAATACGTCGACGTACTACCCAAACTTCTTGTCGCCTATAACGGTGCTCGTCATCGCAGCATTGGACGGACTCCGAAAGATGTCCACGAGCTGGAGGTATGGGAAGGTTTATACGGTAAATCGTCAAAAAAGAAGGAAGATGTAACCTTGCAAACAGGAGACGTCCTTCGTTTAAGTATGGTCACACGGCCGTTTCGCAAAGGCTATTTGCCACGATGGACCGAAGAAGTATTCATCGTCGACAAAGTGATCCGACGTCAACCCGTTGTGTATGCGGTTAAATATCTCGAAGGAGTAGAAGTGGCTGGTACCTTTTATCAAGGGAATTACAAAAGATCGGTAAAATTGAAATAGACGCTGTTTATAAAATCGAGAAGATCCTTTGATCACGAAAACGTAAAGACGGAACGAAAGAATATCTGGTAAAATGGTACGGTTACCCTTCCAAATTCAACAGTTGGGTCACCGATGTTGTTAAATTATGAAGTCGTTTGACGATACCTTCATTCGAGTGTAAAACGTTACAATGGATAAATCGTTTTACGTGACGCTGCCTAGTAATGGCTCAATAATTGTGTCCCGAAAACACAGTGACGAAATTTCGAAACATTCTTTTGAGACCCCTACATCTCGATGGCGCATAGGAGGTCGGTTAGGCGAGTTGCAGCTACCCTAAATCATGGTACCAGATTTTTGCTGAAACGAGTGAAATTTATTGGAGAAACGCTAACCAAGAGGAATTGCATAAGATCGAGTTGGAATCGTTGAGAGAAGTGAATAGCACTAGCATTGGACAGAGAATGTATTTACCTGAAAACGCTCGAGAGTTGCTGAACTTTGCTGGGGATGATTATAACGGACGTTTAAAGATGCGTGCTGTGGCTAATCGAGTCGTAATACTCAAAGGAAAAATATGTCAGAGTTTCGGATGTGACGATATGTGCGTGGTCACCAATGAATGGCGGCACGGCGAACAACCATGGAAGTCGGAGAACATTGCGCACCTGTTTGTCTACACAGATATCATTGCTCCTCAAAACGTAGGCAATCAAGAAGTACCCTTGTTGGAACAATTCGAATTTTGGCATTGCACGCAAGAGGCTAAGCCGTAGAGAATGCACCGTCGATCATCTCTTATTATCCCTTTAACCAAAACCCCATCAATTCGACGCAAATTGTTATCCGCGACGAAACGGGGAAAAAGGTACCATTCACAATAGGGAGATTGATCGCCCGGCTGCATTTTCGCCAACAACGTTTCTTATAGAAATATAATGTTACCTTAGACTTCGTACTTTTCATTACCGCTCGAGGCGTTACCATAGCTAAATCGTTTTACGTAACGTTGCCGAACAATGGCTTCATGACAAATATCCAGAAAACACAGTGATGGGATTTTGAAACATTCTTTTGAGACCCCTACACCTGGATGGCGTATGGGAAGTCGGTTTAGCGAATTTCAGCTACCCTTATTCGTGGTACCAAATCTGTAACAAGACGAGTCAATGTTCTTATCGGACGGCAAGTACGGGAAATGAGACGAATGTCAACTTGCTGCCCTTGAGAGAAGTAACCTTGGCATCGCTTATTGAAAAAAAATATTTGCCTGATTCACACCGAAATATGCTAGTTGTCGGACGGAACACCAGTTATAACGGATATGTGAGAATTCGTGCAAATAGTGGACACGTTGTAACACCCCGTGGAAAAATATGTCAGAGTTTCGAATGTAAGGATCCTTGCATTTTTACACAGAATGCGATAACCACCCATTATCTATGGAAGACAGAGAATATCAAACACCTGTTTCTGTACACCGACATCATCACTCCACAAGCCGTAGAGGATCCAGAAGTGCCGTTGTTACAACATTTTGGAGTGCTGTAATCAAAATTTTAGGGTCAGGCCGTTGACGTGGCACCACGGACCATTACCTATTATCCCGTTAACTGAAATCCTATCGATTCGATCGAAATCATTATCTGCGACGGAACAGGGAAAAATACCATTTACAACAGAGAGATCGATCGTCAGGCTGCATTTTCGTCAACAACGTTTCTTGTAGGGGAAGATATATAATATTTCCGCAAACGTCATACTATTTATCATCGCTCGAGACGAAGAAGATCAAACGTCATGGCCGACGGACGTCTACCCGTGTATATCATGCCGGGGAATCAAGTAGGCTACGGTCTCGGTAGAATGCTTGCGGAATTATTTAGGATAGCTATACCGTTCCTCAAGAAAGGAGCCGTAAGTTGAGGTAAAGAAGTTTGAAAACATGCTTTGACCACAGGAGCCGGTATTCTAGGATACGTGATGGCCGGAGAAACTATCAAACGATCAGCCGCTCGCAGAGCGAGAGAAGCAGGTCGACGTATGAAACGAAAAGCTATGACTCGTGCCAAAGAGGCATTGTCCTAAAAGATAGGAGGACAAAAAAGGACGACTCGCGGCCGAAAAAGGCTAAAGATACCGTTCAGAAGAAGAACCCCATCGACACATACTAGTAGTAACCGTAGCATCAGTCGTCGGAGCATCAGTCGTCGGAGCATCAGTCGCCGGAGCAGCAGTTGTTGGAGCAGCAGTCGTCGGAGTAATTCTTCTAGTTTAAGTGATTTGCGTCTGCACTCCCTTGTGCGTCGACAACTCGTATTCTCTCCTGTTTCATCGTACACTCCCGCATCGCATTACTCAGCATGAAGCGACGAATTGTAAACACTTTTTCCACGTCGAAGACAGTGATCCACAATAAAAAGACGAAAAAAAAACCTCGTAAACGTTCGATATCACCAAAACAAGTATCGCCACTACTCCCGTCTCCTCTTACACCTCTGCGTGCACCATCATCTTTCGCTTCATCCCCGCATCGGCCTTTCGATACTTCGGGAAGCGCAATCTTACCAGTCTTGCCTATTATTCGTGGATTTTCGCCTCTACGTAACAGCAGTACTTCACCGCCAAAAAAGGAAACGATCGCGACCCGGACGTGGACCGACAAAACGAAAAGCCAATCGTGGCAAAAAGAAACCGTTGAACAGAAAACGGAGATGTGTTTTAGGAACATTGGCCCGATACGCCCGAAGACATCCACCGACACGACCACGATCAAGCACACCTCGGTACAGTCCGAGTATCTGTGCCCAAAAGTAGGCCTTGAAAAAGAAAGCGAATCGTTTACACTACGTGGAACTGCTATAAGGAGAACGACAGTCCGATTCTGTTTTCATTAACAGCTCGGCTATCGCACCGTCAACATGGCCCTTGTTCACAATCACTCCATGCCTTGCTCCAAATCAGAAATGGAGCTGTTTAGTATTCCTTTAAAACAAACGGTGATCGAAGACAACGAATACGTCGAATACCGTCCGTCAAGAGGATTAAACTCCATGGGACCGATCAAATTCCTCATTCCCGGAACAGGAAGCAAATATCTGAATATTAACAACACCCACCTTTACGTCAAAGTGAAAATCACCAAAGCAGACGGAAGTAATTGCGACGCCAGTGACGACAATGAAAAGTTGGCTCCTGTTAATCTGTTGTTGAATTTGATGTTTTCACAGTTCGACGTGGCCCTTAACGGCAAACTAATCAGCGACTCAACGCCAACGTACCCTTACAGAACGATGATCGAGACTTTGCTCAACTACGACAGAGAAGCCAAAGAAACACATCTGCAGTCTCAGTTCTACTTTGAAGACACTGCATTACATATGGACTTCAACGATTTGACTCACAATACCCCCAACTCGTGACTTAAAACACGTTTCAATAAAACAAAAAATAACAAAGTGTTCGAGATGATGGGACCCCTTTACTCCGACATATTTGTTTAAAACAACGTGCTTCTACTGGCTGTGGAAGTACGACTCAAACTGCATCGAAATAAGGACTCCTTTTCTTGACGTCGAAAGCTACAGCTGCCGACTTTCGCGTGATTATCTTGGACGCCATTCTCTACGTGCACAAACTGACGTGCAGCGACACCCATGTGTTCAACGACCGCGTCACCCTCAACAGAGAACCGGCTAAGTACAAGATCCGACGCACCATCATCTGAAATATCACCATACCGGCAGGAACCCAAGATTTTCAACGAGACAATGTATTTCTGGGCGAGCTACCAAGAGGATCGTGGTTTGTCTAGTGGATACGGCCTCTTTCAACGGCGCTTACAAGAAGAATCCGTTTCGTTTCCAATCTTTGAAACTCAATTATCTCGCGCTTCAAGTCGATGAGAAACAGTATCCTTTCACGCCGCTCACCCCCAACTTCGAATCACATCTAGCTTTCCGCAGTTACCTTTAACTGTTTTCGGCCACGGGTCGTTTGTACGGCGATGGGGTCATGGACATCACTCCGACGAATTTTGTGGACGGTTACACATTGGTCGCTTTCGACCTGACGCCTGACGGATCTCACGGACAACACTACACGGTCAACAAGTGAGGAAATTTTCGTGTGGATTTCAAATTTGCAGAGGCATTGACTTCTACCACCAACCTTATCATCTACGCCGAATTCGACAACATCATCGAAATAGATAAAAACCGCAACATCATCTACGACTTTACTAATTGAAATCATGGAGACGTCCGATATTGTTCGAGTGTTGAGCAAAGACACTTACACACGATGGCTCGTGTGCAACGGCTTTCGTGCACAGGTTACATTCACCTTTGGAACGCCAGAGTGTCATGGTGGTCAACACGGATCCGAGTTGGAAACCGGGCCGGCATTGGGTCGCTTTTACGTGTCCGAAGTCGGTCTTTGGGAATATTTTGACCCGTACGGTGAACCCCCTGACGTTTCTTTCATTCGACGTTCCTTGGAAAATAAACTGTTTGTTTACAATCTCAAACCGCTTTAGTCCTACCTCTGACGTATGTGGTCACAATTACATTTTTTAACTGGTCCACCGGGCACAACGCTCTGACATGAACGACATCACGGCTCGTTTTGGGAAAGACAAAAAACGCAAAGACGAGGACGTGTTTACATTTGTACTTCAACATTATGGTTAAGACGTTTGTTTAATTGATTTGTAAGATGATCTTTTTAATGATAATTAACGCCCTCTATTAAAATCATTGATAAGTTATCCGAAATGATTGAAGCCGAAACGGAACCCGTCTCCTCGTCGAAACGACAGACTTTGAACAAAGTAGTGAATCGTTGTTTTTTACTAAAGGACACTTGTTACGCGTTATAAAATTGTATAAAAAGGCGACAACGACGGTGTGCAACATTCAGTCAAAGCTCCGACACGAACATGGAAACAAATACTAACAGGGGATTAACCGATGTCCGTGTCGGCACACAAGACAAGAAAGCTGTCTTCAACGAAAAGTTGTACGTTTACGTACGGCAGTATTTTACACACCCTAATGCTGGAACGACACCCGTGGCAACCAAAAAAGGTATTGCCCTCACACTCGAGAAATGGGCCGTGATAACTCGTCGAGCTCATCTGGTAACGGACACACTCAAGAAATTAAAGGAAAGTACCCATCGCATCCAATTGGAAGAAAAGCTGAAAGTGGTGCTTGGACAGCATACCTATGTCACAATCTCTTCGTTCAAAGACAATCTTTATGTACATATCAGAAAGTACAGCAACGTTCTTTCTATCGGTGAAGTACCTCGCAAGAAGGGTATTGCTCTCACACCCGATCAATGGGTGATTTTAGCACGTCCCGAGAGTTTTCGTCAAGTATGTATTTTGAAAGACGAAGAAAAAGACGTAAAAACCAGAACAGCGATAAAACCCGTGTCCGTGGATATGCGTAACACCTCAAAAAACTTATTTTCCAATTGGAATGAAGCAGGATGTCATCCGCTGATAATTGACTAGCGCCCTCTACTGAAAAAAAGTTATAAAAGTCCCCAAATCAAAAAACACCCATCATTCTTTCACAATTCTTCGAGAAGTTTACATTATGGCTCAAACCGGTTGGAATAAAGTAAACGAGAGGAACAGTAACGTGTACTACCATAACAAGCATACAAAAGAAATGCGATTCTCACCACCTCCTTCGGGTTCAGACAACATACCCTTGAAGAGAGCTTTGAAAATGCAGAGTTTCGACAAAATAAGAGACAGTCGCGGATTGGTGACCGAGCTTATTCCGTAGGAGAGAACAGGCACGTGTCTACATCACAGTTTAAAAGCATAAAATATGTACATCTTGGCAAATATGCCAAAACCAATCCCAGCACATTACCTCAAGTCACAGCTCAAGGCATCGCCATGGAAGAAGGCGTTTGGGATGAAATCTGTAAGAACAAAAACATGGTATCCGAACTGGCTTTGTATTATCATACGTTTAAAGTCAACGGAGCCTGTCACATGAACGGACAGTCACACCCCGAAAAGTTACGTTTGCTTCTGGGAAAACAGATGTACATCAGTCTGATCGCAGAAGATGAAAACATTCTCGTGGACATACGCCATTACGACTACGCAATGCAAACGATCAGTGACCCGAACGAGCACACCACCCGTCAATGGACCGTCATACCCGGAGAAAAAGGGATTTCTTTCAACCTGGACCAGTAGTGCAAATTGGCAAGCATGGAGGGTCTATTTGCAATAGAACATTTGAAAGCACTGGTCAAAGTACCCATCTTAGAGAAAACTCCCCGTAACATGGACGAATTGTGCGAACTGATGGTCGTGGATGCTATGACATAACATTCAAAGGCAAAGAAAAGACCCCGTTTACCGTCGTCTTCGCCACCTCCCACCTTGTCAAAAAGGCGCAAGCTAAATTTAAAACTGGACATACCGCCCATCATCATCATCGAGAAACCCAACTCTGCCAGTCTGCATGAACATGTTTCTTCTTATTATTATTATGCCATATCAGCTGTGTCTTATTTTCTGGCATCGAGAAAAATAAAGTTTAGGGCAAGTGTCTGTCTGGGTTGTAATGCGTGATACGAACCAATCGAGGGTATGTTTACAGCCACGTGTTCGTCTTACCAATCACAGCATGGTGAGTATTGTTTGTAGACATAATGAAAATATTAATTTTGGTCATTTTCAATCATTCTACATACAAGCAAGATGAATACACTGTATAACTACGGTAATTTCCAGTAGAAGTTTACTTCGAAGATATAGAGGGTTGGTTGGAGAGGAACGGGGAAGAGTGGAACTTTAATGCTGCGGTTTCTGCACTAAGTTTACCTAGCTCAGCTACCGAGTCTTCAGCCAACGAGAGCGATTAGGACGAGGAGGCCAACGAACCGCCCTTCAGCGTTTCAATAATTAAAAGACAGGACGAGGACGAGGAGCTCTCTAACGGCAAATGGGTGCGGGTGCTAGCAGAAACGGATGAGGATTTCATCGTGGCAGACAACTGGCCGCCGGTAATGGAAAAAGATAAAGATAAAGATAAAGCAAAGACCAAAGAACAAGCAAAGACCAAGGAACAAGCAAAGACCAAAGAACAAGCAAAGATCAAAGAACAAGCAAAGACCAAAGAATCGGAGGCAAGATGATTGGTGTGGACTCAGACCGTCCACCAGCACTGCAAGTGCCCCTTTTGCCTGTGCTGATGTGAGAAAGAAGAAAAAGAAACCCAAAGGCTCTTTTGAGAGCCACCACAGGTATAAGAAAGAGAAAAATGATTCAAGACAATCTTTGTAACTTTAGTATAATTCTTTGTATCGTCCATGTTTTAACGTTAGTAGTCTCGATTTTCTTATTATGTGACATCGTATCGTCGATTATTGTTTGTAATGTCCATGTTTATTGTTGCATCGTCCATAATTGTTTGTAACGTTCATATTTATCGTTTGTGTCAGTTGAATTTTCTTATCATTTTTAATGTGACATTGTATATTTATTTGTAACGTCCTGTTTCTTCTGTTGTGTCATTTTATCTATTATTGTTATTGTTATTATTATTATTATTATTATTATTATTATTATTATTATTATTATCATTGTTATTATCATTGTTATTATTTTAATTGATTAGTCTGTAAAAAGAGCGCCACCAACTCAAACGGCATCATACCTTTCTGGCTTCTGATTGGTCGAAGAGATCGAACCAAGAAGTATAAATAAAACAAGCTTTATCCATTCTTTTCATTCTTATTCAAAGCGAACACATCATCATGGAGTGTGAAGTCTTAGCCAAGGTAATCTTTGAACTCCTGAAAAATGGAGCCCTAAAGCTATCGACTACGATAAAGTCATAGAACACATCGAAAACAGAAGCAACTGTTTAACACTTTTCAGAGACGAGTTTCATCCTGCAGAAGGCGATGTAAATAACGGCAGACATTATCCAGTCATTATTGGGTGTCACAAGCAGTGTGACACCCAAGAGGTGTCACACTGCTTGGGCAACATATGGGACTTTCGCGTTGCTGCTTTCAACATAGCAAAAAAATACGAGACCTCTGCAGAGTCAAAGAAAGTTACTGACAAAGGTGAACAACAGGGAGCCACCGGGGAAGGACAGAAGAGAGCCACCGGAGGAGGACAGTAACAGATCGATCAGTCGATTAATAAAAAATCCAAAGGCTCTTTATCTGTTTATGAGCCACCACAAATATAGGAAAGAGAAAATTGAATTAAGACATTGTGCTTGAGTTTATTATTGTGTGTTTATCCCCCATCCCTCCAAAAGATTCGACGACCAACTCATCATACCTTTTTCTTTCAAAAGAGCGCCACCAAATTCAAATGGCCTCATACCTTTCTGGCTCCTGATTGGTCGAAGCGATCGACCTAAAAAGCATAAATAGAGCAAGCCTTGATCCACTCTTTTCATTCTGAGCTTCAGAACGAACACATCATCTTGGAGTGGGATATCTTTGCCGAGCAAATGTTTATGTAGCCCTGGACCTATCGACTATGATCAAGTTATAGACCACCTCGAAAGCAGATGCAACTGTTTCGAAAACGGGGTTTCATCCTGCAGAGAGCGATGTAATTACAGCAGCCATTGTCCGTGCTTACCAAGACTTGTCAACCCTTCGGGGCTGCAAATGGTTTTATACATTGCTGTTTCCAACCTTGCTGTTTTCAACATGGCAAAAGAACGCGACGAGACCCCTGAAGAATCAAAGAAAGATACCGACAAAAGGAGAACACCAGGGAGCCATTGGAGAAGGATAGTAGCAGATCGATCGGCCGAGCAATAAAGAACCCAAAGGCTCTTATAAGAGCCACCACAAATATAAGAAAGAGAAAATTCAATTAAAGACATTGTTTTGTTGTGTATTTATTCCCTTCCCTCCAAAAGATCCGACGACCTTCGATGGTGTGGTTAATCACGAGGAGCTTATGCAAGTAGTGACCAATCAGGAGCCAGTATACCACCTAATTTGCATACTCTATGATTATTCAAAGAAAATGCTAATTTTATCATAAATATTCATGAGAATTAGTCACGTGATATGAATACTGGCTCCTGATTGGTCACTACCTATATAGGCTCCTCTTACTACTTGAATTGCGCCACCAGCTTGTCTATTTGAGACAAATTTGCGTATTTGGGACATTTTTTTTCACTACCCCCGACTCAGCTTATGAGACTTAACAATGTGCTGGGTTGATGAAACTACAAATTACATGTTTTGTAATTTTTCCCAAATATTTGGCATATCATCCCATTATGTCAAACATATTTTATTGATATACAAATTATACAGTTTTGTCATTGATGCAAATATTCTATATCGAAAGTTTCAAAAAGTATTTTCTAAGAACTTATCAATTTCAAATTATGAGACCCAACGTCATAATATCTTGCAGTATTGATAAAGCCACATCCTAAAACGTACATCATTTTTCCTGGGCTACTGGCCTATTGTCTGATTGTTATTAAAGGTACTTATCAATTTAAAATATGGTTGGGTAATTTCGATATTACGGACCCCAAAATATGTTGCCCTTCAAAACGCTTCAGTTCCCGTACACCTGTGATATCCGCCCCTTCTCACAGCATATCCGCTCCTCTCGCAAATTTCAATTTCTTGATCCGCCTTTAATTTGGGGCTGAAATTTTCCCCTTTCTCGTCTTGCGTGGGAGAAGGGGTGCGTTCCGCTAACAATTATTTGTGCCCTTGAATGAAAATATTCTAGGCCGATACCAAAAATATATCATTATAAGAAAAAGAAAGATGTAGAATTCGCTTTGTTTCGAGGTGACCCTTCTTTTCTTACATAAGGAACAATTGTCTTTGTGGGGGGAGGGGGAGTTCTTAACAACCAATGAAAGTAAAATGAAACTTGAAAATGTTGACGTAACTATATCCTGAGTATATACACTGGAATATTTCTGTCATTGCCGCGAAGAATGCAATAGTTTTTAGTTTTTAATTTTTTTTAAACGTGCACTAAATTGGCTCGGGTAGGATTGGTTCATGATTTTAAAGAAAGTTCCTGTGACAGTCCATTCTGAACACTGAAAAACTGGGGAACTTTCACTTTTTGGATGGAGGATAGATTACCCTCTCCTCCCCTCCTACCTCCTCCCCTCCCCATATCCTATAAGCCAATGTTCTGGAGTAAATAATATTTGTCGTCCTTGATATACTCTCATGCATGGCCAAAGAAATGACGAAACTGAGCAAAAATAATGATGAAATTCCAACTTCAGCAGTTAAGTGAAACAAAACAAGCAAAAAACTAGCCCAAAACTAGCTTTTTTATTTTTGGACGGCCGGTCAACATCCGGGCCAGGGAAATATGCCTCATTTTCTCCCAAGTGTTTGTATCTTTATGTTCTCATATGCGCTCAGTTTAAACTGACAATGTGTGTAACACATGTTACCATATTATAACAATTGAGCAAATAATAATCACTTAATTCAGCCACCAATATCAAGCACCTTCCGACGGTACTGCAGATTGCTTTTGAAACTGGCCCGACTTTTTTTTTACCCCAGGCATGCCCGGTCGCATTTATTCCAAACAGGATAGTACTGGCACAACTTTCTTCTTGTCTGTTTGACTTCAATTCTGGACCCTAGCCCTAACCTCAGGGACCGCGGAGACGTGGGGGTGGGGGTGGGGGTGGGGGTGAGGGGATGGGATGCTGGGGGCCTTAGCCCTCACTGTTTTTCTGATGTGCAATACAAAATGACCCAAGAGGATTCACCTTTCTCGTTTTTCTGATTGGGAGGCAAAATTAGAAAATTATTCATATAAAATTGAAGGAAAATTTGGTAAATTTCCATAAATTGACACCAAATTTCCTCAAAATCAAAGAAAATTGCCTGCCTAAAAAGGATGGAAATTTCCCGAAAGTTGCGAAAAAATGAACAAAATTTGCCTAATGTTGACAAACAGTTCACCGAAGTTTTAAGGAAAGTTGCCAAAAATGAACAAAATTTTGCAAAAATGAAGGCTAATTTGAAGGAAAATTTGGTAGCATTGCTTAAAAGTGCACAAAAATGAACACAATTTTACGAAGATTGTTAACAAATGTTGTCGATCTTCTTAAAATTCCTCAAAATTTCCCCAAAATAATCAAAATTTACCTAAAAATGTCAAACAATTCACCAGAATTTTACAGAAAGTGCCCAAAAATGAACAAAATTTTACAAAAATTTGCACCAAAATTGCCCAAAATTATCAAAATTTACCTAAAAATGTCAAACAATTCACTGAAAGTGACGAAGGATAGTGACCGAAAATGACGAAATTTTCCTTAAATTGACAAACAATTCTCGGAAATTTAAAGCAAAGGGCCCGAAGAAAAAGAACATTTCCCGAAAATAAAGAAAAATATCCCGAAAAATTTGAAGGAGATTTTCATATTAGCAGCAAAGTCACTGATGGAACATAACTTACAAGTGTAATTTTTCCACTTGTGACCTGTGTGATCGGGAAATTTCTTTCCCTTGCCTCCCCCCCGCCTCCCTTCCTCCACCGCCAGCCTTTTCTTGAAAGGTGACCCTTCCTACGCTAACACCATGTACCAGTATCGTTGGGAGTTCGTGTACAGGGTTGAATATGTCAGGTCGCCTTTAATTTTCACCAATTACCGCCCCCTCCCCCTCCGCACACACACAGACACTTCAAAACTTTCTCCGCGGTCTGTGGTTTACCTAACCCTAACTTAACCCAAATTAGTGCGATTGCTATCCTGTTTGGAAAATAATAAGCTGACCGGCCTTAACATTAAGAAGATTTAATCCTGTCCAGGTGGTCGCGTCGGTACATCGTTTAGTTCCGTACCCCTTCCATGTACTTTTCATAATTTTAAGCGCAACTAGAAGGAATCTCTTCAGCCAGCACAGTGAATGGATCATTCGTCGGCTTTATGTAACATGCGATCAGTTTTACCATGACAATGGTCGTAATACATGCTACCATGTTATAGCACAAGCAGTTGTTACTGAAGCACGCGGTGAACTGGTGAATAACCATTTGCAGTATTTACTGTCCTGCTATGCAAATCGGGTGAATTTAAGGACTACTGTATGTGTTAAGAGTTTAAAGCTCTTCTGGTAATTATATAATCTTTACATGTCCATATCTTTAACGGAAGATTCCCGTGAATTGTCATGTTTATATAGGACAACTAAGCAAACAAACTGGAGAGGAAAACAAAACAAAAAACTTGTTGATAGGCTTATTCCGTTTAGGATGTTTATCATATTTCAAAGATCTCAAAAGTGTGCTGAGAAGGTGTCATTGGTCAGTGCAATGATATCATAATTACACTTCCAAGACAATATTTTAATGTAACTCCTAAACGGATTAAGAAATCAAAATGTCTAATCCTCACCAATTTATTTATTAAATTGTTTCCGTTCACTGTAAAAAACACAAAAAAACGTAATTTATACACACAAATAACCGGTAAAACCTTACAGTGAAGACCGTATTCTGCGTGCGACGGTCTTTGACCGTTAAAGCTGAGATAGATACTTCAGGGTGAGTTTATACTGTTCAGGACCGTAAATAACGACTGTCTAATAAAATTGCGCTTTACGGTATTGACCGTAAATTTTACATTGAACGAAATCGCATACGTCATTTCCATAGTTACCTGCATATCATTAAGAAGTGCGCTATATATCAAGTTAGTTCTAAAGATCGAAGCAGGACGCCATTGCTGCGCCGCATTGCATGGCTTGTCACATTCATCGCCGAATATCTTCGGAATACCTGCCTACCGAATCTCTTCCACTGGTAACAAATCACATGTTGTTTTTTATCTCACATGTTTAAACAAGTAAAAAGTGTTGCAACTGTTAGGTTTTTTGAGTAATTAATGTGGATTTCATTAAGTTTACTTTTTCTTGTGCTGCAGTGTGCTATGCCAATAAGATAGGTTAAGTACGCATTTGACTTTTTGCATTGCGTTGGGCAACTTACTGTAGGCCTAAGTTAGTAACGTTACTGAAGTTTGGAGGTAAAAAATTATAACATAAGTTATAGTATGATAATCATAATCTTAAAGCTAAACTCAAGTAGGCCCACTGAAACCAAACTACATAAGGTGAACTGAGAGTCTGGATTTTCTCATGGTAATTTGTAGTAAATCATGTGGTGAAAACTACACTGCCAGGGTCTATCTTCGGAAGTTTTTACGTTCGCCCGCTAGAAGGATGTTACTAGGAGATTTCAAATAAAGACATAGGCCTAGACCTAGAAAAACATAACATATATTTGTTTCAGCAGAATTGTATACTTTAAAAAAAGTTAACGAAACAGCGCACAAAATTCATTGCGGCTAACGTTAAATCAATGGCAAGTTAAATTTGCATAGTCTATGTATGGGTCGTAGTTGACTGTGTGAGGCCGGTAAGAGAAACGTGAGGCTTGAAATACAGTACACCGAAGTTGACTAGGTCTAGTAGCCTAGGCCGAAGACCAAAAGACGAAACTCCTATACCTACAGTGTGATACTTTTTGGTTCGTCCTCCATCCATGTTGGTTCCAAGAGAGGGCAGCAGATATGTCGGAACATTGAAAATTAGAGTAAAAAAATAGGCAAACCGCGAATTTAACCTCAAAAATAAAAATAAAATTCTTTACTCCAAAAAATTAATTATATCAATATTAGTTTTAATCATAACTTGTCTTTCTAACCAAGATTAACGTTCATTTTATTTCTAACAAAAACACAAAAAACATACATGCAAGACGACAACACTTTATCGCAGCGTTAGATTGTAGACTAGACAGGCATGTATCGCACTTACTAACTTAGGCCTAACTGATTAGTATATTTTAAGAAAAATATACGCGAACAACTTTTCTGATAAGGGATAAATGATAAAAACTACTAGATGTCTTGAACAATTTCAGTAAACCTGAAATAATGTGCTATCTTAATTGTGCCAGTTGTTGTTGAACAGTCTGAAGCTAACGCAGAACGTACGCCGTTAGTTTAACCCTAAGTGACCGACGTAAACTCTGACAAATATGAGGCAATATTTTTAGTTTTATTTAGGAACAAGAAGAAGTTGCTTATCAAATCTTATTTATTCAGACATGTATGTAGCGATTGATTGTTTTCAAAAAGCGTCGCCGGGGTTATCATAGGTCGTTGCGTATGTTGCCTAGCCAGGCTACAGTAACGTTAGTGTAACCTTTTTTTTTATAACCTAGGCCTAACGTTACATTGTGTGAAACTATGTTCAATTTGGTAGCATAACGTTAGGGCTTATATATGTACATTACCATGGTATTGACTTGAGAAAGCTTCAAATCTTCAAGTTCCTCATCAGTTTTTTAATTAGAATTTGTAAGAACATACTCATTTCAAACTTATAATATTACTTGTTATTTATTTCCATTATGTTGTTTACTTTTGCTGTTTTGTTATTAAGGAATCATCTCCATTTTCCCACAGACTCAAGAAAGATGGTTTCCAGATCATTTATACATGTTATAGTAAATTGGGGTGGGTTAGTTATTAGTCACATACTCACTGTTCATGTGCATTTACTGTGGGACATTTGTTATGTGAACACTAACAACATTTACTGCATTAGAATATATTGTACAGTAGGACCAATGTGTATCAATAAACGTCAGCAGTCATTAACAAAGAACAAAAACGTCAGCTACTTAAAGACAAAAGAAAATATTAGTAAATATCTGTCATGATAAAAAGGCCATGCTTGAAATGCATCATTACAATTGTGAGCTAGGGTCGGATGAGCATGAGACCAATATAGGCCTAGGTCTAATTAGTTTCATAGTTGGCATGTGCCTATCAACAAAACACCCATCAAACAAAGCCAAACAAGTTGACCAACTGGCAAATAGGTGTGTATAAAACAAAGTAAAAGTAAGTTAAATGCAAACTTGTTTAGATAGGTACAGAAACAGTAGATCAAATTGCTCACGGTAGATCAAATTGCTTTTATTTCTATTTGAATAAATTATTAGTTTTCAGTTTCATTCACATTTTTCTGTTTAACATATTTACCAACATTTGCAGGCCCTAAATTCATAAAGTTTAACTTCAAAAATAATAATAAAACTCTTTGAAATAGGCCTATATGTTGTATTGCAGCCTAATCACTTTCAATCCATGGGTGCATTTTTTTAGATTCTATGTGTATTACTTTTTAAAGTTGCTTTCACTTTGTTTGCAAAAGCTTCAAGTTGGGAAGATGAAAAAAGCTCCACTTGAAAATTTTGCTGCATGGAATTTCTCTTCTCATTGATAGGCAATCTTTAGTTTTGCTCTAATTTGTTTTTGCTTTGGTATCCAATGAACAAATTATATCACAGTGCAATAGTATTCCAACTTTTATGTTGTATGATTGTTAAAAATCATTGACTGTACTACAGAGTTAGACAATTTTTTGCAATATAAATTAACTTTGCATCAGATATTATTGAGCTGAATACATGTATATCATTTTGTAGTACACAATACCCTGCCCAAATATTATTTGACTCCAGGCACATGTATAATGATTTTTCTGGGCAGTGGAATGTACTGTTATCAGGTTATGAGGAAATGAAATGGTAATTTTAGTGTACCCTTTTTATACATAACAAATTGTCTGCCTAACCAAAAGGCACAAACCCCAAGACTGAAAATTCAACATCAAAACCAGCAGACCAGGTTTTTATTTGCAGTAAACAGACATGAAAAATCACACTTCAACATGTCTTTTACCAGGCTTAGCTCAGTTGACTATAGGCCACACTTTACCACCATGGCGATCTATAGTTGTTAGGCTGCATAGGAAATTCCTCAAATTTGGTTGATTTCTGTTTCTTTTTTTAAAACTCATATTGTGAAATAGTGTGGAATACCTATATTTGTGAAGTGATGCTGATGTAGATCAGCATCACTTCACAAAGTTTAATAAGTGGAGGACTTATGGAAGTATGGTCATCCACAGATGATGTCTCATAAGGAAACTGTCAGGAATGTTTGTAAGGTTGATTACCAGTTGTTCTGTTGTTAAAGTTAAATTTAAACAGGCAATCATTACAGTAAATCAAAATTGTGATGTCAAAGCTTCTTACTTATTTTTTGTAAATTGGTTACCTCCACAATGAAGACCCAATTCCTCTATCATAAATGTACATGAAAATTCATAGGACTGACTTTTAGAAGTTAATGGCAGAATAATATGTGTTAATCTGTTTTAAACACCTGAATTTACTCACCATTTCATGTAACCAGTACCAATTGTTTAAGTAAATTGATGTACATTTCCTGTATTATTTACAAATAATACTTTCTTTGCCCTACAGACGATTGAATTATTTAATTCAATTATTCAATGTTTTCCCCTTCAACACCAGAATGTTTATAGGTTTGAGATGGGCATGGCAAACTACCAATTCATTGGGTTGAACCACATAAACTGATAATAAGAGTTAATAGCTTTTCCTGACAAAATGAACCCAACTGTAACAATAATTGCATGTGTCATAGAGCTAGTGTGTTGCCTGAGTAATTTGCCTTTACCTTATGTTTGGCATAAATAATATTCCCTTCACAAATATGGGTTATTTCATTTCCAGTGTCCATGAATTCTTTGCCAATTTTTGTTTAAATTCAAGCAGTATACACAACAAATCACCAGGCGAATTAAGTTAGGTTTGGGCAGCTAATTTGAAGTAAAACATAGCCTAATTTTTTTGTTAATGTTAGTCAAGTTCTAACTTGCATGTAGTCTTGCAAGAATGTAGCTATTAGTCATATCCCACAATACACTTTTTAACACGAATGGTGGCGTTCGTGAGGTCGCAGACCAGTAAAAAACAGCAATCCTACAATGTTAGCATACAGAAACGTGTTAAAGTGCAATAAATTAGGGCCGAACGATGGTAAATGATTCCATAACTAGCAAGAATGTAGCCTTTTTGTAGGCCTAACGGCTAGGTCTGAAATTGATTAGGTTAAGTTGGTATTTTTAATTCTTCATCCTTTATCATACTACCCGATAATCCCGAGCCTAAACTAGGCTTCAATAACTAGTCCTAGATCCACCTTAGTTAATATTACATAGTAAATCTCTAGGGATACAGATGTCTGACTGCGTACGCATTTGGCTAGCCTTTATAAAATAAAATAAAAAGGCCGATAGCAATTACCACAGAACGGAGGTGTACAGGTGGCTAGGGCCAGCTCATCGTTAAAGTTAAATAGGCCTATGGTGTTGGCCGACCTTCACCAACTAGGCTAGGGCCTAGGCGTAATGCATAACGACTTTAATAAGGTTAGGCAGTAATTCCTTTAAATGCTTGAAACTTTCAATTTGTCATGTTCAGACGCAAAACAATGAGTACTAAACGCATTGGCTTCGTACCGTACCGGTATCGCAAAAAGCATCTGCACTACACTGTGTGTGCATGGTTGTCATTTTTGTTCGTACTTGATCCATGGATGACGTCAAAATCAAAGTTGTTATATTAATGATTTATAAAATTGTTTGTTTATTGAACTAAAAGTGCACAAAAAGCAATGATAAAATTAAATCGGTAATAACAAAAAATGTAATCAACAATTTGTGTAGAATACTGAATTTACACAATTCTTTGGTATGTTCTATTTTTGAAATGCTTAACTCTCTACTGCCCTCACTTGGAACCAACATGCGTGGGTGACTCAAAAAAGTATCACTGATTTCGCAACACTGTAGGTATAGGAGCTTCGTCTCTCGGCCTTTGGCCTATACGTAGTATAGGGCGAATGACGTCACGCTCTCTGGTACAGTGAAAAGACCAAGTTATGAGAGTGGATTACGCTCTGGTACGCATGTTTGGAGAAAAAATGAAAAACTAAGGAAATGTTTGAGCAACATCTACAAAAGTAAATTCTTTAAAATAGCCGGCGGATCTGTCGATCTTCGATTACATGAGTACACTCGCGTCAATCTTACATTTGGTTGGTCTGATTACGCGATACTCATATTGTTCAAGCATTTTGAGTCAATTTCGTCAAAACATCATCTGTTTGTCTACTTCTGAGAAACAATTTTGCTTAGATAACCAGTCTATTCAGTTTTTGAACATCCTAGCTACAAGGTAACCTTATCTTTGTAACATTTGGAGGTTATATAGGAAAACCAGTTACTAAAAAAACAAAAAAACAAAAACAAACACTAAATCATCGTTAACTTTGCCGCACAGAGAAGTCAACTGAATTTCCTTGTCTAGGTGGGCCCGAAGTTCATACACCTAAGGTATCAAATTCTATATTTTTTTATGAAAAAAATAATTGATATGTTGTCAGCAATATAAATAAATTCTTTGATTTCTCCTCATTTTATCCATGATAAATTTACAGAAGCTTGATAGTTTACTTATCAAGATAAATATTTTTTTCTCGGCAAAATCGCACCTATGATAAACCTATGCAACTTTTAGCAGATGTACTACTTAAGCGTAAAAAGGCTTGAAAGAAAATACAAGAGAAAACATTTGAAAATTTTAATTTTCAAAGTGCATATTTATTGAAAATATGGCCAGCAATACTAAGCTCTAGTGAGCCACCATGTCAATAAAGTGCTATGGGCCATTATGTAACGGATATGAAACATCACCGACACTACAAACTTCCGATGGCTACCAACTTATTTCCTTACCTTGTAAACACGAAAAACTTAGTTCTCGGTATTTAAGGAGACGATCCCGAATCAAATGATTATATCACAGAGTAAAACTTATGCACTAATCAGTTGTATGTCTCACCCCTACTACCTCCGGCAATGTCAGTCAAAGGTGAGTCATTAATATATGAAATAGTGACTCACATGTGCGTCATTGTACCAAATTGTCAGTCACCAGAGTGACTCTGGGGTGGGTCGATTAACGTCAGACCCATTGACTTTGTACAGAGGTGATTGTTTTGCGCTGAGTCTTTACACAAAAATGTCAGTAACCTAAGTGACTGAGGGGTACGTCAATGTACATGTTTTGTCCCCCGCTTTGGTGCAATGACCCGCCTTGTTCGGCGGTGTTGGTAAGTCACACAATTGACAAGTGCATTATTGCTAGAAATGTGTCAAACCAATCTCAAAATTTTTGCTCTGTGGTCTTTTACAGTGAAATTCTTGCGTATAAGTGAATTTTCTACCATAAGCATTGTTACGCATACGCGAATATACACAAGTTAGAGAAAGAGCAGCATGGGCGAGAAAATTTAAGGGGTGTATATAAAGCGCAGAAATTGGATTGCACTGTATGAGTGTTTTAACGCGTATAATGTCATATGGTTATGTACGCAGCACGAGGGTAAGATATTTAAAATATTGCGCACGCTAATTTAGAGGCGGAATTCATTTTATTTAGGGAATTAATGCAAATTTCTTGAAGTAAAAGTTTGTTGTTTCGGTGATGTATACATATTCGTTGTATAATGGCCCACTTATCACTGTATTAACATGGTGGCTCACAAGTTTTGCACTGGATATGTTCCGTAAATCATCCTTGCTATTACAATGTAGCCTTGTCTGGACCTCGTTGAGGCGAAGGGTGAAGTTGGTGGATCTACATATTTAACTATCTGTTTTTACAAATTAAAATATGCATTAGAAATGGCTTTGCTTAACAGCAGAAACATCTCAACCTGCCCTCAAATGAAACAGGGCCGGTTGGAATAAAAGTTATTTATTTCTTTATTTCCCAAACCACAAAACTGTATACAGTTTCACTTGTTGGAGGCTCTTTCGAGATTACAACTACCCCCACTGGTGTTACATGGTATTTTTAGTCACATAATTAATATATAATAATATAATTCCTTTGTAATAAAAGTACTACCCGTAATCAATGCTGGCATTGTTTGTTTATACCTCAATATTATGATGCAAAATTAATATGTGGAATGATGCGCTTAATTTGTGGCTTGAAAATTGCAAGCCAAATTCTTAAGCAGTGCCTTTACTAATGGGGTTTCTCCTCTAAGTATAGAAATATACTTTTGTCAAGTTATTACACAATTGTCCAGTACAGATATAAATTTAATGTTTTTGTTTGAATTTCTAACTTTACAGCATTTGAGAAGTTGTTTTCAAAGCCCCCAGAGGGAAGAGTATCCTTGCAGCCCTAGCTGATGAACCTAAAGACAATCAACAATGAAAACTGCCAACAATTTATACAGGTGTCTTATATGGTGACGCTTAACATTGGCAGATATACTTCCTTAGATTTATTTCCTTCGATTTATATTGTAAAGCAACAGAGCATCATGTATCACAATAATGTTTTCTCATTGTTTTCTCTGCTATTTTTCAATTATTGATTTCTAAAAGTTAGAATATTATTAATCATATTTTATATATGTGCATCAGAATTCCAGCTTTGAAATTGGAATTTTTAAATTATTAATTTTTTTTAAAGAGTATTATAAAGATAAAGTTACTTGATACATACATGCAAGATTTATTGATTATTTATTAATTAAGAAATGTTCCATGCTACGAAGGCTTGTACATAAGGACATATCGGAAATGTCGTTTAAATTTCAAAAACTGGTAAATGGTTGCCTATTGGTAAATTGTTTTAGCCTGTACATTTATGTGAATTTTAACTGATTTATGCACGTTTTTGAGGTATGTGTTGAAAATAATGAGGAAATATTCAGAATTCATAGCTAGTAAAGCTGATCATACAATTTTGATGACTGCAAAGAAATATTGTCTGTTTGTTTGCTATTTAAATTGACTTGTGTGGACTGAAATGAACTTTCTTCAAACTGGTCGATATGATTTAACTCACAAGGGCCATTCTGCAGAAGGCCCTAGGCTGTTACATATGTGACAATTTGCGAAATGGGTCTAGAGCAATTTCATGGGAGACTAACATGGTATGCTAGGGCATTGTCCAGCCCGTTACATGTGTTACATACTGTGGAATGGCCCATTTTCTGGAATTTACTCATGTTTTACTCGTGTTTACTCATGTAGAGTTTTTCTTAGGGAGGAGTTTTGCTTCAGTGATTAAGAGGATTTCTTAACGTCTTTAATCACAGGGGTGCAGGGACGACGACGAGTGAACACACAATTGCAATGACGGGGTCGTCGCCTGCGTAATCGGTTATAATAGTAACAATGCTATCACGAAACGATTAATACGACCCAGACGAGAACACAGGCACGACGTACGGACAGACATAACATCAACATACAACAACTGGATTATATACGCGTTCACCATCGATTCTGGAAGGTATATCGGCGCCGTTCGGCAGCACAAGAAAGGGGTGCCAAACAAAAGAAAGTGCATTAAAATTTTGCGTTATTGCGATAATCGTGGGGTAATTTAACCTTTGCTGGATGTATAGTGCTGCTCAGCTAAAGCATCAAATATGTCTTGTACCACTATGGGGTAAAAACTTGGGCAAAAATATTGCCAATTTTTGACATGTCTTGAAAGGCTATTAAATCCATTAAAAACCATAAAAACAAAATATAAATTATATTAATATCCATGATATATCTGTGACATATTAGTGCTGCATTCCCACATTTCCCCCCATCATGTCAACCCATTGTTTTCAATCCTTGATCACACTACTTTGAACGACATTATCTAGTTTTTGCAAATTAGATTTTAATGTTAAGGACATCCCTACTTTAATCTCTGAAAATGTGAAAAGGAAAACATAAATAATTTGAGCTGTGCCACCTCTCATACACCACACACATTACATAAATTAAATATTCTTCAAAAATTTGATGAATAACAATTCAAAGACTAAAAGTCATGTTTTTTGTTTTCTTCAAACAAGTAATTTAGAACTAAAAGCTTTTTCAGGTGGGCAATAGGCCTAGTATGCTAATATTTCTTTAGAAATCCATTGCGTTTAAACTTCCTTTTTTTCAACAAGAATGCACTTTGGATAGTAAAGATAGTTTACCATATATTAGACAAACACCGAACAAAAATAAACAGTGCAAATTTCATGGAATTATCACATTTAGATCTCGAGGTTGCCGATCATCCCATGGTGCACATACTTGGACCACTGCAGCTGATCGATGACACAAGACTTGGGAAGCCTAAGCCTACCAGAATGGACAGCCGGGTGGAGTAGGGGAAACTAATCAAAGTCAACGATGTCAAAGTTCGTTCGACTTGATGATGATGTCATAATTAAAGGTATAAGGCTGTGAAGAGGTCATCATAGTAGCACAAATTTCATCAAAACCTGTTTAACATTGATAACATTTTTCAATCCCAGGAATTAATTTGCATATTAGATGCAAATTGTATGGTATATTACAGGGCGACCATGGTATTTTCTAGTACCTTTGTTTTTGAAATGTGTTTCATATTTTTTTTTTTAATTCAAGGTATCAATTTGCATATTAGATGCAAATTTTATGGTGTATTACAGAGCGACAATGGTATTTTCTTTTACTTTTTTTTTTTTTAATATTTCATAATTCTTTGACTTTGAAGTGGTGCAACAAAGTCTGACTGAAATTTTTTGATGGCTTTTCCACACCTCAAATCAAATTCTAGTAGGAATATACTTTCCCAAAGAGGTAGGAAATACATTGAAAGAAGTTCATAAAGATTGTGAGCTGTTCGGCAAGGCCTCAGTCACACATCATTCATTTTGCATGAATCAAAAACTGTTAATTAAGTGGTAATGAAGGTCAGCTCTCCGCACAGTCCAGTTGTCGCCAGATATTGAATGGGTAAAGTCACTTTGGCATACAAGCCGATAGATGAGTCTGCAGAGCTCAACTGTCCAATATAACACGGCAGCAGGATGGTACGGAGAAATGACAGGATGGCTGAAGTCCATTGGCCCTATTCATGCGCATCTTTCGTATTTGAAATTAACCAGCAAAGAATACTTTAACAGAAAATGCAATACTTTCTTTAAAAGTTAAAATGTTTATACTTGGAAAAAGTTGAATAACTTTCTATGGTTTATTCATATTCATGGTGACTCTCACAAGTTTAAAACCATATGCACAAAAAACATCGTAATTTAACTTGGGGGCTATGGTGAAAATTCAAAGTAGCATGTAACTGTTTTTAAATAGGAATAAATGAATGATGGTGGTTGTAGGAACAATTAAAAATGCATCATGTATATAGGCAACACGGTTCTCAAGTTATGAGAAAAAGTGTTACTTGGATTATCCCAAATTTAATTGCCGTTTCCATGACAACCAGATCAAGCCAAATTTCGGTCAATTTGAAAGAATTAAGAAGTTTTGAAAGCGTAAAAAATGTTTAGACATGTTACTTTACCACTGCTATTGGGTATTTTCTTGTTCTGTACAATGTTCTCTTCAACTTAAAACAAATGATAATTGAAGATATGATATCGTCAAAGAATTAATGTCATACTTAACGTGTAAGTAAACCATAACATACATAAAATTGAAGAAAGTGGGACAAATGCGTTTTAATGTAAAATTTGCTAAATTTGATTTAAATGCAGTTTTGAAACAAAATAAGCTGTGTTCTTAGCAAATGCTTTAGCCATGTATAATATTATAATTTAAGGATTTAGTAAATAAAGGAAAAGCCTAATTAATGACCTGAATAATTAATTAATATTGACGAAAAGCGAGACAATTCATTAGGTTAAAGTGTGCAAATCTGAAATTATTTCAGTGTGCTTGAAATAAATAATTAAGATGATATAAGATTCTAACTAAAATGTGTATAATTCAAGTAACAAGACAAACAAACACATAATTAAAACATAATAAATAATCATATGAAGTTAATTGGAATTCCCCACATTTTGGGTTATTTTCTATGACATTGTTCAAAACTATGCATTTAATTTAATTAAAACCAATTTGAATGAAGTTGAAGTTGTAATATTTCATTAGAATATTGCAATAATACAAACATTTAACAACTGATATAATTGTGAATGAGTTAACTAAGTTTAAATATTAATTATAATGTTTAAAGTATGAGAACAAAATGCCTAATTTGTTATGAAAAAATGAAGAAAAAATAATTTAATCAAAAGTTAAGTTTCTCTCATATATATATATGTATATATATATATATATATATATATATATATATATATATATATATATATATATATATATATATATATATATATATATATATATATATATATATATATATATATATATATATATATACATATATGTATTGTTATTATTAAACAAATTATACACATAGATTAAGACAATTTATGATGGTACACACTCAGCAACAGTGTACTTGCAATGTTCGGTTGATTGATAAATAACTGCAGCACTCGCATAAAGAAATCAATAAAAAACAGGTCATAGGACAAGGTAGCTGCAAGTGATTGTAATGAAAGTTTAAAAGTACAAAAAAAACCATGCATACCCCCTAGCATACCCGCAATATGTTCATTTTATCAAGATATTCTTAACTCACCTTAAAAAAGACCCTAATTAGCTGCGCAGTGAATTATGAAAAATATATAAAATACACTTTATTTAATCAAAAGTTAATTTTCTTTCAGCAATGATAGTATTTTAACAAAGATTACAAAAAGATCTTGATATAACTAAAAGTTAATTTTCTTTCAGCAATAACTAAGGATTTCAAATCAAGATAATAACACAATAACTAAACATTAACAGGCCTACACTACAAATTGCAGTCGAAAATGGCTGCTACAGTGCTAATGTTACTGCACACAGTTAAGTCTTGTACGTGTACACTAACGTTAGTGTCAGTACTTACGTTACAAAGGTACTGTACAGTGTCAGTACTACATGTTGAAATCGGCTTAAGATTACTCTAAAACCAGCTGATAAATCATTAAATTATGCTTACCTTAATATAAGCAAGTTATGCTTTACAAGGTATGACTAGAAAAGGCAAATCAATACAATTGTCCACGAAATACGGGAATTCCAGCTACAGTACGGGTTGTTTACAACTTAAAACTTACAAGTTACAACTTACAACGCAACTTCGAAGCGATTGCGAAATCATGGGTCAATTAAAAAAACGAGCCACTTCCTGTTTAAATGGTACATCGTGATTAAATATATCTCAGTTTAATGATAAGAAAATAAGCTTTCAAACAATGCTTGAGGTGTTGTACTTGAGTTTTGATAAGCATGATTAAAAATGAAAATGGTTGTCAACTTTGTTCTATGAAAAACTCATCGGAAACTGAAAACTCAAGTATCATTAAAAGCTTGAGATATTGTCTCTCTTTCTGGCCACATATTGTTTATAGGTGATGAACGATGTAGCAGCAATGGCTTTTATAAACCCGCCCTGCATAACACACAACACAAACTCACGTCCCAAAAATTTCACACAGCTTCAAGTCTCCGATATAGCATTTTTTATCATCCCGTAATTCACTCTAATTTCATCAAATCGCATAATTCTGGTCTTACATGAAGGGTAATACTACACAAATTAATAATATTATATCAACTTTTAAATATGTTTAATAAAAGTAGTAAATATCGTAAGTGAAAAAAAAGTATTTTAACGCATTTTTAAATTTGCAGGTTTGGTACCATTGCAGACGTAAATGCATAGACTTTCTTATGCTTACATCATACACATCGCGTATCACACACATACTATTATTGATCTGTTGATGTTCAATTTAAAATTTGCAAAGGCTCCAATATAAAAACAACTTTAAATTGAATTATTTGAAAAGAAGTGTGTACACGCATTGTGATTTAAACCTGGTTTACACAGAAAACTCAAACTGGAGATTTCTCAGTAGGAATGTTCCTTCCCTTTCAGCTTAATTCGACATAGGAGATTACGAACTAGTTTTGAGAATAAAATGGCAAACTTTGGTGAAAAAATATTTTCAGTTCGTTTTACCGTGTGTCTGCTTTTACAAGTATACATACTCCACACAACAAATATGCGTATTGAAATGTGCATCTTATGGAATTTAGTGTTGCATACTGTGCGTATGGTTACATTCAAATCCTACACCAATTTCGAGTTCATTGGTATTCAGTACATGCAACCAAGCAAGTTATTCTGATTGGTGAAGGCTAGATTTGAATATTCCTTGTTTTTCCTAGCAACTTCAATATATTTATTCATTTTCACCAACTTGACAACGCCCATATATCATGGAATAACGGACTGCAAATTAGAGGTGTGTCCCCTCTCAACCATTCATATTGCAGGAAACAAACTTTGGTGTGCATTACAACTGTGATCAGTCATTACTCGGTCAGTTAGGGCAACAAGTTAAATTGATATATTTGCTGTTTTCATAGATTCTTCAAGGACATGGGCAACCATGAACAGGAACGTAACTTGTTGCAAACACTCATCTGTATGCCAGTGTTGCATCTTCGCAGTTTTGTGAAGGAAGAAGTCAAGCTTCTTGTGAAGGCACTTGAGGTAATCAAATTTCATTATGTTTGATGTATCCAGCAATTATTTTGCAGCTTTCTGGATCATAAATCATAAATACATACAAGTGTAACACCTATTAATAGCTTAAAAGTGTATGACACTTTTGTTGTAAAGAAGTATATGCAATAGTGTATCTTGACCTTAAAAACAACAAAGACGACAAATTTCCATCCATTAATGAATCTAGTTCAGGAGAATTCTTTGCCTGTTCAATCATTTAAAAATATACATGTTTGGAAATATATACATATTGAGAAATATTTGCCTAATAGAAATTAACACTTGGTGAAAATGAATAAAAGGGTAAAGGCTTGAAGAAAGAATGTACTGTATATATAAGTTGGCAATTGACTGCTGTATAAACTTGTTGCTTGCAAAGTGAGGTAAGTATCCTAAATACAAGTTGAGGTTGGGCTCTTGCTCTTTCTACAATAATATGAAAGTGTTCTTTTTAGCATGTAATTTATCTATTTATTAAAGATATTTTTATGAACAGACACAGCATTAACTGTTGATTTAATATCCACTAAAACGCACAAAGCAAAAAAATTCATAAAAATCGTTTAATTATTTGCCATTGTACAGCTTTTGAAGATTTTTGCGCAAATATGCAAAAATTGTTGTTAGTCTTGTTATGTGTGAACAGCACAGTCTCTACTTTCTTATGTATATCTATTCTGTTAAACCCTCTGCCATTTCTCTTTGAAAAAGGAAAGATATTTCTAATGAGCTGGAGATTTTAACATTTTCAAGGTCTCAAATTAAGTGAAGAAAAAATAATAAAATTATTTTGAGATATTGTCTTGTTCATACATCACATTTTTTAATATATTACAAAATTTCCATCTTTTGATTACTCATAACTTGAAAATTACATGTGCGTTTTTCAAAATTCAAAGATAGATTATCAAACTCAGACTTGAATGTTCTTTTCGCTACACGGTTGATCAGAAACCTGTTCCTGTCCATAGACCTTTAATATATCATAAGCAAGTAATTTATATTACCAAACAATTGTGCAAAGGTTCAGTTAGTAACCTATGTGCCTTACTGCAGTTATTGGATTACAAAAATAAAAAAGTTCATTAAAACCTATTTTTTGCAATTTTATTCGATAGGAAGGAGTTCTTTTGGTAAATAATTACGCACCACAAACACCGTTCATTGCTGCATTTGGTAAGTTTACTTAAAATCGATGTATTTTATATGTGCTCACTGAAAGGCATCCCTAGCTCTTCCAGAGAAAAAAAAAAGACGTGGCTTCGCCTTCTGTCAAAACTTCCAATTCTATCGTTATCATTTCATGGATTATAGATTTCCTATTATGAACGCTGCTGTTGTATTATTACCTTTATCTGCCGAATTGAACATACACCATTTATGGTTCAGATATGATAGGCATCATGTCATGATGGTGTGTGTGTTTATCTGTGTGTGTGGGAGTGTGTTACAGAATGTTTATAGACACAATATCCTAAAAACAATACATTTGATTCATGTCATATCTGATACGGGTTATGGTCTACTTTTATTCCATATTATTTTGGTAGCGATGTCATGAGTGTTAATGAGCAGGCAAACCTGACAGGGCTTTATGTAAATTCTTGAAATGGTGATAAATGTTTAACTGTGTTTTGCTTCATACTTAAAATAATGTTGTTAGATATAAAGCACTGCTAATGTTGTCAACACGTTCTATCTATTAATATAATATTGGGCATGATTTATGAATATATATGTTATTTAGCATATTTCATGATATGCAATGAAACTTTATATAAAACTTCCAAATCAACCAACATGAAATATTGTATTGGAACCAATAGTCCTTACTTTTCTGGCTCTACATTCATTTTCTCAACTGTGGCCCTTTTTTGCACGCATGCACTTCCTCCCTCGATCCCAGCTTCCTGAATTTTAGTCCACGTGTTTCTCTCAGTCTCCCCTATTTTCTTTTCTTCCTACCTCTGGAATGATCTAACCTCTCAGGCACAATTTGACCCTCGCTGTCGTGGTGCCATTAAGCCATCATCAAACAAACAAACAATAATGTGTGTGTCCTACCTGAACTTATTCCCAAGTAGAGTAATATTTTTCACTCCTAGTCATAACCCATGTTTTCCATTATAAATTGCTGCTCCAGATGAACATTAAGTATTCTCTTCTATTTATATATTATCATAAATATCAACTAATATTTATTATCTATCAAAATCAAGAATGCTTCATGCTTCATGCTTCAACTATTAAGTTTTAGAGACATTTACTGAAGAGCTTTTTTTATGGATTTTTTTATTTGCATAGGAAATGGTGTTGCAGAGGCAGAAAGGCAGTCTTCATTGACGGTACATCAATCAATAGTAGAATCACCTAATGTTTTGCTTCAGTGGCGAAATGAGATAAATTGCACAAAATTTAAATCAAATTTTAGACAAATTGAAGGCAACTTCTGAAAAATTTCTGAAAAAATCCCGAAAATAAATGAAATTGCACAAAAATTGAAACAGATATCACGAAAATGAAGGGAATCTCCCAAAAATTGAAGAAAACTTCTCCAAATATAAAGAAATTTGTACAGAAAATAAAGACAACTTTACGAAAAGGAAGACAATTTTACAAAAATTGATAAAAACTTCTCGAAAATTTTCCGAAAATGAAGGAAATTGCAAAAAATTGAAGCAAATTTTTCCAAAATTGAAGATATCCAGAAAAGAATTTGCCATGCAATCTGACTGTCTGACTGGATTCAACAAAATTGATTCATTATTGGGAGAACCAAAATGGTGCTTTCCCACTCCCAATAAAATAAAATAAAATTAAGCGGGGGGACCTTGGCCCTCTTTCTTCCGGTTTCTATACGCCCCTGCTTGGAAAGTTGGTCCAGGGGTGAAGACTTTTTGATTATGATGTCCCACAATTGTTTAAAATCAACACAAATTTCAAAAATGTACTGGTGAAAAAAGACAATATCAAATTCAAATGTTCAAATCTACTCAGAGAACTGGATACGCATTTAGGTTACCATTTCTAAACAGGCATAGGGCAGTGGAGAAATTTTCTATGAAATTGAAGATTTCTTGTTTTTGGTGCCCCAAAATGGCTGAAAATCAACACGGAGTTCCCACATGTAAATCGTGGGTTCCGGGGCGAAGCAAATGTAGGAATCCATGAAAAGGGCTCCATTGAAGGTGTTAAAATCCATGAAAATATTCCTTCAACATTCATTTTCATATTTCTCCTGTTTTTAAATCTCAATACAATATTCAATGTCATTTTGCTTTTCAGATTTTGTGTGCAGATCAACCCAGGATCAGAGAAAGGGTCAAAAACAGAAAGAAGAAATAGAAAGAAGTATTGAAGCATTCGCCTTGGCCAATACCATAACAAACTTCCACAGTAGGTGGATCTAATAGAGAGTCTTAACTCTTTACAGGATTATTCCCATTAATTTTTATAATCTTTTATATGATTGAGGACAATAAAAGAAACACAATTTATTTCCTTTATTGTACAGTCTCAATCATATACATGTTTATGATAATTCATGGGAATATTTCTTTTTAGAACAGAGTAAGCCATTTAAAATAGGTTTAAAGGGGTTATGTACATGTAATAACAGCGTTAATTACTTCAAAAATATTTCAAATCTGTTCGAAAATGGCCATACCACTAGGTGTTCTTTAAAGCAGCACTTGACTGAAAAGTGAGGGCACTCGTGTTTGCAAATTTTAAAGATATACCATTTACAACAGATGTATAAACTTCATGCTTCCATAGCCCACCAATGACGTAAGGGCAAAGGTCACTTGAATATTCATATTAACCAGAAAACTGCTATACTATTGCGTGCTAGATAAGCATTTGATTTTTTTGGAAACCCCCAAAATACGCCTTCACTCTTTGGTCCAGTATTCCTTTATTTATTTGTCAGTGGCGATACCATACCTCTCTATTATCTTATGTAATTTCATTGTAATCTGTCACAATTTTTTGAATGAGAGAAGCGTAATTTTCTCCATTTGATTTCAACTCTTCATTTTCAGACTGAAAACTAGAAGAAAAAAATTGAATTTGAAGAGTTTGAATTTGTATTTTAACATGAAAACCTTCAGACTGAAAATGCTAATTATCCTGTCTCCAACAAAGTTGTTGAATGGTGTATACCATCGGTACCATTTGTCTACCTGTACATCTGCCCATCCATCCACAGAAGTTTGCCTTTCGAAGGGATTTGAGATGAATCTGCATTAAGCTTTCAGTTGGAAATTATGTAGATAATTTGATTTGTAACTTGACATGTCAAGTCAGGTTTCTTTCTAACTGTCTAATGGGGTTAATCAAATGAAAGTTAAGGAGTTTGAATGTTTATTATTATGTCAAGTTATCTGGTAGACAGATTGAGAGAGCTAGTGTACAGTGTAGCATGGAGCTATTAAATGTTTCAGTTAATAGCTCCATGATTGAAGAAAGGGACAGCAAGTTGAGATGAGGAGGGAGATGTATTTTCAATTACAGTTTATCCGTATATGAGTTGGGTTGGAAGGTGAGTGGAAAACTGGTAGGTGAAGGCAGGATACTTTTTTTAGGGTGTATTTTTGAGTGGAGGGTGGGTTTTAGAGTGGAAGGTGAGTTGTAGAGTGGATGGTGGGTTCAAAGTGGACGGTAGGATTTGAGAGTGGACGGCAGGGTTTCAGTAGATTCTAATTTTTCATGCAGTAATTTTTTATCAAGGATATATGTTAACCTCTTTCTTTAAGCACCAGTCAATGCAGTTTGATAGCTGAATGAAAGAATATTTTTAGCCAATTTATGGGTGTGAATTTACACATTTTATATAAGTGAGCCTAAAAATTCACAGAGAAATACAGTAAACAATCATTAGATCAGTTTGGGTAATTCATATATACCTAAATACTCCCAGTTTCAGGAAAACTGCTGTGGTGGTGCTTCAAACTATATCTTACAATTGAGTTTGTTTAATTAAAATGTTTTCAGGAGTGTTCAGGGTTATTTGGGTTTTAAAACATCTCATATATTTCTCAACTAGGGAGCACAAGTATAATAAGATGTTCCCTTACTACAATTTAATATTTGTGAACCAGAACCACAAAACAACGTGGTTTTGCAACTTTTGCTGTTCATTGGTAGATTTTAATGTTGTCATCATTGATCATTATAAGCCTAGTGGCTTGTTGACGCATTGCTTCAGATTATTGATTGGATAATGGTAAGTTGTGTTGGGTTGTAGAATGTTATGTTAATGTTATAATGTTTAATGTTGTGTGTTAAGTGTATTATGTTTTATATAGTTGTTTAATGTAGTATGTCTGTTAACATATATTGAGTGAAAAACAAAGTTTCTTGACTAAACCTATTGTGATATCTTCAAGCTCCATTGTTTTATTTGTAGCATAATATTTACAGTCCAGCATTTACAGTTTAAATCAGGGAATATGGGGACCCTAAAATTTACGGGTTTTTTAATGGAAAAACTGCTGTCATGACTTCTACCGTTTTTTTACGGTATTTTGAATCTACGGTCCAGCATTTACGATTTACCAAAATTTTACGGTCCAGCATTTACGGTATTCAAAATTTACAGTCTACCTAAATTTCACGGTACAGCATTTATTTACGGTATTTAAAATCTACGGTCCAGCATTTACGGTTTACTGAAATTTTACGGCCCAGCATTTACGGTCAAACTAAAATTGACGGTCACATTGAGCAATACAATTACCGTAAAATGTACTCTTTTTGTAATGGAAAAACTTCTGTCATGACTCTACCGGGTTCTTTTAATTATTTTTTTTATACAGTGTTCATATAAATTCAAATGAAAAATCATGGGAATGTTCCTTTAATATAAAGTTGATTGATGTGATGGTCATAAATTTGAATAGAGACGATTGCAATACTGGTCTTTCATGAATGCATTATTGTAAACAATGTTGACAGTATCCCTAATAAGTGAAACGGAACCCTTTTTTAAAATTCAAAATTATTTTACTGAAAGGCAATTGTAATTTCAAAAATCTCAGTTAGTTCCTTATTTGATCGAAGCCTGTAGGGCTTGACACTGTAGCTACATTAAGATGTCTTTATGAAATAAGAATTGTTTTAACAATTTTTACTCTGTTTAAATCTCGATTACTTTGGTCTCAAAGCAAATCCGGACCAAAATGTTTGTGTGAAGTTGCTTGTAGAACACTTCACATTTATAGCAATCACATTTATGGCAATCATTTTGTTTTAATATTTTTGAGTATTAGCAAATAACACTCGCATCAAAATCATTCGTAAAGGCTCTTTTGATTCGTAGTTCCCGAAAATCTTAAATGACAATCTCGGTGGAAAAGGGGCGTATTAATGACACAAGAAGGATGTACCCCGCGGAAGTATAACCCCTTCAGAGAACGCCGGTTTGTTTAAATGCGAATATTTAACTAATCTGGGCATAGGTTTGATGGCTGTTATTATCAGTCAGTTAGATGAGATAATATCAAAATATCACATTAAGCCCTATTTTCACAGATAACGTCCTATTCGTTTTTAAACTTTTCCACTCTTTTGAAGACCTTTGTTAGCATACGCTATCTGTCAGGAATGATTTGAATCTGTGTTATGATGAAACTATTATAACATTTCATTTGTAGGCTTTTGGTTGCCGGATGATATTTGAAGTTGTTATTACATTTTCCGACTATCAATGCAAAATCAACAAAATGTTACTATTTCACAAAAAACAAAATGTTACTATTTCACAAAATATATAATGAAAACAATATTCTGAAAAGAAATCAACATGTAAACTTACGCATGATGAACCAAAATCATCTGAAATGAGGTTTTGCTTGAATGTTAAACAAAACTATGATTTAAAAGAAGAAGTGAACGAAGGCACAAACTTTACGATGCAGCATTCTTATTCATCCCTTTATTTTGACATTTGTGACATTAATGCCACATTATGACTTATTTTACGATCAACTAAGGGCCCTACCCGCTACATTATAAAACTCCGAGTATTCGCAGGTCTGAAATAGATAATTTCTATTGCATAAAAAGCTTACTGTGACTAAAATATTATTACGAAAGTTCTACTTCAGCCTTTTAACGTTTTACAACAATTAAATATTCTATTTAACATTTAATATCCAGTTAATGCCAATCAAGCGACAAATATTTACCACAATATGTATGAAAACAATCATTTTTCTCATTTTTGCTAATATTTGATTTTATAATCAAGTCATAGTCCTCGGTGGGAATTGATTCATGACGTCACAAATCAAAGACAAATAAAATAAAGCACCCGGATACACTGCATTAAATATGATTATGTCATGGCTACGGTAACCACGAGCTGTTAGCCATGTTTGAATGCATCCTATACCTTTACATGTAAGATTTCCTTTATACCTACCTATAATATCTGAGAAAATGAAACTAAATTGTGCAATTATGCTAACTTTGTCCAATTTGCAGAAATTCGTGCCCATCAATTTCATTTTACAATTACATCCGCCTTGAAAGGCTTTAAATTTGATATCATATCATCATGTTATGATTACAACATCTTGCTTTAGGGATTTCGTGATAACACAAAACTGTAGTTGTTAGTGGTATTCCTTTACCCTTTTTGGCCCAATCTGGCGTCATGAAAATTGCAACGCAATACTCGGAGAGGCTCAAATGAGCTCTATACATATCAAGAATCCTAACAACTCTCGAAGATCGTGAGTGCTTTTACGGATGAGCATAATATCCACGGAATTTCCATGCTGAGGCTTAATCGCGCACAATCATCGTGATAAGCAAGTAAACTTCGTGTTTATCCCTGTAATTAGGAAGTAATAATCAAACAGAAATGATGAGAAATCTTTGTATGAAATTGAAATTCAAAATATTGAATGTTTGAATATGGGCGCCAATTAACTTCTTCATAAAAGACAGATGGTTTAAAATTATGATAAACACATGGAATCTTCACCCTTCTTGATGATAATGTCGTATGTGTATACAGGGGCGGTGTAGCGTTCAAAATATTGGTGGGCTAATTAGGTCAGGTGACATGTGATAACAATATTGGATGGGGGTGAGGGGGATTATGTCGGATGTCGTGATAGCACATGTTCACCTAAAATTATTGAGAGACTGAAGCCCCCCGGCTCCGCCGCCTTTGTTATACATAATTATTTTGGTTCCTCCATCACCATTAGCGGGACAAGTTGTATTGCATCTACGATTTCATACATCTGTATATGTGTTAATTGTACTGCAACATAACATAATATAAACATTTGTTTTAAAGTTTTTCTGCTATATTGATTATGCTTTCAGACAAGTCTATTTATTCATGTGCTTACTTATGTGCATACAACAAACATTATTATCACGTGTTGATTTGCCATTATTCCTCTTTAAAAGTACTTTGAACAAGTTAGTAAATTTCTTTGATTCGGTCATGACTGTTACAACATACGGGCATAGCAGTTAGCAATGTCTGTCATGCCTCAGAGAAAATACTGGTCAAGAATATATTTTTAGGTAAATGCTTTTGTGACAGTTGGTTATATTTTTAAAATATTATGTTTGTACCAATACAATTAACATTTAAAAGCAGCACGTGACAGGATACGCAATAATATCGAACGTATCGGAAATTGCTCTTTAATTCTAGTTACGTGCATGCTCCCCATCTCTACACTCTAAAAAGACATGTAAAAGACTTAATGGGCAATCAACTCGAAGTTATCGAAAATATACGTTGATTAAATTTATACTTGCAAGTGAAAATATCAATTTGTTTAATGATACGATTATTATGTGTGGGGCGTAACATATAGTAGTGAATTCATTGTAGAGCATGTTTTCATTAATATTCATGAGATTAAAATTAACATCTGCTTGTATTCACTAATTTCAAGTGCGCGTTATCCATGTACAGATAAAGAAATACTCGTCTGCGCCACCTTTCGGCAGTCCCGTGATGTTGTCAACTGGAGAAGTTACTGCTTTGCAGGCTGTGACATTACGAGATTTCTATTGCTTGTTGCTTCTAATGCATTGAAAGTTGCTCCAACTGAAAGTCTTCTGTTAAATGTCACCTCAGGATCTCACGTTGTTGTTTAATTGTGTAATATATGAACTGATGAAGCTACAAAAAAACAGCAACATTTTTCAACTGCATTAGGTTATCTGCTTGGCTTCTGAATCTTCGCACAGATTTAATGCGATACTGTTAGCGATTATATTCTATCTAAATACCTATTCTGTTATATTTTTAACAAATATTAAAGTACTTCTCATTCTTCATCCACGCCACATCCTATAGGATTTATAAGCCCGGCGAGACAACCTAAAGCGCTGTAGAACAGTAGTGTGAAGTCTCCTTCATCGGTAGACTCTCCGCATATGTCAGGGTCGCAAGAGTTGTCGAGCACCATACGTCTGATCTCTGTCATGCTGATTTCCGATGGAATCTTGCTGTCTCATTACGCGGCTTCTTTGACGTCTGTGAATACGCCCGCGATGATTTACGTTTTTGCCCGGAATACGTACTGTTGGGTATAGTGCCCATCTTGCTGTCTAATGAAAGAATGAATCAAATTTCGACGATGCTTGCATTTTATATTCTTTCTGACCAATCAGAGCAAAGCAACACTGTTAATGGTGGCGCTTTTTCTTTATCTACATACAAAGGTCGTTGTGGGATTGTATACGGCTTGAAGATCTGTTTTCAATGACCGTATATTAAATACATATTGTTACATTGTTTCTTTCCAACCAGGCATGAACAGGTTTTGGCATGAAGTCGTGTATTTCTTCATCCTATACAATCTACAATTGAAGTTTCGCAAAAACTTTAGCAATCCCTCTTGGTGTGACCCTTCATCGAGATAAAACACAGGCGAAATACAGGAGGTCCAAGTGGTTTTCTCTATATTCAGTTTCAGCACGGAAAGAGTAAAATGTTTCTACTCTGCGATATTTTGACGTAGACTTTTTGCAAGCATAGGCCACCACAAGCGTTCCCGCACAAATGTTTCTTCTTCGTTTAGAATACCCATGATTAAATGAATCAACTCAACTCTCATATACTTCTTTTTATATTCTTTTTTAGATGAGAGTTTATGGTGGCGCTCCTTTAGTAACTGTACAGGAGGGTCGTAAGATCTGTTTGGATGACGCCTTTGTCGTAGACCAGTCTGTAATCCTTTGTAATGGATCTGGTGAGAACTCTCTCCTAATGTTGTGTGATTAATGGAGAGTAACGATGAGTTCTTCGTCGTCTTCCCAGGATCGGCCTGTTCCAGGATCTACGTGATTTACCATGTTGATCATCGCCTCGAAGTTGACCGATTGGTTGGCGTTATCGTCCAACGTGATGTCTCTGACTCTTCACTCCCCCATAACGCCGGCACCTGTTATAATCGAACGTACTTTGTAAGCGTAGTTCTTTGGGCCTCCATAAAAACAACTCGGTGATGAGCTCCCAGCACCGTTTCTCCAGCTCATTTGTCATATCGCCAAGAAAGTTGCCGAAGGATAGATCGTAGGTTTCGGGTCGGCTGACATAAATCACGGAATTCGTGTCGAAGTAGAGGACGCGCTTCCTAGTCGCTCGATGTAACTGTGGAGTTTTAGGCAAGGTAAGCGTGAGCCGTGATATAAGCTGCGTTGAAAATGTTCGTGTTTGGTGATACTTCGACGTACTCGTTCGTGTCGACCCTTTGGATGCGGGCGGTGAACTCGTTGTGGAACTGCATGATTTCACATGTTTCGATGTATCCGTCAACAGCTTGTAGAATTTTTCAAGATTGTGATTAATTCTGTCTTGGTAAGTGCACTTCGCTGTCCAAACTTTCCCCAAAAGGAGTTGAGTACAAGTTTAGCTAACGCTCGCTTTCCATCATTCTTGGCGATGTTGGCGTAGTCCAGTCTGATCTTTCTCATACTCGTCGATGTACAGACGACGATGTTCTTTGGTTTCGCAGCCTTCTGGCCATCCACTCGCTTTCTGTTTCATTTTCAGAAACGTATTGATGTAAGCCGTAAACAAATCGGCCTCTACTGTTTTATGATCATACTGAACCATCTTCTTGGAATGCAACACCTCGTTGATATGGAACACCTTGTAACCATTGCAACGAATTTCTGTAACTCGCAGCTCACTCACGTCCCGTGAAATGCTCGCTATTCATCGGGGTAGTTGCATCGTCCTTTGGCCAGAGTCTCGGCGCAGGTGGCAAACAACGGAAACATGAGTTTTCTTGACATCGTACCGGGAGTACGGGGTGGTACAGACCACGAGGAGGTAAGACGGTGCATTTGATCAGTGCTTCGTAGTCACGTACGTCGGTCTTTTCTGGGGTTTTTGATGATATCCGGATGGCCGATAGGGTATTTACAATACTTGTTGACGTAAGGGTAGAGTGAGCAGACATCGACGTACTTAATTTGTTCATCTTCTTTGACGACTTGATGAAGCTTGATGGTATGGTGCGTCCGCCGAAGAAGGCATCTCGGGGTTGAAGAGGTTTGCCAGTTCCAGCTTATCGACGAAGTCTTTCATCTGCGGGTTTCTCTCCAGTTCGTCTCGGTTCTCGCATTCCCAAATTTCCACTAGTTGCCAGCCTTGTCAAAGACCGTCGTTGTTTAACCAGTCTCGTTTACAGGTAAGCTTGTCGTGGACATCTTCGACGGTTGTTTTGACCCTCGGCAGCTTGTGTTCTCTGTTCGGGTAGCAGGTAGGACAACCGTGCCACAAACAATTGTCGACTTGTAGACTCACATCTTATCACCCGTCTACTTACAAGGACCGATGTGTTTTTCTCCTACGGGAGATCAGGCGTGTTGTAGTTGTCGACCCTCTCGTTACTCGATCCATTTCAACCATTGGAAGGCCTTCATGGATTGAATGTCATTCTCGTATTCCGAATAAGGAACCAGGGCGATCGTATCGGTATGAAGGAACGTTCGTCGAAACATGCGCATGCAGGCCATGGAAACAGTGATGCAGTTTTCAAAGGGTCTGTAGTTTCAACAGGCTCTTTTCGGAAACGCAAACATCCTAGCCGGAGTAGTTCTACGACGGTCGCTGCAACAGTACTGGTACATTTCACGATCCATGTCGAAAGTCTTGTTCTTCTGTCCTTCGTAACACGAGAGAGAAGCTTAGCGTTGAGTAGGTTTCATGTGATCAGGATTGCAGTTTTCGACTGCAGGCCAAGGACCGACGTAATTTTGATAGAGCTGAGTGTTGAAATGGTACGGGAAATAATCCTTCTTCTTTTCCGTCAATCCAAACGTCTTGGAAAAAGAAGAGAGAGTGGAGCCGGAATGAAGTTACACGAATCGATGATCCTCAGGGTCGTGACATCTTTCTTTTTCTTGTTCCTGGCTTTTTCTTTCAAGTTGATGCTCATCAATTTGGCTCCGTTCATCACAACGTTGGGGCACATTCCGATATTATTCATGTGATCGAGAATAAAATGACCGTCATATATTTTCATGTTGTGAGTGATGGCTGTGCTCCTTTGTTTTCTGGAGAAAACAACCAAGTGCAAAAGTCTTTTTGAGTGTTTTTTCGCGAAAAGACGTATTTTTCTTTACCGCATGACGCACAATCTTCATGGATATCTTCGTTTTGGATACAGTTCAAACAAACACGATGTGCTACACAATAGTTTGCACTTGTAAATATCCTCCGTTGTCGAGGTTGTCTTTCTGTATGCATTCGAAATCGAAAAAGATGTATTTCACAGGAAGGCTCTTCGTCAACTTGTCTTCCTGGCCGAGAATATCACGGGCTTCTTCTTCGTCGTCGACAATTAGCTCTCCTCTCCTCATTTGATCTTTTGCATGTAACAAAGATGATCATACGGTTGGTGACTCTCACAGTTTATGCAGTAAATTTGGCTGAAATTGTGTTGGCCTTTTACGGTTACTCCGCAAGTAGTACAACGACGGATGCGTTGACAGATCGAGCGTGGTGTTGTTTTGGTTTTGAAAATGATCGTGATTTTTCTTCTTTTTGAGATTCTATTGTGATTTGCAAAACATGTCGGACTCTTAAAGGATCGGTCGCAATCTTCACAATGTATCCATTTGGTCAACCGAATAAATGACTGGCGCCCTTTACTGAAAAGCTTATAAAATGCCCGAATAAAAAAAACACCCATCATTCTTTCATAGCTCTTCGAGAAAGACACATCATCATGGCTCAAACCGGTTGGAATAAAGTAAACGAGAGGAACGGTAACGTGTACTACCATAACAAACATACGGGAGAAATGCGATTCTCACCACCTATTTTCGGGTCTCGACAACATACCATTGAAGAGAGCTTTAAAAATGCAGAGTTTCGACAAAGAAACAGACAGTCGCGGATTGGTGACCGAGCCCATCCCGTAGGAGAGAACATGTACGTGTCTACATCACAGTTTGAAAGCATAAAATACGTACATCTCGGCAAGTATGCCACAACCAACCCCAGCACAATACCTAGAGTCACGGCTCAAGGCATTGCCATGGAAGAAGGCGTTTGGGATGAACTCTCAAGAACAAAAACATGGTATCCGAACTGGCCTTGCATTACCATACGTCTAACGTCAACGGAGCCCGTCGCATGAGCGGTCCGTCACACCCTGACAAGTTACGTTTGCTTCTGGGAAAACAGATTTACATTATTCTGACTGCAGAAGGTATAAACATTCTCGTGGACATACGCCATTACGACTACGCAATGCAAACGATCAGCCACCCAAACGGACACATTAGCTGTCAATGGACCGTCATACCCGGAGAAAAGGGATTTCTCTCAACCTGGACCAATGGTGCACACTGGCAAGCATGGAAGGGCTATTTGCAATAGAACATTTGAAAGCACTGGTCAAAGTACCTAGCATAGAGAAAAAGCCCATTAACCTGGACAAATTTTGCGAACAGATGGTTGTGGAAGCTTTAGCAGAACATTGAAAACAAAGAAAAGTCCCCCGTCACCGTCGTCGTCGCCACCTCCCACCTTATGAAAAAGACCCAAGGTAAATTTAAAACTGGACATACCACCCATCATCATCGAAAAACCCAAAGAAAAAGAAGAAGACGAAGAAGAAGAACCCTCTACCTCAACATTAAAAATGTGTATGTTTATGCCATATAAGCTGCGTCTTATTTTCTGGCATCGAAAGAAAGAAAATAAAGTTTGCAAAACAAATTAGGGCGGAAGGAGTACAAAACCGTGGCATGACTCCTAAGGCACCCTGCAGTGGTTGGGGGAGGTACTTTTTCCTTGCATATAAATATTCAAAACAGAGAAAATTGAATTAAAGACATTTAAAAGAGTTTGAGGCTACCTTAGAGGCTACCACCCCAAGGTCAACGACACGACAGCTGCAGGCGTGATACAAGCCATACGTACACAAACCAGACAAGTATCTGTCTGTCTGGGTTGCAAGGCGTGATACGAACCAATCATGGGCACGTATACAGCCACAAACCAGACAAGGTGCCTGTCTAACCAATCACAACATAGTGAGTATTGTTTGTAGACAGAATAAAACTATTGACTTTGGTCATTTTCAATCACTCGATCATCTAGATCTTACAACAAAACAACATGGCGACCCTTTATGAGTATTTTCCTGTTGAGGTGTACTTTGAAGAAAGAGAGGGGTGGTTAGAAAGAAACACAGAAGAGTGGGACTTTGACAAAGTTTTCTCTGCAAGCAGCAGCGACCGAGACGATTACGAAGAGCCTCCGTTTAAAGTTAAAAGATTGCAAAGAGAGCAGGAGGAGGAGGAGAAAGGGGAACTAATCCTCAGCAACGGCATGTGGGTGCGGGTTCTCGCCGCAGCCGAGGAATAATAGCTCGTGGTCGATGACGAGTGGCCTCCAGAGATAGAAGTAGAAGAATAAAAGACAAAGAGAGAAGAAGAAAAAACAGTGGGAGAAAAAGTACAGATACAGGAAGTAACGAGGTTGGCAGAAGTGTAGCAATTCAGACACAGCACCAACATTGTGAGTGCCTATTCTGCCCTGTATTTGCCTAAAAACCACACTGCAGAAACAAAGACTTTTTTGAGAGCCACCACAGGTAGAAGAAAGAAAAAAAAATGATTCAAGACATTCTTTGTAACATACGTGTTTTATAATTGCTTGTAATATTTATCGTTTTTATCGTCCATAACTGTTTATAATGTCCGTATTTATTCTTATCGCTTGTTGTGTTGTGTCAATTGAATTTTCTTATTTTTTTTAATGTGTCATTATTGTATTGTACATATTTTTTCTTATCGTCCATGTTTTTTCTGTTGCGTCATTTTTCATTTTTTTTTAAAGAGCGCCACCAAAAAATGGCATTATACCTTTCTGGCTTCTGATTGGTCAAAAATATTGAAACAAAATGTAAAAATTGAAAAAACTTGATCCATTCTTTTCATTCTTATTCAGAACTTCAGAGCGAACACATTGTGGAGTGGGAAATCTTAGCCGATCAAATGTTCAAACGCTTGAGAAAATGGAATCTTGGACCTATCGACTACGATAAAGTTATAGAACACCTCGAAAGCAGATGCGACTGTTTAGAACCTTTCAAAGACGAGATGTAATTACATCAGCCATTGCCCATGCTTATCAAGACGTGTCAACCGTTCGGGACGGAATATGGGACTTTTACATTGCTGCTTTCAACATGGCAAAAGAACATGGCGAGGCACCTGAAGAATCAAAGAGAGATGCCGACAAAAACAAAGAAGATTATCAAGGGACCACAGGAGGATATTAGATCGATCGAACGATCGATAAAGAACCCAAAGGCTTTTTTAGAGAGCCACCACAAATATAAGAAAGAGAAAAATGAATTAAGACATTGATTTATTGTGTGTTTATTATTGTGTTTCCCTTCAAATAATTTAACAACCTTCAATCGTGTGGTAAATTACGAGGAGCCTACACAGTCTTTGACCAATCAGGAGCCAGTATTTCGCCTAATTTGCATATTCTATGAATATTCATGATATATGCTAATTTATTCATGAAGATCATGAAAATTATGGTTGAATCAATAAAATCAAATGGTAATGTGAAGTTGATCTGTTTGTGTTGAAGTTCTAAAAGTAGATTAATGATCATGATTAAGTGGTACACTGGAAAACAGTGATCTTTAGATCCTGAAAACAAAATAAACATGAAATTTATTTCACTTCGTTTACATGTTTAGCTCTATAAAAAAAAATGCTAAAAAGCAATGCTGAAATCTAAACATGAATTGCATGCACGTTTTACATCTTTACTGCTAATATGTTAAGAATACCCACTTGTGGTTAGCATCTGCACATGAAAGCAACAACTATAGCAAATGGTAATCGGTAAAACTGGTACAAATGAAACTGCTTTTCACTAAATTCTTTGTCTATATGCATACTGGAGCTATAATATATTATAACGCATGCCATGCCATTTGTCTGCAGTCAATTTTGGACGAAGGGCTAAAGTTTGAGCCTAAAACATAAACTCTAACAGGGAGACCGTCATGGACCGATACGCATATTATTGCCTGCCTAAATTCAAGCCTGATACCTAGGATGTAGGAATTATCTAAACATTAAGAGCAATTCCAATGATTGCGTGATAAGAAACAATCTTGACTTGTAATTTCTCATAATACTATTGCGAATTTCATTATATTGAAAACTAGGTAGGCCTAGGTTGCTAGGCCTAACGTTGTTGTCTAAAAGATACGCCTAAAGTTATTTCATACATAAATCAAACATTTAGATTGGTCTAAGTTATAATAGTCTTTGGTTGTAACGTCTTCATTTTGTATCGACAAAGTATTGATCTTCGCGTTATATTAGTTTTAATCTTGCCATTTGCTGAAAACAAGATAGCGGAGCAAGCAAAAGACAGCAGGCATGGCAGTCTTTACGATAGGACATAAGAAGATACACAATACAGGTGCACGTAACGATAAAAGTGCACCTTTGCGGTTTTCATCATTAGGTCAAAGAGTTGGCAGGTTAAAGCGCGTTACACGTTTATGAGCTAAACGGCGTTTATGAGCTAAACGGTACTCGCCTCAACATCGAGTAGCAATTACACATCTTTTAAAACGAGTTTTTAGGTTTGTGTTTTTAAAGAGCTTTTCGTGTTTAGGTTCCGGCTAAGCAACTTTATTCCTGATGTTTAACTTTTGTTGGACGTGTTTAATTATAAAACACAATAATAAAGTGTTTAGATATAAGAATTATGATAAAGTAAGTGCTTAGAGAATAAATACTTGGGTTACCTGCTTAGTAGGTGTTTAAAAGTTTGTATAGGTATCTATCAAATGCAGTTGATTAACATCAATGATGTACAAAAATGCGTCCATATAATTGTCACCATTTCATAAAGTCACGATTTTTCAGACAATTTATTCGCGTCAGGAACTAAAAATTGTATTGCAAAATTGAGATACTTATTCAAATTTAGATATTTTTAATGCAAAAAATAAGACAAAATTCTTGTATTTTTCGTTACTTGAAAAACGTTTGCCCCACCACACTCACATCTCCATGGGACATAATATTATTGATATTGTATGAAGTTCTTCACCACCCACACGTACAACAGAGGCTTCAGTATATATAAACAAAATTTATATATACTGAAAAAACCGTACGTCTAAAAATATTGTCTTCAACATTTAACAAACTCCTTTTAAGCCAGTAAGCAGAATACAATTTTAAAATATGCAAGGATATGTTTAAAACTACAGAATTCTTGTCGAGGAATAAGAATTCACAATGTTGCAAGACAGATTGTTGTATTCAATCCGTTTTCAAAATAGAACGCTGTATTATGTCAAAGTAACCTTATTTAATATATACGGGGCCTTCCTTATTTCTGATCTTGTGTGTACATTAGATGCGTTCGTTCGCTGCATCTTTCTGATATCTGTCTATTAACAATCTCCGGCAGTTTTTAAAGAATAATCGACAAGCGTATAGAAGTGACTGTCATTCTACTATTACTAAGCGCCACAGAACAAACTATTCTGGCGCAAACAGTATTAATATCATTGATTGATCGATAACATCCTCTTACGCATGGAAATCTGCAACTTCCTGAGCTGCGTTCAATATTGCACTCATAGTACAAACGTGTTAAGTTTTGCTGTAAATTTATTCCCATTTGGATATAAACAATGATATATTAAAATGTTCCAAACCTCTTTGCATTATTTCTCAAAATTTGAGTGAAACCATTTTGACTTGTAAACACACTTATGTGTGGAAGCCGCACCTTAAATTTCTGTCAGATAAATTATTCAAAATTAAAAATGTGATTGAATTTTAATACAATTAAATTTCACTAGTGTGTATGACGCTGAAAATCGTTATTATTGAAAAACAATAACTGGAAAAATGTAAGATCCGTAAAGCATTGTTTACTTTTAATGAAATGTTGCAAATTCCAATTTTAAGGATGCTATTAATTAATATATCGTGTTCACACTCATTCACATTACAAACTCACACTCACGTAAGCACACTAAATACATAATGATCTACATAATAGTTAAAACATTACTTTGTACTTTCTATTGTTTAATTGTGTGTTTGTAAAGTAAGTACAATTTCAAAACCTTTACCTCTCTCGTTTATTCTTGACATTTCAAACTTTAAAACTCAGATAGCATTTTGTTCACATATAGACTATTATTTCTTGTCAGTAAAGGTAAGATGCCTCTAGATCTGATGACTTTTTATTACGTAGTTTTGACTATCCTTGATTTCACCTGTCTGTCATTGATAAGGGATGTATTTTGCTTCCTTTTTTGCAACGTGTCAACAACCGCATAAAATATTGTCACTTACAATAACTTGAGCACAACTCCTTGAGGGATCCGAGAAAGAAGATGCGCGAGAACATCCGGTAACGGTCAATTACCTATAGCTCAGACGCATTTGCAAGCAAAGAGTATACGCCGAAATTTATTAACCACATTTCTTGTTTAATAATAATTGAAAAAGAAAACTGTATAATCATAGCACGAACTCTCCAAAAAAAAAAAATCGTATAAAATTAATCCATGATTAGTTTTCTTTTGTCCTTAGAGGTAGGGGAGATATATCGACAGTCGAACGTAACTCCTTGCTGCTGATTTTGAAGTATTTTTCGATATGTTTGCCTCCTTAACATTTTCACTAAAAGGTTGTATAACCACGGTTATCTAATGTTTGTCAGGGTTGTGTTCAAGGCTGCTTGTTAATGCAAGTGTAAATTTCTCGGTTCATTACAAAGTGTTCCTTAAGTCAGTGTATCAACATAATGCAATGTAATGCTAGTTGTCAAGTTATGTACCAGCATTGTATTTCTCGAATTTCATTTTCCTTCAGAAGTAAATCAGAATTATCAGTAAAATATGCATTTTCCAAAGCCAGATTTTGAAGTACATGTTTGGCAACAATTAAGCAATATTCAAAAGGTCGGTAATTCATATAATGATCTAGCTAGTCGTATTCTTTTCATCAGATTTACATTGACAGCACGGTAGTACTGCATATGGTTAGTTTGTGTGCATTCGAGTTGTGCACATCTCTCCGTATGATATTGGAAAGTAAAATATTGCAGTATTATGAAGGGCAAGACAATTAAATAACAGCAAACGTTAATAAAGCTAATGCATGATTGATTTAATTCAGTGCTTCGTACTGTCGTAAGAAAAACACAAACCGTGTTTCACAACCAATGGCTTTATTCAAGGTAGTAACTTCCAAGCCTATCGACTTTCATAATTCCTATGAGACCAAATAAGAAGCCATTTGCATCATTCCTCTGCAGAACGGGCCACCATCACGGACTTCGCGCTTCCCTGCCATTATAACTCAATCAAAGTGAGTGATCTGTCAACAACCATCGACAAGCTGTCCACTAGACAGTGTTCCAGTGCGTTAACCAGAGATATCTACAATGATTAGCACCGTAAGCAGGTTAGAGCAAGAGGAGCAGGTTGTAGTTCTTCAGTTTAGCGTAATAAGAACTTTCCCTTAATTCCAATTGCCTTGTAAGTTGCTTTAAACTACATACATGTCAAATAAAAATGACATTGATCAGTTCGTCCTCCGTTTGTTTTTTCTACAGCATAAGTGTAACAATTCATAACCGTAGATTTTGGAAATATTGCACCATCTTGTTCAAATACTTTAAATTTTGGAATTTGACAGACCTGAGAGTTTCGCCAATATGTATTTTACGAGAGAATAAAATACTCCATGTGCATTTATGTAGTGTGTTTGTTGTCTTTTTTATTTGAATTATTGTAGGACGCATATATTTTCTAATAGTTGTGTGTTTTCGTCCAAGTGTAATAACTTATTATACATTTATAAAGAACGATTAATGGTGTAATGGGATTCAATATATTGTCATTTCAGGGTATTGAATTCATTCGTGTCAAGTGTTTAATCATGATCTGGTTACCGTTCATATTAATGCTAGTTAAGGTGAATCATTTACTCTCAATTCCCTCTAGTGAGTCATTAAAATTCAGACTGATTGAAAGTGATGAGTAAGAACAAGAGGGGCACGTTGAAAGCTTATCCAGTTTAAAAAAAAGAAAAGAAATAATAATATTGCGTTATAAGAAACTCCTCTCCGAATTTGTAAGCTTAAGTGGCTTTCGTATTCTTCATGCCATACACAAAATGTTTTGGGTAGTCCAGTTTTCTTTATCAAATACATGTTACAAATGTACTGTATTGCAAAATTTACACCTACAATAATGGACACAAATATTTGACCCCCTTTCTTCGTCCCTGGTACCCCACTTCAATGTTGGAAGGGAATGTTAAAACTTACAGGCCAAAGTCATGTCCCAACATTGGAACGGGATATAAGGGGAAGAAAGGGTCAAGACATTTGTCCATGGTTGTCTGAGAAATGGTAATAATGTGGGTCAATTAAGGCTGAAAGAAAATACAGTTATTCAGTAATCAACTTCTTTTAATTTGTCAGCTTAAATGTCTTTACAGTTTTAAAAATTAGAAGTAAATTGCAAGAATTGGGAAGATGTGGAGATACTATTATTTATTTGAACAGGAAGGACAGGGGATTAAATGGACAGAGAATATATTGCATGGGCATGGGATTTAAAGGGCAGAGAATATAATGTTCATATTTCAGACGTTGTCCACGCTTCCGAATAATCTCATCGATTCTCTTTGGCATGCTTGCAATTACTCGGCCAATGTAATCCTTTGGAATAGACTTAATACTCCTCCACGTCCCCCCCCCCTCCCTCCCACTGCGCGCTCTTGGAAATAAATACATCAAACACGCCAAAATAGTTTTTAACTAAATACTTGCCTTCTTACAATACAAAGATGTATTCGCCGCCCCCCCCCCCTCCCTTTTTAATTACAATAGCTATTCTAATATCCCGCTGTCATAAATTTTACAATTTGATCCTGGCCTTCACTAAGATCACCCTCCGCTTCCAACTTTCTGTCTTTTTTTAATTCATGTTTGGCACTTTTCAAATTAATCTCTTGCCCAAACATTGAAGAAATCCGCTATTTGAGTGGCACATGGAACCACCATCATCGTCAAAAAACAATATCATAATTTGATTCGCGCTATTATTTTACAGACATTTCCACAAAACACTATCTTCAATATATACAAATCAAAATTTAGTAATATTTTCTTAGTCCTTTCAATTTTTATATAAAGCTCCTCACTTGAAACATAACACATTCATTCCATTTCTTCAAGTACTGGTGACATGTAGAAGCAAGTTTGCATTAAACTGACGTTTGATACTTACTGAATACTTAGTAACCTCTATTTCTCCAAAATAATAATTACAAAAGTGTGAAAATCGTGTTATTTTGAAGTTCTGATTAACCACTTTCTGCGGCGTCCGCAAATTTATTTTATTATGTGATGTTGCAAGTTGTAGACCACCCGCAGAACTGCCTTGCTAACGCGTACAAAGTAATTATACAGACCTAAAATGTTGACAGCAAAAAGTTAGGAAATTTCATCCTCTGATAGCTCAGATACAGACTTGACGGAGACATTATAGATCCCCATAGTATACCTGAATATACAATCCTACCATAAATGTTCGAGATATTACCGGGGAAGTTAGCCACTCTGAGCCGGCTGAACGCAAAGTTCCAGACCTATACGTACATGTATCACAACAAACCCTTTGCGAACACCCTCAAAACACCGCAGATTTAAGATAAAACATTTTGGAAATAATTAGTGCCTCTCAGTCGCATCCGATATATGATTCATACAATTCTCTCCTTTTCGTCTAAGCTATACCATCATGCGATCTATTTCCTACAAATCACTAAAAGAAAGCTAAACGTGAAGGCCTACAACTGGACTCGAGTTATAGTAGTAGCCGATAAATACACCAATACACGCATTGTATGTGTATAGGCCTACAGACGGCCAGTCGGAGATCAGTGTTATGACTGTCCAACTTGACACGTCACAAACGTTTAATAATAGAAAATAGAATAGGAACTTACGTCGTTTATATGAGATTTTTTTTTAAGATTCTAAAATACTGAGACATTTTTCGAACTACATATGTATTAGAAAGTCGTTCCAAATTTATCGCCAGGAATATCATATATTTAGACATGATAAGATTTTAGTACTCATGCCTTGTTTCACAATTTACACAGATGATCACTGCATCACATTCAAGCACAACTATACGTGATTGGAGTTAGTGGTACTTTCTCTAATCATTGAAGGAGCTATATCACTAATGTAGCAAACAATTATAACATTATATGAGCTGAAACAAAGTTACATAGAATTATCGTCAAAAGAGTACCGAGTTCTGTAATTAATTACCACCTAATTGAAATCTGAGAGTGAATCTTGGTGTTAATATTACGTGAATTACCACTAACGAATATACTCGTATCTTTGAGAAACTGAATAATTGCAGAAAAATGAAGAATTGCTCTTGGTATCTGACTTCTGCTTCTTTCTGACAGTCCAGTAGCATTCCCATTAATGGGAACAAATTTGTTCCCATTAATGGGAACATTTGACCAATGGTCAGCGCCATTAACACAGACACATTTTCCAGCCTCTATACCAATAACGTACGTGCGGAACTTCAAACGGCTGGGAGAAAAATCCTAGACATCGGGGAAATTTTGGATGCGCAAAACATTAAGCGTAATACTAATACCTATGCTTTTCCCACTCCCATAACATAGGTTCACCACGCCGTTTTTGAGCTATTGCAAAGAGTATACCGTGACCCGTACTTGACCCCTATGTTGTAGACGTGTTTCAGGCTGATAAGAATATATGCGTAGACACAACAGCAGCTACCCTGGCCTAGATCTCGGTCGCCATCGTTCTTCGCGTTGTTTTTACATTGAACAGTTGAGATAGTGCTTGAATTTATATCCGTTTGCCTGTTTGTTTCAAAAGATTCATCTTTGGGAATTATTTATACATACATTTTGTATAATACCTTGAGTGTTTAATTCAAAAGCAGTCTTTCCTAGAATCCTACGCGAGTTAAATTGAAATTTTGTGGCAAGTTGTCCAGTGTGTACTGACGCTGTGACTCATTTCCTTAGGATTCAATACAGTAACACAGTGTGAAACCTGTCAGTGACGGTCATACTCACACGATCTGTCACTGAAAGTTCACATAAAAGTTGGTATAATAACTGGGAGCTTAGCCTGGACAATCCGAGATGTATATGTAATACTTCACTATAATTTCGTGACGATATATCTCTTTGTAGGCCTACTGAGCGTGAAAGGTATAACAATAAGGGAGTTAGCTAACCTCGTTGTCCGTACTATTAAACCATACAAACCGCGGATTGTATTGTGTGTACACTGCAGCATTAACGAGATCAAAACAATGCGCTCATTGATTGCGTGCAGTATGATGAAGAGAACGACTGATTAGAGGATGACTCATCTAGAGAGACAAACGTTTGGCGCATGCCCAGAACCAATTCCTAATGTTCCCATTAATGGGAATGCTACTGGACTTCTGAGAGAAGGAAAAATACACAGACTGGATTATGACATATATGAGGAAACAACGGTAATGATTTAAAGTAATTGCTTTAAATATTTGTTTTATCTTTAAACTCGATTATTGTGTAACTTTTAACATCGTATTTGTAATGTTTGTAACTTCAATTATTACACATTAATTAATTGGAATCGATTTTTTTGTTAAATATAGCACGATTCGAAAGTGTTCTGTTATATATTTGTCGTCATCGTTTTGATATATGTATTGCATTTTCTCTTATGAATTGAAATCGTAGAATTTCTTTATGTATAATCTTCAAGCTGAAATCAATTTCAATTTTAAAGCCGATTTATCAAATTAATCTGATGTATTACCATCCGGTTTTCTTCAACTTTCAATTTCAAACTATAATGTAAATACTAACACGTAATGCATACAACAAAGGACGAAATAAAACCACACCACATGATATATTCACATTCATGACATAGGAAAGGAATGATAACCTGCTTTCATCTTCTGAGCAACTCTGTTGTTGCTAATACTTCTTTGCAGCGTTTTAAGAAGAAAGTTGTTACTGATATTGTATTTTCGCCATTCCCTCAATCTGTCCGCCATCGTTGAAACAGCAAACAGAATATTCAAGATCGCCTTGACATTATATTCTAAATACATACCAAACACGGTTTTCTTATGTATCTGTGTTACATTTTGAAATGAGACCAAGCACATTTTTGTCACACATTGTAAGTACTGTAAAAGACGCTTCTTGTAAGTCTCAAAATTTTAACCTTGAATTATTTTTGCACTTAATATTAACAGAAGAAATTAGCTTTGAAATAGTAACAAAAAATAAGCTTCATATTGTTTTAAAAAAAGTGGAGGATATGCCTTCTTAAGGGTAAAGTCACTTGTGGAGTTCATAAGATCTAACAGAATCCTTGTTTCATTTGATAGAGGATAGATATTTAAGCCAACTATCCAACACAGCAAGTCAAAATCTTTATTTCATTTTAAAGTTAACCGAGTTTGAAGTTGTAACAAGGACGGTGCCATTTTGTCTAATATTGTGTTGAAATCATGCCAATGACATGTGCCAGCACATATAATGTATTTCTTTAGAATTTAAAAAAAAAATCTTCTTTCCAAAATGATATGATATGAAGTTCTAAGGGATTGAATCATTAATGTCATATACAAAAAAAAAGAAAAAATAGATGCATGCAAAGGAAAGAAGTTTGAAAATTTGAAAGAGATTATAAAGAAATACATTAATATTGAAATCTGTACTGGTTGTATGAAATTATTTTTAGAGGGTGTATCAACAAAATTGCCGATCCCATGCAAGTCTATATTAACATAATTAATGTTTTAATAAATTAGAAAATATATGCTAAACTGTTTTGAACGATGTAAACTTTCTTCAGATTGTTATTTTTATCATACTAAAGAAAAAAAGCCAGACATTATGTTTCCTTTGAATATAAATGATATTTCGACCCCATTATGGCACGGATATTGCTTTTTTTAAATCCCCTCAATATATATTATTAAGTGATTTGTTTTAAATAATATCTACTACCTTCCCAGGTGTTAATACAGAGGTGAAAACGACACTGTCGCTTTATACATGCAAGGAATTCATGTTTTTCAAAAAGAAAGTTTTGAGCTTGATTTGTTTCAAACATTAATATTAAAGGGCCTGTTCCCAATACAAAAAACGGTACGTTGTTACAGACATGTACCGGCGTGATAAAACGCTCGATTTCTCACTTATAATAAACACGTCAGTTGAGTGGGATTTGCTGATGAAGTGTCCTGAAAATAAGATGGTGCAAGTTTATAGAATATCTAAATGTTTGAAGACATAGATATTATCTGAATATAAATGTGCATTTGGTAGAAAAGGTAAGTACAAATTAATCATATTACAAATCGTAAGGTAAAAACGGAAATAAATTGATGTTCAAGAAAGAGTTCTCTCTTTTGAAAAGAGCTTTAAAGTAAGAATTTGAATTTTGTAGATCGTTCACGGATAAAAGGTGTAAAAGCCTGTCATCGCATTCTTATGTACATATTTTCCGTTTTCATGATTTAGGAAAAAGCGATATTTTCAACTGAGATACTATGCATATAGCCATACAGTAGGCCCCGAATCAATGTTTTCCCCGAGAGGATGCATGTTCTTGTATCTTTTTTCTGTAAGTACCTGCGATAAAATGATAAAATATAAGTACAAATTAAACCAGTTACTACTAGTTTAGTGTCCTTTACTATCAATTCGAACAAATTTGGTTAAATACCAGCTGACTAATAAGTAACAAACGAAGCACCTTAATTTAAATGTTTTCCTCATGCCAATATAGTAAGCAAATCTAAGTTCGTAAATAATTTACGAGATGGTAAGTCATTGTCCTGGAAAAACACCGAATAAATTAATATCTAATCATGAAGCGATCAATACAATGTGTAGCGTCTTTAATATCTCATACTCATGATATCATTATACTGCTGAGATATCATTTGTATTGTTCTATAACCATTTGCAAGCGTTTGAGCCTTCTTGTGGAAAGCGCCTAGTAAATGCTTGCTTTAATAATGTGATGTTGTGATAAAGTTCTCTTCATCATAATTGACAACCCGCACTTTTAAGTACCCTCATACTTCAACAGTATCAGAAAAGTTCAATTTAAGTTAATGTCATTCCAAGTAGCTTTCAAAACTATAAAATGCTGTCGAGATTCAGACGGTCAGTATTTTGTCCACTGGTTTTCCCTCGAGGTAGGTTCCGATATGAAATAGTAAGTAACACAATCACTAAAGTTATGATACCCTTCAGAAAGATACACCTCTTTGAAAACACTAAAGAACATTTCCCTCTTAAAACTCCGTACTTTTGTAACGATTCAATTATATGGCTGAAATCAAACCTGATATATCTGTGTATATGCAACTTCATTTCTGCATGAACCAGCTTGTTATCATAAATTCTTCAGGGAAATCATTCAGAAATCAAAACGCTCGCCAACTTAATCTTCGTTTCATGAACTGATTGGGGTAGTTCTTCCTTACTTCGTGCATCCGAATGAAATCGTAAACGAAATCAAAGAGCAAGATGGCCTTCTGTTTTAGACAGATGGATTCATATTCACATGAATGTTTAAAAATGTAATAAAGGATAGAGAGCACGTGGTAAGTTTATCGCCCAACACATGTGGACACCTAAACAGTATAAGAGATGAAAATTATTTTGGAAAGTCGTTGTCATTAACGGTTGGTGGCATATAACCTTTGGTAAATATCTCAAAATTTTCGGAGACCTATATAAAAGAAGTAGAGATATGATTAGTCATATATTGGAAATCTACCAGCGTATTTGATCGTGCGAATACAACAACTACTTATCCTAAAGCATTCTACCTTTTCTAACACAATGTTCCTAAATGACTGACCTGTCTGAAAATCCGTAAAAAGGAAATGTTCATCAAGTTAGCTCTCAATTATCAGTTGGTATTATCTTGTTTTAAAAGAGTTTTAATGCTCTTAAATGATCATAAAGGACTTGAAAAAGAATGATATTGTAAGCAAGAAACTTGTCAAACACTAAAAATAAAAATAAAAATAAATTCGTCCTACAAAGGTATGTCTTTTGTTTAGATCACGTTGATTCAAAATATTTCCAGATATCTAACAGTCTAACTGCAAATTACATACGATGAAGATTCCGTCAGGTGGATTTCTCTATTGCACCTCTTGAAGATTTATGTTTGAATTTTCCAGCTCGATAATTAGGTGGATTTTACCTGGAAATTTGGGTAGTAAAGAGCATATTTCAAATACACTGGGAAGGACATTGAAAGGTCTAGGGTTCATTTACGGCATTTGGGAAATATGCTTACGCATGCAATAATCCTCAAATGAAGTCATCGTATAAAAGTATGATTAGACTATTTGATTCAAAAAGATTTACAGATATCTACCTGGAATGAAGATTCTTAAATAGTTTATCACTTACAGAATTTCTCCAATCTACCTCTTATAAACTGGTAGTTGAATTCTTGATATAGCTCCAGTGTGAGTAAGCGTTAGCGTGAGTTGAACACTATCTCCTCACACCATCCGACATCTGGCAAAATCATGAAAATAGATTTTGAGTGACACATTAGAGAGTCTTCACTTTAACACATTGTCCTTAATTGAAAATCAAAGGTGAGATTTCTATTGAAAGACTTGCTTAAGCTAATGGAAAGGTAAGAACATATCATACATATGCTTACCGAAATATGAAACTCAGGTTGTGATGCAAATTCCTCACTAGGAAGCTTTTTCAGATGGGCAGCGAAGGATGGATTGTATTTATCTGGGGCTTGGAAGCAAACTCAGTTTTGAAAACAACTTTAAGTTTTTAAACTTGCATAACTTGTTGTCTTATTTAGATGATTTGAAGGCTAAAAGTGTTCAAAATTATTTTCAAAACTACACGGTTAATAATTTTTTAATACGTATAAAAACCTGCAATCTCCGAAACACTTTTTGAAAAGATTAGAAACCATTTATTTACAATGGGTAATGTCCTTCATATTGATATTTAACTTGGAATTCCAGAAATGCTATCAAAAATATATACATAATTCCTTAAAAGTATCTTGCAAAGGCTCATGTAAAATGATCTAGCCACCATCAATTTCATTTCATGTCAAAACACTCAAGTAGTTTATCTCCAAGTGCTTGATGTAAAATTGAAACGAATTTACACAAAGCAATTTATATTTGTCAACATATAAACATTGTTTTATGTTTGCTGTTCAAGTTTTTCGGCTTTGAATTCATTATTAGTTTCATGGGGGCGGATTGGATTTGTAAGGGAAAGAAGACCTGTTCATAACAAAGCAAACCTTAATCGCCTTCAGCAGTTTTGATACATTTTCTGCATTCACATCGCACCAACACCAATCTTTCCCTTCCTCTTGCAAGGATGTGATCACGAGGAGAGACGGGGTCGGACTGGACAATTTGCTATGAACCAAGTCGCAAATCAGAGTGAAATGAGAAAACTTAATGATAAGAACATATATAAACTTTTGCTACAGTACCATATTCGTTAGATCTTCTAACAATATTGAACCCAGCACCATCGCCACTTGTAAATATGCCGAAGAAAAACAATTGTGACTGAATTCTACATGTCAATTTATCATTAGAAAGAACCTTCGACAATAGTTCAATTGAGTAGCAACCCTTTTTACAAAACAAGTAAGAAATAATGCCAAAGTGATGGATGAATATACCAGGGAGACTCGCCTGGAGGTTATCTAAACACTCACCCGAATTACAATCCATGGAGCAATGACCCATCTCCCAAGGGCTGGGTACCACAGTCTAGCTTCGCTTAAGCCTATGCATGGATTGACAGGGAAATGCAGGCTGAAACTTCGGTAATCACTTATGTAGAACTATGCATTTAGGTGTCATAGTACTAAACTGAAAGACTGATACGTACGCCAAATGTTGATGTAAATTCTAATTGCGAAATAAAACTTACATAACAAACTCTAACTTACCCGAAAGTGCTTGCGCCACATTTTCGAATCGTTCACCTGTTCACGATAACTGTGAGAAATGTTCGTTCGGTAGACTTAACATCAATAAATGTAATTTATTGGCTTCTATGAATTTTAATCTGAAGACGCCTCTCCACAAGTAATGGAAATTTAAAGATGTCTCAATAAAATGCACAACATATCAAACATGCAACTCGAAAAATTTGTTAATTACAGAACGACCCCTAGGGAAATCAGGTAACATGGATTTAATATCAAGTAATATGCGAGAAAACATTCGTTACAAATTGAATAAATGCTGCATATGCTCAGCAAAGACACTGCAACGAATACTTCGCATTTTCAAAAGGAACCATTCTTATTAATTTGATGGAAAACAATTCGTTACCTTCTTGCCATCTCGTGGTCATAAACGACTGAAGTATCACTTATCCGATGTGACTAACCTTTTTATACTTCCACTTAAACAGCTAAGTTGACGAAAAACACTATGAGTGTATGCGCTATCATTTGTTGATGTATAGTGAGTCGCATTTAATGGTCCGGATCAAGAGTGGAACGTACGGAGTAATTGCTGTTTAATATCTTATTCTGTGTTACAGATGTCAGGAAATGTTTTTAGTTTGGAACATACAGTGCTTGTAACATGTAGGCGATGAACATCTATTCAATAATCACAGCTTTTTTGTTCAGCAATTAAGTTTCTTTATCATAAAATAGTTTCTATACCAAAATCAAAAATAATTTCCTTCTTTTGTACTGTGTAGAGTTGTCGAAATTCCACAAATATTACAACCGAGCCTGAAATCAGTGAAAACCTGTTTTAATGCTAAAACCTTTGAAATCATGCAGATGTTGCAGGCTATGGAAAAGGGAAATAAATCTCAGGCGGCGTATCTGTTACCAGGAGTATCCGGGACTTTTTGGGGATTTTTCACTTCTTTACAACCAAACATCCATGGAAAGGAATAAACAAAAAATTAAAAATAAGGAAAATTAAATGATATTTTTACAGTCATGCCCTAAAACCACTTACTGTACATCACATGGAGAAGTTTGACTTAAACGGTGCATTGTGGGAAATTCCTACGAGAGATGTCTTGTTTGATATGATAGTTCATATCAAATCATATCAAAATGGAACAAGAATGTGAATGTGTTACTACATTAAAAACATTAAAGATTCCTAAAGAATGAGACGCCACCAATATTTTACTTAAAGTGTCATTATACTATTAACAATTGACTTTAAATTTAAATGTGAAAAAATGTGTTATTTATTAACATGATATTTTGGGGGATAGCTGGAAGTTAATCTATACATGAAATGGAAGAAATCTTACTTAATTTATTAAAAAGATAAAAAGAAGAAACGTAAGAAGACTAAAGCGTCAGAGAATGAAATATCAAATTTCAGGAACGACTATCAAATCCCGAAGTAGCCATCAATATAACTAGACCATGCAAATTGCAAGGTGTCGTCTTCGATTGTTCATACTCTGGTATTGACCTAAACCTGCATCATCTTGAACACTGTGATTCAGCGTCCTTTACATGCCTTATCTTCATCTCCACTGCACGTCAGGCTGCTATGGACTTTTTTGTTTTGTATCATAAATCCATGCGTGGATGGTCAAAAAAGTGCAGCAGCTACCTTTTTAACTAATCTAGTGGAAGTGCTTCTTCTATTTGATTTTATGACAACTGTAAAGATAATTCGATAGATATGGGGGAAAACATACATCTCTAACACATAATAGTGCTGGGATATAGTGCTAGGATATGGATAAGTAAGTTCAGCTAATACAAGAGAAAAGCTATGCTTTGCTTAATACTTGTATGTTATAAGTCAGTGTATCAGTATATGATTTGTGCTACAGTACAAGTAAAAATGCTGGATTTGTAGTCTTCGCGATAACTATAGTTTTGTTGAGTATACTGGATAAGTATCTTCCAAAATATGATATGATAAATGAACCTACAATACTTGATCTGTTCGAGAAATCGTCAGATTTAAATATCTATCAACTGATTGGCATAGAAAGTCTTTAAAGCAGTAACGTCACACACTTAATATTTTACTACTTCTTTAAAATGGAGCTTGTTTTCTGATTGATATATTGTCTTAAGAATATCTTCTGATGGCAAATCACACACGCTTTACCCAGTTGTTCGTTACTTATTGACTATACAAACAAATTTTATATTTATTTCATTCAATTGACAAATCTTATATAATTTTAAACTTGAATTTATCCTTACTAGAAGATTTGTGAATACTGTTTTGCTGCTTTTTTTGTCCAACATTGTATAAGATGAACGTACTTAGCCACTACATTGATCCTTTAAGCAAATAAATTTGTATATCGGTTAAGGCATATTTCACAAATGTACAGTAAAGCACAACTGCACGTCAATGGATAATCTAGCCAGCCAGTGGTGTAACCTTGAGTTAATTCAAATAAGCTTCAGAAAAATATACAATACTCTGTAATTACATATCTCTTATGTTTATTACAAAACATAACTGTGTGTATGATAACTTACTTAATCGCGCCGAAATATTTTGTTATATACTTTTTTGGTCCCTAACTAGGTGAACCGAAATGTGCGAAAGGAGGAAAGGAAATTATTTTACTAGCGAGCTGGATTAAACTAAAGTGCCAGAAAAATTTAATTTTTCAAGTTAGCGCCATATTTGAACACATTGTAGTCTGGTCTCAATTTGCACGACCTTGGATTGAGTTCGTTTTGGCAGGAGGAAGCTGACAAGCTGTGTCAGAATTTTGGAGAATGATGATAAAACAAGATTAATAAATCATGACCCAGCCATTTGGTAATTTAGCAGTGCTTAAAGAGATGGCCAACGACAGAAACAAATGGAAGAATTTTGGTTGCTGCCCTAAGTGCAGCAGGGAATTAAGTAAGTAAGTAATTATCTTATTGTGATCATTTCTAATCAAAGAAACCCCTAGAATTTCGCAGTACAAGAGAGTGATTAATATTCGTGATATCTTTAAATAAAATGATGTATTATGATCACTATCAAATTGAGCTTCACCGTCACAGAGAGAGAGTATGAAAAAGAAACCAAACCAAAAGGACCCTCAATTGCTTGCATATTCTCACTTTGAAATATTATCAAGTTTTCTCTTCCTCTTCATTCATAACCAGAAATAGGATAGGTTTAGAAGTCGAGCAAGTTCATTTTATGGCAGAGGGAAATACAAGGAAGCACACCAGTGTAAGAATGGACGTTTCAAACCCTGATTGCTATATACAGATGAATAGAGACGTCCTGAATTGAGCCACTTTGAGACTGTCAAAATGTGTTCCAAGTGTCAATTGCTTTTTGGTATCTCCCTACTCGTGAAACGGAGTTGAGTTACCACTATTCCCAAAATGTTTTACCTCTTAAAAAGGTCATTCTTATCACGATAAAGATGACGTATTGAAACATCCAAAATCATCATGGTGTTTCCAGCATGGTGTAGGGTAAGAGGTTTCTAAAAAACGTAAATTCGGAAAGAATGTTCTTGATAGACTTCAATGGCAAAAAAATCATATATTTTTGGGGGTAGGGAGTAAAATATTTGGGCATCTTATACAATTTATCCCCTCCATTTATTGGGTGCATATGTTCCCTGTTCTTTCAAAAATGTGATTAGTCTCCGACTGACAGAAAAGGATAGAGAAGATAGGACATCCTAAGTCTTCTTTCATATTTGTCCCAATAGTTAAAAATGTACTATTTACATGAGTGACAAGAGCGTCTCTTTAAGAGGGACCCTGTAACTTTTTGGAGTGACAAAAGCACCCTCATCAACGACATCATATCAGTTTGGAAATTGTCTGATGAATTAATCAATCGTCCAAATCACGACCTAAATGAAGTATTTTTGTTGTGTTTCAAGTCATTCTCTGATAAATTCTAGAACAATTTAAAGTAAGGATCTTTTTACTTAGTCAATAGTCAGCCCTATTCCCCTTTAAATATATTATACTATAAATTAGACCATTAAAAAAAGTCAGTAAAAGCTATCTAATTTCTCACAAATGTTGTTACGTTTTATACTTATCGTGAAGTTTACCGTAATTTATTACAGCATCTCTCTGATGAGAAACGTTATCATCCATACAAACGCAGAAAGTGATAGACACTTTATGAGACGTTTTCCTTAGCAAAGAATCGCAATGCACGTGCATTTTGATTAGATGTGGAGCTCAAAATGGCAATTCTAGAAAATAGCAAATGTGTATTACCTGAAATGAAATCCAGCGATCAATATTATCCTTTTAGAGCGCCTCGTAACGTGAGAGCTGGGCTAGGGGCCGGTAGGTTTATTTTGCATGTTTCGTAAAGGTCATCAAACTGGCAAATTTCCAAACCACTTTCTGAGATGAAATGCAAAATGCCTGAATTTTTTTTGGACAGAAAATTGACAATATCAGATGTCTTCTATGTGCTTAATCATTGCACCAGACAACTGATGCCGTACTGAATTAGTCATTTGTTCTTAGTATGGGAGAAATCTAAATTAGGTAAAATTCTGTTAATAATTGTATTTTTACGTGTCTGGTCATGAGTATCATTTACACAAATGTTGATGCTGAAAGCTCATCTGGATGTTTGAAATATACAAATAATACAAAAATACTTCATACTTATTTATAATCTAATATTTATTTTCGCGAATATTGAATCCACCGTTAGCAACGACAGTTTTATCAGTCTTTCATATGGCTCCTAGGAATTTTAATGTTTGAATTAAGAAGCACGTTAAAATTAGTTTGTGATTATTTTATTTCAAAAACTTCAATAATTGAATCTATTTTGAGTTATATACTTTTATCTCCTTTATATTTTCGATAAATTTTGGCAACAGGACATGTGGATCTTATATTTTTGTCACATGTACAAGTTTTTTTTTTTTTTTCTTCAGCTAATGGTTATAAATTTGTTAGTTTTCTCTTCAGGTATTGGAATCACTATTACCAATATATTGTGCTCAGATTTAAACGTTAAAAACAATGCATGCATGCCCCCAGCAATCTGCACAAAATTTAAAAAATTAAAGAATGTAAAAAGCTGTACCCCTATTTATATAATTTATTGAAGGTTTGCTTCATGATTTTAATAAATTTTACAGTAATTTAAACACGCTTTATCTCCTTAACCATTAACCTTTACCCATAATCATCTACCTTCATTATCATATTGTAAAAATCATAGATTTAAAGGAGCGGTATCGCCGTACATATCAACTATAAATTCAGTGCATGAAACAAATACTTCTAGGATGTTCATAACACTTTTAAATACAAACAATTTGTCAACCTTAATGTAAATGCTTTACAGCTATTTGATTCAATATGTGAAACGGCATTATTTCAGTACCCCTTTAAGTATCCCCTCTTCTGCTTGATTTTTTTTTTTTTGACAGACAGATAACCTGAACAAAGAAACCTTTATTTTGCATCTAAATTGTAATTCGAGCCCTACCTCGTGACTGGTACTAATTTTCTGTTTAAGAGAGACCACGAGAAGACGCTTTGTGATCGTTGTATGGAAGAGATGTGATTTTGATAATTCTTGAGGACCTTTTTTTTTGTTTTTCCCGTTAATTAAAATTGTATTTTTGTACTTTTGTGTACTCGAGGGATGTTTGTCAGCCTATAGCTGCTAATATTTTCGGTGAGTTGCTCTTTATTTTATCTGAAAGATGGTGGTTTTATTATCCAGAGATTGTATCAGATCCTTCGCTACTTGGTGGCGACAGTGTACAGGTGTACGCCAGAACAAGTTCTAAATTGCATGAATCCTCGTAGGTAATATATCAAAAGGATGTTACACTGGTATTTCGTATTATTGTAATTTTAGAAGAATTAATTATGTCTATTATTAAACCGTCCCAGAATACAAAGGTGCATTATTTTACTGAAGAATCAACTGTGTGAACTGCCGCCTTCGTAAATGAAGTTATAGACGTTATATGCTCGCGAGGGCGAGTCTGAGTTGCCGGTGTATGTCTATTTAACCCCCTTACCATCCATCTTCCCCCTTTTATTTTCAGCCATCGTTTTCCTGACTGCTTGGTGAGGGTTCTTAACAGTCACACGGTAGTCCAAAGTATTCTTGCTGTAACACGTACATTTAGAGGTACATGCACACTTTCTTGTTGTTAAGTTGTGCATGCGTCCAGGTGGTACACGCAGCAAGTTGTGTATGTTTCTGTGTCATATAGTGCATGCGTCGGTTGTGCCTGCTTGCAGTGTTTCATGTATCACGTTGTGCGTGCGTCGGTTGTGCCTGCGTCTAGTGTTTCCTATGTGCGTGCGTATGTGCCTGCGTCCAATGGTGTCTGCATTCTGTGTTCTCTTGTGCGTGTGTCCAACCTGTATACATTTACTTGTGCCTGTGTTCGGTGTACAGGCGACCATGGTCGAGTATGTAGCCATTTAGTGTGTAAGATAGACAGAGGACTCTTAAGGTGTGCAAGCGTCCAGTTGTGCATGCATTTTAACGTTCAAGTATGGAAGAATTTGGTGCTGAAGTTATTGTTTATCATTTGACGTAATATTTTTTGTTTTAAAAGATGTTTCTTTTTGCCTAGTTGTTAATTGTTTGACGCTCTTTTATTGGGAAGTAATGTGTTTGGGAATTAGTGAAGTGAGAGAGTAGAAATAGATTGTCAAATTTGAAATCATTTTGTCGTATTTTTATTTTTTTTTGTTTTTATGTTCTTTTTTTTTGTATGTTGATCATTGGAAATTATTGAGAGCGTCCTATCCCTAAACGAACTGGAAACGCGGAGGCCAGCGTTACAATTGGTGGCAGCGGTGGAATAGCTTGCTTGATTTATTTTCCATTTTCGATATACAGGTTTCGCATCACCGTATACAGTGCAAGATGCTTTCTCCATTCAGGACGGGCAGATGGGGGGTACTCCACGACAACATGAAACCAGGGCGGAAGAATCGCAGTGGCTTCTACCAGATGAATTTACAGGCAGTGATGGTAATGCTTCAGCATCAACACAGCAGAATGGGTCACCACATCTCCTTGGTCGCCAGACAGATATAATTCGTTTTCAACTGCCGCCGAATCGTCGTCGAGAACAACTGCAACAAATGACAGTCGCCAACGACACAATGGTCCAGTTTTCGAACAAGAGGCCCACCAACAGTCTGTTGGGGCAGCCGCATACGGAGCGAACTTTCACCCCTCAAAATTATTTCCAGTCAACCCTTTCGCGAAGGAATTGCACGCGCAAAAAAGCAGCTGCAAAATCTTGTGGTGATTACTGCGGACCATTTCCATTGGAAGAGAGAGTTGCTGTGCAAACAGAATGACCAGAAAAATTGAGAACAGGGGTGATTACTGCGGACCATTTCCATTGGAAGAGAGTTGCTGTGTAAACAGAATGACCAGCAAAATTCCTCTAATTCCAGTTGATGCAGGGTTTAGAACTTCGAACCATGTACAAAACTACATTCCACCAATACCTAAGATTGTGGAAACGTCGGTATCCGACCGGGGATCTACGATAGGACCACGTCGTTGGATGATTATAAGGCTCCGTAAGAGGTAATCACAAATTTGCATAGTTGAGAATCCTGGTGTAATGGTGATGTGTTTGGCTGCCACCTTGAAAGGCGAAGCCCAATCTGTACTTGCAGATTTTGATGCTGCAGGAAGAAGGAAATATGACACACTTGTAGGGCCCTGTCCGGCAGATTTATCCCGGCGCACCAGACTGAAGTTTTTCGCATTCAGTCGAAAAATCGTTTTAGGAAGGGGAATGAGACTCTACCAGAACTGACACATGAAGTGCGAAGGCTTACACGGCAGGCTTATCCAACATCATCCACCGGATTATTATCCGTGTTGGCAAAGGACCACTTTGTTGATGCTCTAGATGACCCCAATCGAGACTAGGTATCTACCAGGCAAGACCTTGTACATTAGATGAAGTCATGAAAGCCGCACTGGATATAGAGACCTTCTACTTTGACGAAAAGCAAAGGAACTTTGGAGTGCGAAAAGTTGTTTGTGCGGTCTGCAGCACACCACCTACCAGCGTGTCTGGTAATACTTTGGAAAATCTTGCAGAGCAAGTTAGCAAGATAGTGGAAGACAACCAAACATACCAACGTAGCTCTTTGAGGATGATGTCACAGTCTGTTCAGACTCTGAAGTATGAAATGAGAGTACTAAAGAACTCTGGAAGGTTTAACCCTAAAGACTCACATGGCACAAACTCGTTCTCTGACCAGTCGCAAGGAAATATGCGTTGTACGCAATCGAATCGCATGGTATGTCTTTATTGCCAAGAGCCAGGGCATTTCAAGCGAGACTGCCAAAAACTGAAAAAGGTTAGGCGCCAAAAGAAGAAGCAAATTAAAAAACTCTGCGGTGTCGGGTTTGGGGTTTAGGGGTCGAAGCCCGGCAGTAAACGAAACCCATTTGAGTGGCGGTCCATGATGGCATACCAGGACTGGCCCAAGATAGCATTTACCTAGATGGGAAAATCATGTCACAATCAGTTGCTTGCTTGATTGATACAGGAGCAAATATCTTTACTTGTCCAAGCCAATTTTAAGATTCCAAAAGATAAGAGATCAAGTTTCAGTCAGCGGGCCGCATTAGTTTTAGCTGATGGCAGTAGTGTACCAATTCTCGGTAAGACATTTCTGGGGTGTCCATATGTGAAAGCAATAAAGCGATGGGACATGTGTTCTGGATGGCAGACATCGAGCCGGATTGCATACTGGGTCTGGACTTCTTAAGACGTCACCACTGCTCTATTGATGCAGGAATAGGGCAAGTTACCTTTGGAAGAGAAGGGAGGTGGAACCAAAATCGGGGACGATTTTTCGTGCAGGATGGTTGTGTGCAAGACATCGTTATTGCCACCACGATTAGAGACCATTATATGAGCGGAGGTCAAAGACCTGCCTGAGAACCTACAAGGGAAGCTTTAGATCATTGAAGCTTCGTAGGGGATTGCTAAAAGAGAAGGAATGCTCGTTGCAAGCAGTATGGCAAAAGTTCAGCTAGGAGTTAATCCTGTCAGGATGGTTAATCTTTCGAATGAGCCGGTAACCTTGGACAAAAATAAATTGTTGATATGTATGAAGGGGTGGAGTTGAGTCTTCCGCAGAACACATTACAGATGATTTCAGGATGTGGGAAGTCCAGCTGGACCGGATGAGGTCCCACAATACTTGCAGCAGCTGTATTTGGAGAATAAGGAGGGTTTGGATAAGGTTTAGGAACAGCAAGAGGTTAGAATGTTGTGTAAGTGAAAAGAAGCATTTTCCCACTCGTCCTCAGGACTTGGGGGAAAGTATTAAGATAGCCAAACATAAATCAACACTGCGACGCAACCTCCAATAAGACATTCATCCCAAAACAACAAACAGGAGGAGGCTAGGAAAAGATTGTGGACATGCTGACCAATGGAATCATCAAACCTTCTTGTAGTCCGTGGTCGTCCCCTAATGTGTTGGTGAGGAAAAGGATGGGAGCTTACGCTTCTGTGTCAATTACGGAAGAAAATGTTGTGACCATAAAGGACTCATACCCCCCACGGTTTGACGATACCTTGGATTTACTTGGTGTGCTGCCTGGTTTTCTTCCCTTGAGCTCGCTAGTGGATACTGACAGATCGAAGTTGATGAGGCATACAGACCAAAGACCGTTTTTGCCACTCACCGGGGCTTGTTTCAATTCTGTGTGATGCTCTTCAGGCTCTGCAACGCCCCCGCAACATTCGAGGGGCTAATGGAACGGGTGTTAGGCGGTCTGCAGTGGGAGAGCTGTTTTTTTTTACCTCGATGACGTCATTGTCTTTGGGAAAATCTTTGAAGAACATAGCAGCAGGCTCGAGGGAGTAATCTGGCGTCTGAGTGAAAGCAGGGCTGAAATTGTCTCCTAAGAAGTGCTTGTTTCTCCGACATGAAGTGGCATTCCTGGGACATATTGTCACAAGCGACGGCGTCTGAACTGATCAAAATAAAACAATGGCTGTGCAGGAGTGGCCCATCCCAAGAATGTGACCAAAATTATAAGTTTTCTTGGTTTGTACAGTTATTACAAGAGATTTGTGAGAGGTTTCAGAGATATCGCCCGACCATTGCATCGTCTCACTGAAAAGGGAAGGAATACCTTTAGACGGACGAATGTGGGCATTCCTTCAAAGCGTTGAAAAGACGGCTGACCAATCTTCCAATATAAGCTATCTCCAAGGAACTGGTGATTTTGCGTTAGATAATAACGCCAGCATCTTCGGTGTGGGAGCAGTTCTGTTTTAGGTCCACAACGGTGAAGAGAAAGTAATTGGCTACTATAGTAAGTCACTCAGAAAAGCAGATCGTCGTGACTGTGTGACCAGAAAGGAATTACTAGCAGTGGTTCTCGCAGTAAAATGGTTCCACTATTACCCCCACGGTACTTGCTTCCAAGTAAGGATAGATCACGGTACCCTTCGGTGGCTGATGCGTTTCCGGAACACGTTAGGTCAAATTCCTCGATTGGCTTAAAACACTAGAAGTATACGACTTCTCAATCAAACATCGTCCTGACCGAATCCACAACAATGCAGACAGCCTCTGCAGACGTCCTAGCGAAGACTGCACGTATTATGAGCGCCAGGAAAGTAAGGAATCTACTGTGTTGGAAAACCCTGCACGCCAAGAGGTTGGTTGTCAAACTGAAGATTCTATGAATCACTGTTTTGCTGTAATATCGAAGGAGCTAGAAGAGTTACGGGATGACAAACAACCTTTTGCGGTTAAGTGGTCCACTGAGGAACTCCAGGAAAGTCAACGGACGGACCCTGATATCCAGACCTTGGCCGAGGATAAAGGGAAGGGATCCGACTACCATGGGAGGTGATATTTTCAGGTAGCAGAACTTTGAAGAACTACAGATCACAATGGGATAGTTTGGAATTGCGCAAAAATTTGCTGTACCGACGATTTGAATCGCCCACTGGTGAAGAAGTAACCCATCAGCTAATTCTTTCTTTCAATTGGCGAAAGAAGTTTGGGAAGTGGCACATGCACATCCACTGTCTGGTCACTTTATGATTAAAAAGACGCTTAGTCGAATTAAAGCTAAGTTCTACTGAGAGGCGTGGCTCGGGACGTGGAGCGTTGGTGTAAGTGTTGCCCTCAGTGCAGTGAACGCAAAGGCCCAAGATCGAAGCTCAAGGCTTAGATGCAGCAATACGCAGCTGGGGAGCTACTCCAAAGAATTGCGGTAGATATAACCAGGAAGCGAATACCACAGACAAAGAGAAGATGGAGAAGACGGTCGGTAGCCAAGAAACTTCTCAAAACGTTGGCGATACAACTGACCAAATCATGGGGTCAGAAGTACCGCATCGCAAAAGACCATTAGGGGTTCGACGAGAACCAGACCGTTATGGTTTGAACTAGTTTGTACTCTTTACTGATGTATTATCCCAGTTACCAATAAATTATTCTTGAAGTTGTCCTCTTGTTTTTTTTTGTATTAAGCTTTGTGCGTTGTTCATACGAGGAGATTGTGACCGGGTAGTCCTCGTACAATTATAATAATTTTTGTTTTCTCTTTGGTAAAAATTACGGGAGGCAATGGGCTTTGGGAGGGAGGAGGCAGTGTAAGACGGATCACTTTTTATTATTTCAATACCACTTTAAGTATCCCCTTTTCTCCTTGATTTTTTTTTTTTGACAGACAGATAACCTGAACAAAAAAAACTTTATTTTGCATCCAAATTGTAATTTGAACCCTACCTCGTGACTGGTACTAATTTTCTGTTTGAGAGAGACCACAAGGAGACGGTTTGTGATCATTGTATGGAAGAGACGTGATTTCGATTATTGTTGAAGACCTTTTTTTTGTTTTTCCCGTTAATTATGATTATACTTTTGTGTGTACTCGAGGGATTTTTGTCAGCCTATTGCTGCTAATATTTTCGGTGAGCTGCTCTTTATTTTATCTGAAAGATAGTGGTTTTAAACTAACTATCCAGAGATTGTATCAGATCCTTCGCTACTTGGTGGCGACAGTGTACAGGTGTACGCCATAACAAGTTCTAAATTGCATGAATCCCTCGTAGGTAATATATCAAGAAGGATGTTACACTGGTATTTCGTATTATTGTAATTTTAGAAGAATTAATTATGTCTATCATTAAACCGTCCTAGAATACAAAAGTGCAGTATTTTACTGAAGAATCGACCGTGTGAACTGCCGCCTTCGTAAATGAAGTCATAGACGTGATATGCTCGCGAGGGCAGGTTTTAGTACCTGTCCGAGTGGCCGGTGTATGTCTATTTTACCCCCTTTTTCAGCCATCGTTTTCCTGACTGCTTGGTGAGGGTTCTTAACAGTCACACGGTAGTCCAAATTATAATTGCTGCAACACGTGCATTTAGAGGTACATGCACACTTTCTTGTTGTTAAGTCGTGCATGCGTCGAGGTGGTGCACGCGGCAAGTTGTGTATGTTTCATGTGTCCTGTAGTGCATGCGTCGGTTGTGTCTGCGTGCAGTGTTTCCTGTATCTTGTGGTGCATGCATATGAGATGCCCGCGTCCAGTGCTTCATGATTCCGGTGGTGCATGCATATAAGGTGCCTGCGTTTAATGTATCCTGTGTCTGGTCGTGCGTGCGTATGATATGCCTGCGTTCGGTTGTGTCTGCATTTTATGTTTACTTGTACATGTGTCCAGCCTGTATACATTCACTTGTGCCTGCGTCTGGTGTACAGGCGACCATGGTCGAGTGTGTAGCCATTTAGTGTGTAAGATAGACAGGGGATTCTTGAGGTGTGCAAGTATTCAGTTGTGCATGCGTTTTAACGTTCAATTATTGAGAATTTGGTGCTGAATTTATTGCTTATCACTTGGACATAATATTTTCTTGTTTTAAAGATATGTTTCTTTTTGGCTAGTTCTTTTAAGGTTTTTTTTATCGAAAAGTGATGTGTTTTGGAATTAGTGAAGTGAGAGAGTAGATATAGATTGTCAAATTTGAAAACATTTTGTCGTCTTTTTAATTGCCTTTCTTTTTATGTTCTATTTTCTATATATGTTGATCATTGGAAATTATTGAGGGCGTGCTATCCTAGACGAAGTGGAAACGCGGTTGTTAATAGTTTTAATCTCTTTTATTGAAAGTGATGTGTTTTGGAATTAGTGAAGTGAGAGAGTAGAAACAGATTGTCAAATTTGAAATCATATTGTTGTGTTTTCATTTACCTTTGTTCTATGTTCTATTTTCTTTGTATGTTAATCATTGGAAATTATTGCGGGCGTCCTATCCCTAGACAAAGTGGAAACGTGGAGGCTAGTATTACAAATATATAAACGTTTACTGTACCCTTAGAAGATATTTATGTTGATGATTCTAGTTTTTAGCTTTATTCCGAATTTTGCTGTATTTTGTTGTAAAAATTGACAACAAATTGATGTCATCTGTAAGGACTACTCCTGCAATGTATGACATCACTGTGATTTATATTGAGACAAGATCGATCCGTTAATAGCAACATTTATACATTTTCAATTCATGATAACAATCCCTGCTTTGGCGACCTTTTCGCGATTTGAGAATATTATGGAAAACAAAGAGATAGAAGGACAACCGAATGTTGCATCATTTTAGGCCTGCATTATAAAATTGCAGAAAGTCATATATAATTAATTGTTTATCTTCTTTTGTGAAAATAACCTCCTGCATAGGGTTATATTATATTTTTATAGAATCTAATGTAAAACAATTACATCTCTAACACTCTAGGGTAATCGTACAAAATATTTATAATGTTGAATTATGATCTCCACCAGTTGTTGCGCATAAAATTCAGCTTTAGACACAGGAGCTTAAGACAAATAAACTGCTCAAAACAACATCAAGGAGCTTATTCTGTTATTTTTATATGAATAGTCGATATTTTAACAGAAAGACCAAATGACAAATTATGACCTTCAATGGGAGCTCTGTTGAAACATAACATGTACTCACAGAAAATATTTCTTTTAAAATAGCTTTGCTAATTGTCTAAAATACTTTCTTCGTAAGATATAATCCTATCTATCATTTCTATCATGACTATAAGCAACCGTACAGATTAAAATGATAAAACGAAAAATATCGCATTTCATTTGTTATGAGTAAAAAATAAATTTGTCCGAATATCAAAGATTTGATGTTAAGTCAAAATGGTATAAGAGGTAAGATCTACTAAAATGAATTGATGAATGAATGGATTGATAAAGATTAAAGTAGAGAACTCCCATAAAACAGAGGTGAGCATACTTAGAGCCTTTTACTGCATTTAAATCGAGAAGAAAATATTATCTTCAACCCCTCAGTAGCCGGAGATGTGTCATACCGCTATCATGCTAACAACAAATATGCACCTTTTTATTTCCAATGTATGTACAAGTTTTAAAACTATTTTTAATTCGACAACATAGTTAAAATGTATATGACCTAAAGTATTATCGGTAATGCTCCTAATGGAGCGCGCCATTACCCGTACGTTAAAAAATATTAGTGATACTTGAAATCACAGGAGGATCACATAAGATAAAAGGGCATGAAAATCATTATACTCCCTTATAAACACTCAGGTCCATCATCATATACCGTGAACACAAACCGAAATACTACGAATTTATCATATATTGAGTTTCACCTATAAAATGGGCCTGATCTGCTGATGGTAAATCAATTTATAACAGACTGATAAAAGACTACTGACAGGAATAAGGTTGAATTGATGAATAATTATTATTAAAACTCATAATACCTACTACTTGTACTAGGGATATGTCAGCGGTGATCGCTTGTTCATTTTAATCCCATTTATGAAGTTAAAATTTATGAATATATGCATTTAATTGCATTACTACTAATTGTGGGTATTCATGATTTGTGGGTGAAGTATAGTCTTAATACGAACAAGTTTCAATGCTTCTTATACAGATGAACTTTTATTGTTAGCCCTTTGGTGATAATTTTGACAAAGGATCATTGCATGGTTTAGTTAGTTGCTCATGGAAAAGCGATTCATTTTGAATCAGTTTTCAGGTAGACGTCCTGATATCATCATACACAGAAAGAAACAAATCCAAATGCAATGTTAAATAGAGCACGAAAGCTCTAATATATCCGGATTTCTTCTATATCAGTACCTATTTCTGACACTTAGTAGAAAAGAAGCTATCTTCGCCCGGGTCTGGTGTTGTGTCTGACTGTCAGTTGGTAAATGTCTGTACTCTTTTTAGAATGCTTTTTATTTTATGAGACTTGATAAATGATCAGGACTGCCCATATTACAACTCACATAATGATTGGCTGAAAAGGGAAAATATTAAAGGACGTTAATATTTCTTTGGGGGATGGTAGAGTTCATTGGCAGTGTACGCTCTTGTTTTTGTTTTTTGTATTAAAGAAATATATCCCTTTTTCAGGTAGATGTGAGTCAGAGCTAAAAGATAATTTGATGACAAATAAAGGCGTTATCAGGATTGCCAATTATAAAGAATGGGAGATAGTTCTGATTACGTTTGTTCTGTATTTAAGGGTATCATTGATCTAAAGATGTGGTCCAACATTCCTTTAATTTCAGTAATAATTGTTAGTAATTTCAGAACAATATTGTCATCAGGGATCAGAACATTTCTGACAATATACGAGGTTTCTTTTCCCCTTCCATAGCCTCAAAGTGCAATCAGAGTCACAAATAGCATTCATCCTTGCGATAAACTGTTGTATAAAAATTTGTAAATTATCTATCATTTCAAACATAATCCTTATGGATTTTAGAAACACAGTATTGTTTTTCTACAGAACCTGATTTACGATGAGATCTAAATCACCTCTGATGACCCCATACATGATTGATGAGCAATCGTGTGACTGAACATGACAAAATGGCGTGAGGTACGCTATTATGTAAATTTGTAGATTCATACTTTCTTTCTCCCCATGGAGTGAATGAATTTCCTACACACCATCGCCTCATGTTGCATTTAAATTACATCGCGGAAATTTTTAGGCAAAATTGTCTGATTATGCTATTTTAAAAAGGAAAGCACTTATTGAATATTTTGCTTACATAGCTTACATATCTTACAATGATTTCTTTCGAAAACTTTTAGGAACTGTTTTATCTGATGAATTAAAACGAAAGAGAAGGATAGAACGAACTTATTTTTGGTACACGTAATGGACTGCTGGGCTGATGAAGGATGTCTTGATAAAGGGCAGGGCGACAGAGAGATAAACCGACCAAAAGACAAAAATAATATCGGCCTGACTTTATTGACGTATATCTGTAAATATGCACCAACCAATAGACGGAACACACAGTAACCAATTGACGACAAGTGATGGTGAAATGCACATCTTTAAATAGCATTTATCTATTACCAAATTGTAGATTTCCTATACCCCACGCTCCTGAACTACTAAACAGAAGATTGGGTTGACATATAGAAAGGAAGGCTGGTCGATACACGAAGAGAAAGAATCTTTGTCAATATAAACACAAACATAGACTCATCGATAGAAAGAAACAAAGACTGGCATTTGGAGGTAAAGATAGCCTGATCAATAAAAGATAGAATGACCAATACACATACCGGTAAAGATAGAATTAAGAAACAAACTGCACTTACGAGCAAATTTTGACTAATAACCGGAAAGTCTCAAACCCATAATTGTGTAAATTGTTTGGACGAGCCAGGTTATTTACCAACAATAGGCGACCAAGTGTAGTTTATATCTATCTATTCTATCAGCAAATGTAATATAAATCTTGAAAAGTGAAGAAAATGTGATGAAATTTAGCTGAAGAAAACACGCGAAATCACATACAAAAAATTGGGAACATGACCTTGCTATATGACCGTTACTGCGATATTATTAATTTCTGAGGACTTGACCCGGAAGTTCGAATTGAGCATTTGGGGGTTTGTAAAACGATCACTCCCGAATGAAACTGGATAATTCAAATTGCTCTAACTTATGCAGTTTCAATGTTCGTCACTACAGGAGAAGATCAGATGACGTACAAGACATTCTATTTTGGATTAAATCGTGATCTGAGCATTTTCAGTCTCGGTAAAGTTCCCAAAATAAAGATTTTTCGTGGCCCATTTTGTGATGTCCTTTGAAAAGGTAAGATTCGTCAATCGTTTTTTGATCTGTGTAAGTCACTTTTCCTCATAGCAGGCAACTTTTTAGTGAGCTCAATATACTTTTATAAAGTGAATTATTAGTGTCATCAATGCTCAGGAAAAATGCCAGTCCAAATTATCACTTCTTTCCTTACTAACGTGATAAGTTGTGGCTTTTCCGTAACACATGGTTATTATTATGGCAATGCATTGAGACATAGACGATATCATGCAAAATAAAATTAATTTGGTTGTACGATTATTGACAGAGCTTACGGATATAAACAAATGATATTCTTGTTTCCGTTATCCACAATTTTTGATTTTCTGGTGCTAGGTTTAAGCCTACAAAAGAACAATCTGTTTATGCACCCGATATTTAGGCCCTAGGCCTAGTGGCACTGGCAGTAGGAATACTAGGTCTAGTACTAAGGCCTAGTACGGCCTATTACTGTAATATGACCGGAATTTGTTACCCACCTCAGCAAAGTCGGACAAATTTGTTATGTAAAAAAGTCCATTTTTATGATTGATGAGTACACAGTAGGCATATAAGGTGCATGAGAGAGAGAGAGTCATAAGGCCTAGATCATGGCCATGCCTCAAATACCATGTAGAATCCTATTCCATTGAATACCTTA